>JARHVA010000336.1:3827500-4035000 GCA_037957365.1 Torreya grandis
GCAGATAGGGACCGACGTCGGTCACTTGTGTGGTTCGAGCTGCGTGTATTACGGGCAATTAGCTAACGAACCAAGTGTTTGCATGTCAAGAGCTAAATTTTAGACTAAGAGCTGTGGATCTAATTATTGTAATTAAGTGTCTAATTATTGTTTGCATGAGATCTATTTAAGAGACTCATTGGTTGTATTATAAACTTGTGCTAGAGAGTAAGAGAGCAATAATATAAGCTCCTTCTGTGTGTGCAGAGAGCATGGTGTGTTCCTCCTAGTGCCACAGTACCAAGTGTGGGTGCTAGATTGGAGAATCAATAGGGTTCTTCATGTATGTGTGATCTTGGTCATCAGGTGAGCATGGCTATGATAGGAGATCTGCATGGGTAAGTAAGATCAATGATTTGCAGGTGTATGTGTGTGCAAGGTCAAGGTTCACAGGTGTGCAGAACCAGATTGATTTATAGGTGTGCAAGATCAGATAGGACAACAACACAATAGGGAGCAGAATCAGGTGGAATCTACTTGGAGTACAGTGTGTACTCAAATAGAGCAAAGAGGAAGGCAAGGAAGATCCTTCCATAAGTAAGGTCTGTTGAGGTGCAGGTTGTTACAGGTTCAGGGGAGATCTACTTGGAGTATGTTTGTGTACTTGTGGAGTGCGTGGAGCACTTGTGGAGTGCGTGGAGCACAGGTGTAAGGTAAACACCAACTCTGTGTTTGAGTTGGGTGTTGAGACCTAAGGGAGAGAGCTTTGAGGGAAGATTTACTATTTATGCCCTAGAGGTGTGGGAGCCCTAGAGGTGTGTAAGAAAGAAGAACTGTGGCAGCCTTCTTTGTTGTATTTTCTTCTGAAAGAGTTTTAATACAAGTTGTGTATTGTCTCTCATATCATGTGTTATTTTTGAATTCTAGTTACTTGTGTATTCTGGTTAATTTCTGCATATTAAGTTGCTTGGTAATCAATTGTGTGCTTTCGATATTTATCCCAACACGTGGTATCAGAGCTAAGGTTGCAGGGAGCAGGTTTTGTGTTTGGTTATAGGTCACTCTCAGGGGTTTTTGATTGAGTGGGAGTAGAGTAATGGCAGATCAAAGTAAGCTAAGAATGGAGGAGTTGAAAAGCACAGATGATTACTTACGGTCCTATGGAAAGAAAGAGCAGGTAAAAGAATATTGTTGGTTGGTAGCAGATCAGCATGAAGGAACTGAAGATGCAGATGTTGCAGGTATTGTGGCATAGGATGCTCTAGGAGGTTTCTTGGATAAAGTTGAATCTTGGATAATATATTTTGTTGCCTCTTTCCATGCAGCCCCAGGGAGAGGAGCTAGTGAGCCTTGCCAAAGAATTGGCAAAGGGGAAGTGAAGCTGAAATTGCAGGCATGCAACACATGGGTGTTAAAGGAGGTCATGCAGGTCCCAGGTTTGGAGATGTGGCTAATTTCTTTAGAAAGGTTGGGTGATGAGAGATGCTCAAGAACTCTCACAGTGGATGCACTTAAATTAGCTGGTGGTAAGAAAATAGGTACTCTTTATCTACTTGTTTATATTATTGATTCTTCTTCTGTTGTGAAGACGTGGCTTTGTAGGCTTGGTCACATGAGCAAGAAGGAGATGGATGTTCTTAAGAGGAAGACTGATATATTTGATAGGCTTAAAAATTGGAAAGCCTTGGTGTTTATGGAGGAGATGGCAGACAGAGACCAGTGGATGGGGCTGGATACTTCTGAGCAGGGCAGTTTGGACATGGGTTTTGATTCAAAGGAGCTCACGAGTAAAAAGTCATCACTCACAAGAGAACACAGGTACTGGCATCGACAGGAAAACTGACGTCGGCAGTAGGTAAGACCAACATCGATCAGGAGGACCGACATCGACAACAAGATGACACTGACGTCGACAGGGTTGGTAGTCAGGACAGGCGCATGGAATCGACATCGGTTGGATGCAGACTGTGTGGTGACTGAGGTCGGTCACTATAACAGATTTTGGGTGGATAGCAAGCTGTCAAGGAGTCTCAAATGCCCATATGGAGGATTGAAGGTGGTAAGTAAGCCTCAAATTCGTTGTTCCTCTTCTTTATACTTGTTGCTGATTATAGAGCAGGAAGGATCTAGGAAACAGTGGGAGCATGGCATGGAGAGATTGCAGAACCAAGCAGAGATTTGGTAGGTTTCTAGTAGGTATGAAAGCTCAGAGATGAATGGATACCTTAGTTGAAGAATAAAGAGAATGAACACGTGAGACGGAAGACCAGGGCATATGGTCTTGAGGAAGCTGTAGGACAGTGGTACAGGTTTTGACAGGGGATGACAAAGCATGACTTTAGTCAATGTCAGGGTAATTACTGTGGTTTGTATTACCAGGGGGATGATGGTCATGACATTATCCTATTACTGTATGTGGATGGTATGTTTGCTAGCAGGTTTGTACATATAAAGTTTTGCTGAGCTAAGGGTAAGATTAGTTCAGTGGTTTGCTATGAAGAATTTAGAGCAGCAAAATTCTTTGGCATGGGGGACATGGGAGATCACAAGCTGATTTTGTCTCCAAGTGGGAGCTGATGTGAATCAGGTGTTGGAAAGGTTCATTATGCAGGATGCAGAATCAGAGCACACCAAGGGTTGGACAGTTCAGTGTCCGAAATCACATGAGGTCTAGTATAGGCCTGAGCTTGCCCAAGCAGTGGGTGTTGTCAGAGAGTTAGGAGCCAATTCAGGGAAGTGGGTTGTCAGGTATTTGAGAGGGACTAGCAATAGGGATTCATGCTATTCAGGGTCAGGACTTCACTACATGGGATCATAGGTTCAGATGTGGCAGGTTACTCAAATGACAGGAGGCACACCACAGGTTGTGTGGTGGGTTGTCTTTAGGATTGATCTTGAAGAGGGATACAAGTCAGGAAATAGATTAGATAGGGTACAGGTACAAGTATAGTGTAGCTATTTATCTCCAAGTGAGAGATTGTTAGGTTGTGGAGCTAAAAGTTTCACTGATGCAAGCAGGGAAGGAGGTTGCGAAGGGTTGCAGAGTGTCACAGACATCAGCGTCGATCAGGCCAACCGATGTCGATAGGATAAGGCAGGAGAGCAACCGACGTCAGTCAAAAGTCAACCGGCATCGGCACCCCCCAAGTAGATAGGGACCAACGTCGGTCACCTGTGTGGTTCGAGCTGCGTGTATTATGGGCAGTTAGCTAACGAACCAAGTGTTTGCATGTCAAGAGCTAAATTTTAGACTAAGAGCTGCGGATCTAATTATTGGAATTAGGTGTCTAATTATTGTTTGCATGAGATCTATTTAAGAGACTCATTGGTTGTATTGTAAACTTGTGGTAGAGAGTAAGAGAGCAATAATATAAGCTCCTTCTGTGTGTGAAGAGAGCATGGTGTGTTCCTCTTAGTGCCATAATACCAAGTGTGGGTGCTAGATTGGAGAATCAACAGGGTTCTTCATGTATGTATGATCTTGGTCATCAGGTGAGCATGGCTATGATAGGAGATCTGCATGGGTAAGTAAAATCATTGATTTGCAGGTGTATGTGTGTGCAAGGTCAAGGTTCACAGGTGTATAGAACCAGATTGATTTGCAGGTGTGCAAGATTAGATAAGACAACAACACAACAAGGAGCAGAATCAGGTGGGATCTACTTAGAGTACAGTGTGTACTCAGATAGAGCAAAGAGGAAGGCAAGGAAGATCCTTCCATAAGTAAGGTCTGTTGAGGTGCAGATTGTTGCAGGTTCAGGAGAGATCTACTTGGAGTACGTTTGTGTACTTGTGGAGTGCGTGGAGCACTTGTGGAGTGCGTGGAGCACAGGTGTAAGGTGAACACCAACTCTATGTTTGAGTTGGGTGTTGGGACCTAAGGGAGAGAGCTTTGAGGGAAGATTTACTATTTATGCCCTAAAGGTGTGGGAGCCCTAGAGGTGTGTAAGGAAGAAGAATTGTGGCAGCCTTCTTTGTTGTATTTCCTTCTGAAAGAGTTTTAATACAAGTTGTGTATTGTCTCTCATATCATGTGTTATTTCTGAATTCTAGTTACTTGTGTATTCTGGTTAATTTCCGCATGTTAAGTTGCTTGGTAATCAATTGTGTGCTTCTGGTATTTATCCCAACACGTGGTATCAGAGCTAAGGTTGCAGGGAGCAAGTTTTGTGTTTGGTTACAGGTCACTCTCAGGGGTTTCTGATTGAGTGGGAGTAGAGCAATGGTAGATCAAAGTAAGCTAAGAATGAAGGAGTTGAAAAGCATAGATGATTACTTACGGTCCTATGGAAAGAAAGAGCAGGTAAAAGAATATTGTTGGTTGGTAACAGATTAGCATGAAGGAACTGAAGATGCAGATGTTGCAGGTATTGTGGCACAGGATGCTCTGGGAGGTTTCTTGGATAAATTTGAATCTTGGATAATAGATTTTGTTGCCTCTTTCCATGCAGCCCCAGGAAGAGGAGCTGGTGAGCCTTGCCAAAGAATTGGCAAAGGGGAAGTGAAGCTGAAATTGCAGGCGGGCAACACATGGGTGTTGAAGGAGGTCATGCAGTACCCAGGTTTGGAGATGTGGCTAATTTCTTCAAAAAGGTTGGGTGACGAGAGATGCTCAAGAACTCTCATAGCGGATGCACTTGAATTAGCTAGTGGTAAGGAAATAGGTACTCTTTATCTACTTGTTTATATTACTGATTCTTCTTCTATTGCGAAGATGTGGCTTTGTAGGCTTGGTCACATGAGCAAGAAGGAGATGCATGTTCTTAAGAGGAAGACTGATATATTTGACAGGCTTAAGAACTGGAAAGCCTTGGTGTTTATGGAGGAGATGGCAGACAGAGACCAGTGGATGGGGTTGGATACTTCTGAGCAGGGTAGTTTGAACATGGGTTTTGATTCAAAAGAGCTCACGGGTAAAAAGTCATCACTCACAGGCGAACACAGGTACTGACATCAGTAGGAAAACTGACATCGGTAGTAGGTAATACCAACGTCGGTCAGGAGGACCAACGTCGACAGGGTTGGTAGTCAAGACAGGCGCATGGAACCGACATCGGTTGGATGTAGGTGGTGACCGAGGTCGGTCACTGTAACAGATTTTGGGTGGACAACAAGCTTTCAAGGAGTCTCAAATGCCCATATGGAGGACTGAAGGTGGTAAGTAAGCCTCAAATTCATTGTTCCTCTTCTTTATACTTGTTGCTAATTGCAGAGCAGGAAGGATCCAAGAAACATTGGGAGCATGGCATGGAGAGATTGCAGAACCAAGTGGAGATTTGGTAGGGTTGCCAGCAGGTATGAAAGCTCAGAGACGAATGGATACCTTAGTTGAAGAAAAGAAAGAATAGACACGTGAGACGGAAGACCAGGGCATATGGTCTTGAGGAAGCTACAGGACAGTGGTACAGGTTTTGACAGGGGGATGACAAAGCATGACTTTAGTCAATGTCAGGGTAACTACTGTGGTTTGTCTTACCAGGGGGATGATGGTCATGACATTATCTTGTTACTGTATGTGGATGGTATGTTTGCTAGTAGGTTTGTACATACAGGGTTTTGCTGAGCTAAGGGTAAGATTAGTTCAGTGGTTTGCTATGAAGAATTTGGAATAGCGAAATTCTTTGGCATGGGGGACATGGGAGATCACAGGCTGATTTTGTCTCCAAGTGGGAGCTGATGTGAATCAGGTGTTGGCAAGGTTCATTATGCAGGATGCAGAATTAGAGCACACCAAGGGCTGGACAGTTCAATGTCTGAAATCACATGAGGTCTGGTATAGGCCTGAGTTTGCCCAAGCAGTGGGTGTTGTCAGAGAGGTAGGAGCCAATTCGGGGAAGTGGGTTCTCAGGTATTTGAGAGGGACCAACAACAGGGATTCATGCTATTCAGGGTCAGGACTTCACTACATGGGATCGTAGGTTCAGATGTGGCAGGTTACTCGAATGACAGGAGGCACACCATAGGTTGTGTGGTGGGTTGTCTTCAGAATTGATCTTGAAGAGGGATACAAGTCAGGAAATAGATTAGATAGGGTACAAGTACAGGTACAGTGTAGCTATTTATCTCCAAGTGGGAGATTGTTAGGTTGTGGAGCTAAAAGCTTCACTGATGCAAGCAGGGAAGGAGGTTGCGAAGGGTTGCAGAGTGTCATAGACATCGACGTCGATCAGGCCAACCAATGTCGACAAGATAAGGCAGGAGAGCAACCGACGTCGGTCAGAAGTCAGCTGGTGTCGGCACCCCCCAGGCAGATAGGGACCGACGTCGGTCACTTGTGTGGTTCAAGCTGCGTGTATTACAGGCAGTTAGCTAATGAACCAAGTGTTTGCATGTCAAGAGCTAAATTTTAGACTAAGAGCTGTGGATCTAATTATTGTAATTAGGTGTCTAATTATTGTTTGCATGAGATCTATTTAAGAGACTCATTGGTTGTATTGTAAACTTATGCTAGAGAGTAAGAGAGCAATAATATAAGCTCCTTCTGTGTGTGAAGAGAGCATGGTGTGTTCCTCCTAGTGCCACAGTACCAAGTGTGGGTGCTGGATTGGAGAATCAACAGGGTTCTTCATGTATGTATGATCTTGGTCATCAGGTGAGCATGGCTACGATAGGAGATCTGCATGGGTAAGTAAGATCATTGATTTGCAGGTGTATGTGTGTCAAGGTCAAGGTTCACAGGTGTGCAGAACCAGATTGATTTACAGGTGTGCAAGATCAGATAGGACAACAACACAATAGGGAGCAGAATCAGGTGGGATCTACTTGGAGTACAGTGTGTACTCAGATAGAGCAAAGAGGAAGTTAAGGAAGATCCTTCCATAAGTAAGGTCTGTTGAGGTGCAGGTTGTTGCAGGTTCAGGAGAGATCTACTTGGAGTATGTTTGTGTACTTGTGGAGTGCGTGGAGCACAGGTGTAAGGTGAACACCAACTCTGTGTTTGAGTTGGGTGTTGGGACCTAAGGGAGAGAGCTTTGAGGGAAGATTTACTATTTATGCCCTAGAGGTGTGGGAGCCCTAGAGGTGTGTAAGGAAGAAGAACTGTGGTAGCCTTCTTTGTTGTATTTCCTTCTGAAAGAGTTTTAATACAAGTTGTGTATTGTCTCTCATATCATGTGTTATTTCTGAATTCTAGTTACTTGTGTATTCTGGTTAATTTCCGCATGTTAAGTTGCTTGGTAATCAATTGTGTGCTTCCGATATTTATCCCAACACATCCCTAAGCCATAAATGCCACAAATATTAGGATTATGGGTCACCCATGCCTAGTTAATGCCTCCCATGCGTCTTCAATGCCCCTTCTTCCAAGGTCATGATGAGGATAATTATGTATTTAATTCCAAATATTAGGATTATCCATGGCCACACATCTCAATATTGAGATGGATGGTCATGGTTGATCCTGACCAATCTCAAAAATCTATAAATAGAGAGGCCATGGACATGAATTTTAAGCTTGAATATTGCAAAGTTATAATGTTAAATTGTTTCCACAAGGCTTTGCATTTGGTCATTGATTTTGTTTTCAAGCTTCATTGATAGGCTAGTTTAGTGATTTGGAATCATGAGCCTAGGTTTTATGGAGTGTTCTTGAGGCATTGGAGGAACTTACCACCAATTTTGACAAAGACAAGAATGCTTGATCAAGGGAGAACATGCTTTTGAGCCACATGGGTATGGTGAATCCATTTGGAAAGGTAATATGATGTTGCTTTCTTTCATTTATTTCTTATTATAATTTGTAATTCCCGTAGGAATAGATAGGCTTGGTTAGTTAGTTCTTTATGCATGTTTCATTATTTATGGACTAATGCTTGACTAACTTGCTTTGTAATCCTCTCTACAATTGTAACCACATACTCTTGTCTTGAAGGAGCCAAGCTATAATTTATTAGAGAACCACATGGTTGGTATATTATACATTTACCACTATAATTAAAGAAGTTATTTATTGATTGTGGACTTGAAACTCTGCCTATGGAGGGTTAAATTCATTCTTGCATGGGCCACATTGTTGGAAGGGGAATGCAGAGGTGTTGGTAAATAGTTTTTATGTTAAGAATGGTACCCAGTTAGCGAGCATTATGAAAGTGGAAATATGATGAAGCTCAATAGAGGATCATAGGTGGAAGCAGAGTAGGAATGGAATGGGAGAACTTAGTAAGTGTTGATAGGATTCGCAGGGAAGTGAAAAGGCACAAGGAGGACTCAATCACTTTCGAACCAGCCCAATGTCAATTTTATCATATGAAGGAGAAACTAGCTAAATAGAATAAAATGAAGAACCATGTTTGAACTACCCAAGTTCCCAAACCATAGTGCATGCTCATGCTTTTACATCAGATAAATTACTTATACATAAATGGGATACATATAGTGTAGAATCATAAATGGATCCTATAAGGGAAATTATAGCTGAGCCAATTTTAACTCATAATGAATTAACAATTTCTCTTCCTCTTCAAGGGAATTTCATGGCCCAACTTGGTATGCTTGGTGGGCTTGGAATTTATAGTGGGAAGAGTATAATTCCAAGTATTATTAATCAATTGGTTACCGCGCCCCACATCATGGGTGTTATTGTTGGAGGTGTTGGAGGTGGACTAGAAGGAAACATAGGAAGAAGTGGTGAACTTCCCCATTAAATAATTTTTATCTCCAAATCATGCACCCTAGAAGAGGATGTTTAGGCCTCTTATAGATTTCGGCAATGTTGGGACATTTCTAGGCATGTGGGTGTGCCTATAGGGGAAATGAAGCTCTAGATTTAAGGCTAGCTCCCTGTATGTATCTCTATAGAACCACTTCTATCTAAACCAATCTTCTTGAAGGGAAAAGAGTTAGAAATTATAGAAAGGAAACCTATCATAAGAATGGTGATGCACCAATATTTTCTTCCACATGAATGTCATATCCTATTGCACAATACAACAAAATGTAAAGACCCCTTTTCAAGTTCTAGAGATTCTAACATGAATATTTCAATACAGAGGTGAGATGCTTGAAAGAATAGAAGGATAATGAAACAAAAGGAAAATTACACATTCAAGAATAGTTAAAACTCTTATAGCAGTTCCATACACTTAAACACACTCTAGATGACCTGTTAGATCAAGAAATCTTGCTTAGGTGTGAAGGATAGAGGATATAAATCTTTCACCCTAGAAGAGGATGTTCAGGTCTCTTCTAGATTTGGGAAATTTTGGAACATTTCTAGGCATGTGGGTGTGCCTATAGGGTAAATGAACCTCTAGTTTAAAGGGCTAGCTCCCTATATGTATCTCTGCAGAACCACTTATGTCTAAACCAATCTTCTTGAAGGAAAAAAAATTAAAAATTACAAAAAGGAAACCTATCTTAAGAATGGTGATGCACCAAGATTTTCTTCCACATGAATGACATATTATATTGCATAATACAACAAAATGTAAAGACCCCTTTTCAAGTTCTAGAGATTCTAACATAAATATTTCAATATGGAGGTGAGATGCTTGAAATAATAGAAGGAGAATGAACTAAAAGGCAAATTTCACATTGAAGAATAGTTAAAACTCTTACAACATTTCCATACATTTAAACTCACTCTAGATGACCTATTAGATCAAGAACTCTGCTCAGGTGTGAAGGATAGAGGACAAAAATCTTGCACCCTAAAAGATGATGTTTAGGCCTCTTCCAAATTTGGGCAACGTTGGGACATTTCTAAGCATGTGGGTGTATCTATAGGGGAAATGAACCTCTCAATTTAAAGGGATACCTCCCTGTATGTATCTCTACAAAACCACTTATGTCTAAACCAATATTCTTGAAGGGAAAAGAGCTAGAAATTGTAGAAAGGAAACCTATCTTAAGAATGGTGATGCACCAAGATTTTATTCCACATGAATATCATATCCTATTGCACAATATAGCAAAATGTAAAGACCTCTTTTCAAGTTCTAGAGATTCTAACATGAATATTTCAATATAGAGGTGAGATGCAGGAAAGAATAGAAGGATAATGAACTAAAAGGCAAATTGCACATTCAAGAATAGTTAAAACTCTGACAACAGTTCAATACACTTAAACACAATCTAGATGAACTCTTAGATCAAGAACTCTTACTCAGGTGTGAAGAATAGAGGACAGAAGGATGAAAAATCATCACATGATATCAATGTATATCACTCCTACACTCAATAAATTGTTCAAAACTTTGCCAAAAAGGACTGTACTAATGCTCAAAGGCAAAATGTGATATCATTCTAGTAGGGCTTTGCCATACATTGTGTGGATGATTTTTCACTAGCCAAGGGGTTGTATATATAGCAAGAAGGAAGAGAGAGAGGAAATCCTTTTGTGTTAAGGAGAGAAATCAATTTGTTTTAAATTACCATCTTCAGTTGCAACCATATCTACAAAAGATGCTTCTCATGCCATTTGGTTGATCCATGTCATCACAAGTTGTTACACATTTGGCCCTACTCTCTCAAAGATGATTTTGTAATGGTTTGCGCTAAAAAAATTAAGATATTCTCAAATGAGTCATGAAATCAATGCTACTATCCACCTATTGTAGATATCTCTTCACACTAACAACCTTCCATTGGGCATGGTGATTTGTTGTTTTCATTTGTTGGCCTCTTCTCTTCCCTGGTTGGTTGTCATGAAATGACATAGATCCTAGTTGATCAATGGTGATATGGGCTCTCTCATTGTTTTGATAGATGAAGGATGCGAGCCCTTGGATCTACTTGTGAATGCTTTTGTTTGAACACCAATGGTTAGCTCACTGTCTTGAAGTTGACATTCATTCAATCGTCATTCCGCTTAGACATTTACTTCGAGCACCCTTCTTGAATAATTCACATGAGTACTTTCCTCGAAATAATTTCCATAAGAATTTTCATCGAACATTTTCCCTAAAATATTTCCTATAGGCATGCTCTCCCCTTTGATTGGTCCATGTCTTTTCAGGCCTTTGGAGTATGGCTTGTCTGAAGGATTGTTGTAGAGAAAAAGTCTACAATAATTCCTTTGTAATTATTGCAAAGGTCACTTCCTTTTGGAATTATCCCTTCAGGCTTAGAAAGTGTCCCTTCAGAAAAGTTTTGAAGGACACTTTAGAGGGAAATGTCCCTTCAAAAATGTTCTGAAGGACACTTTGGAGGGAAAGTGTCCCTTCGAAAAAGTTTCAAAGGACACTTTGGAGGGAAAGTGTCACTTCGAAAAGGTTCTAAAGGGAACTTAGAAGAGAGAAAGTATCCCTTTAGGAAAGTTTTAAAGGGCACTTTAAAGAGAGATAGTGTCCCTTCAAAAATGTTCTAAAGGGTACTTAGAAGAGAGAAAGGGTCGCTTCAGAAAAGTTCTGAAGGGTACTTTGAAGAGAGACATAGTCCCTTCGAAAAAGTTCTGAAGGGCACTTTGAAGAGAGATAGTGTCCCTTCATAAAAGTTCCTAAGGGCCCTTTGAAGAGAGACAATGTCCCTTCAAAAAAGTTTCTAAGGGCACTTTGAAGAGAGAGACACCATTCAAAAAAATCAAAGGTACCCTTTGGAAATATTGTTTCAGACAAAAAGTCCAAAATAATTATTTCAAAAAAGTTGTGACGGACAATCTTTTAGGAAAAGAAAAAGGAAGAGGATTATTTTAGACCTTTTGTGTGAGACAAAAAACCCAAAAGAATTCAAACTTTGGGTAAAAGATCGAAAGGACACTTGAAAAGGCCAAACAAAAGCTTTGAATAAAAGAAAAGAAAATAACTAGTCTTCTACAAGTAAGCTAAAAAATATAAGTGAACGTTGAACTTAGCCAAAGAAAGATGGAAAACAAGGTATGAAATTTGGCTAACATTCTTGGTGATTTTGAGGGGAGGCATGCCTACTATGCCAAAGACTAGTCATCTAAATCCTTCCATTGGGCATGGAGTCACATATAAGGCATTGAAAATAACTTGAACAAGCTCCTGCCTCAAAACACAAGCTGATTGATTCACACACACGAGGGCAGAGATGCACACCAACACAAAGAAGGAATCACACTTGTGCCACAAAGCACTTAGGGAACACAACAACAAACCAAAAGGAAATACACATCTAAGCTAGTATTTACAAAATATGGCTTTCCAGGACTAACAACAAGGCTTCAAATGTATTCCATTCACAGGAATAAGCAACTCTTCTCAATTCATCTTGGGCAACTAAAAGGAGTTACTTTGCTTCCACTCGTTGATGATGTAAGGGCCACTCCACAAAGTGTCAAACTTTGTATGTCTGCCTAGATTTGCTCTATCTTCATCCCATTTCAAGACTAAGTCACCCTCTTTGAACACTCTTGCACTTGTTCTTTTATCAAAGTACTTCTTCATGAGTACTTGATGGTGCTCCATAGCCTTGTGTGCATCATCCCTTGCCTCTTTAAGCTGCATTAGTTCTATCAACCTGACTTCCATTAGAGTGTTTTCAAGTAATTCTAGCTATTGTGAAATTTTTATGGCAAGGAGTTCTTGGGATATGGACAAATTAGCTTCTCTCCCATAAACAAGTACAAAGGGAAAGTTACCCATTGATTTCTTAAGAGTAATCATGTCTACCCATAAATTTGTTTTCAACTTGCTGTGTCAGGTTCTTTGATTGTTCTCTAATGTTCTTTTAATGATCTTGATTAGGTTCTTGTTGGTAGACTTAGCCAATCCATTACCTTGAGGACTCTATACCTTCATCAACCTTGATATAATCTTAGCCATGTTTATGCAAAATAATGATGAAGAGATAAAACAACCAATTGCATTCTTCAGCCAAGGATTAGAGGATTATGAGGTCAGATATACATTTTTTGAGAAGCAAGCTTTGACAGTGATAAGGGGATTGAAAAAATTTAGGCACATGGTCTCAAACAATAAGGTACATGTCATGGTTTCTCATCCTAACACCAAAGAGTTTCTCCTAATCAAGGACCTCAATGAAAAGAGAGTTGGTTGGATCACAAAGGAGATGGAGTGTGACATGGACATCAAGATGAAAAATTTGGTGAGAGGATAAAAATTATGTGGGCATTTAGCTTCAGATCTGCAAGATCTAAAAGAAGAGGTCTTGATCAACCAAGTTCACCCCCAACCCACTGATCAAATACTAGTTCAGAGTTGGACACAAGACATCATCAATTTTCTTCAAAATGGTGAGTGTCCCAATGATTTGAGAAAGTCTCAAAGGAGATACTTTAGATTGTAGACCATTCTCAATTTCATTGTTGATAATGTTATTTTTAGGAAGGACACAAATGGTGTGTTGTTGAGGTGTGTTGACAGTGGTCAATTTGACATGTTGCTAGAAAGTTTTCACAATGGTACAAATGGAGGTCATTTCTCTTCTAGAACTACAACTACAAATATAATGAGGGTTGGTTACTATTGGCTTAGTCTTTTTAAGGATTGTTATCATTGGGATAAAGTGTGTCCTCAATGCACCTTCTTTGTAAGAAAATAGAATATTGCAGCCCTTGCATTGAATCCTATCCAAGTGGACCAGTCTTTCATGCAATGGGGCCTTGATTTCATTGGTATGATCAACCCTTCATCAAGTGTTGGACACAAATAGTTATTGACTGCTACTAACTACTTCACAAGGTGGGTAGAAGCTATTGCATTGAAGGATGCAAATGAAAGTGCTATCTTGGAGTTCTATGAGAGTATTATAATATGGTTTCGAGTTCCTCATTTCATCATTTTTGATAATGCACTTGCTTTCTTAAGTGCCAATTTTTTTGATTGGGTAGGCAGGAATGGAGTTCACTTGAGTACCTTATCCAATTATTACATGAAATCCTTGGCAAAGTTTGGGTTTTAAAGAGTAGGGGTTTTTGCAATTGCTTGCTTAATTATCTCAAAACTGCTCTTTCCCTCCTTTCTACAAGTAAAATCTTGGTTCTTTTTTGGCATGGCTATGATAGGCTTTACCATAGCTACAAAGTCTGGAATAAACCTTCTAACAAAGTATATTTTCTTCAAGAAGTTTTTCACTCCCTTCTTTTGTTGAGTCAAGGACAAGCCTATGATAACCTCAATCTTTTCGGGGTCAATAGACAAGTCTCCTTCTGAAACAATGTGCCCCAAAAGTTTACCTTTATGAACATCAAAGATGCACTTTTTTGGATTAAGGGATATTCCATACTCCCTACATTTCTCAAACACCTACCTTAGATGTTTCATATGATCAACATCTTTTGAAAAAATAGTTACATCATCTAGGTACACAAGTAGAAACTTATTGATCAAACCTTTAAAATCCATGTCATTGCTCTCTAAAAAGTGGTTCTAGTATTGGACAAACCAAAAGGCATCTTCTTATAGGAAAAGGTTCCCAAATTTGTAGTGAAGGATGTCTTGAGCTAATCTTGCTCATTTACCAATATTTGGTTGTATCCTAAATAACCATCAAGAAGTGAGAAACGTTGAGAACCTGAAACAACTTGAAAAATTTATTTCATGGAAGGTAGTGGATAATGATCCTTAAGAGACACTTTGTTAAGATCTCAAAATACACAAAAAGTATGATCTATCCATTTTTATTATGGAAAAGTACAAGATCAGCCACCCAAGTTGAGTGTTTGATAGGAAAGACAATCTTAGACTCAATTAGCTTGGTCAACTCTTTCTTCATTAGTTCTTCTATCTTAAGATTGATAGGCCTTTGCTTTTGTCTAATCGGTTTAGCTCTAGGTTCTAACTTGATGGTATTTTGCGCTAAAATTAGATCAAGCCCTTTTAAGTCTTTATACTCCCAAGCAAATATGTCATGAAAATCTTTGCATAATTTAATAAAATCCTACCTCTCGGGTTGAGAACATACCTTGCCAATTTTCAAAAGTTTGTCCTTGAAAATTAGGACACTTTCATAGTTCTCTTCCTTTGTTGACATGCTCACTCTTTCTTTCTTCTTATAATCATCTTCATTGAAAACACTTTCCAAGGTAATCATCCCCTTAGGTATATTTTTTGTCTTCAAATGAATGAGTTGCTCTTCATATTGATCATGTAGTCTCTTTTGGTTTCTTGAGGAGAAACCTGCCTCATTTTGCAAGAAGTGTGCAATGTTTTCCTACTTTAAAACACCTACCATGACACTTCATTATCTAGAATAGAGGGTCTCACAATGATCTTGATATGAGATTGATCTTTCTCTTATCCCACATCATCAACTGTATCAAACCATGCCCCTATGGTAGCCAATCTGTTATCCTATTTATTGGAATCCCTTGGTATGGGTTGTATGTTGAGGGCATCAAAGTATTAAAGTAAATCCCATACCCTATGCTTGTAGGATTTAAGCAAGGGATTATTGAATGTATCCTAATTTCTTACTTGGTGGATGACCATCTCATTATCTCTATAAACCTTTAAACTCTTAATTCCTCTCTTCTTTGCCCATTGGAGACCATGGATTAGGCCTTCATATTCTGCCACATTGCAAGTGAAACTAAAGTAGAATATATATGAGTAATAATGATTATTTGATGGGAAAACTAACATAACACCAACTCCTACACCTACTTTTATTCTTGAACCATCAAAAAACAATTCCCAAATTCCTTCAAGCTTATGGTATTCATTAGTGAGTGAAGGGATTGGAACATCCCCTTCACACATACAATAAACTCCTAAATCCGTCTCTTCAATGAAATTATATGGATCAATTTCATGTGTTTCAGTGATGTATTTATCAAGGAAGAGATCAGAAATACCTTAAAGAGGGGAAGATGCTTCACTGTCCATGACACCTTCTTCTTTGCTAATTAGACAATTCTGACTTAAACTTGATTCCATATATGGATCGATATGAAACCTTTCTAGGGGATGAATTTTTATAGTCACCCTAGTCCCATATCTTGTTTTAAAATCTATAAAATACCAATCAATATAAATTTACACTCCCATCTTAGCTGTAAAATATCTTGACAAGCAAATAGCAAAATGGGCTAAAAGGTCTACCACCACTATGTCCTACATAATTGAAAAACATGGGCCATCATTTAGAAATACCTTCATACCTTTGACCAGTCTCACTATCTTAGTTGGAGTCCCATCAAGATGTAATACACCCTTATTATGTGGATCATATTTTAATCCCAACTTATCAGCCACCACTTTAGGCATAACAGTGGTACTAGTTCCACTATCCACAATGCAATTATGGACCAGCTTGTCTCCCACAATGAGGGTGAGATAGAAGGATGGAGGATTTTAAAACTTAGTGGAGGGATATAAGATATGGATTATATCATTGGTAAGGGCTACTAGATTATGCTTTGAAGTTTAGGGGGCTTTATGGATGCTTGCGAGTTGTTCTTGCCAGAGCTCCTTTTGACCAGACATGTGCAAGAGCTCCCAAAGAGATATGCTTGTATTAGCATTCTTCAAAGACTAAAAAATATTTAGAGGTGAAGTATTCAACTTTTATTACATTATTGAAGGTAGTGAGTGAGTCTGAACCTGTTATGTTGTAGGTTTGACAATCCTACTTGCTGATTTTGCTTAGGAGTATGACTTGTAGCAGGAACTGCATTAGGAGTCACACCTTGTGGCCTTAGAGAGGCATCACTTGGAGTTACATGCACTATTTTATATTATACCAATGCTTTCTTCTTATCTCTTATTTGGCTACAACTGATGTGCTTTGATTTAACACATAATCATCTCTTTCTTGGAATTTCATCATGCCTACACTTTGGCTGCTGCCTTCTCTACGGTTATCTCTTTGCATAAGGTCTACTTCTTCTGAAGCTACATAAGGAGTATTTTGCTCTTGTGCCACCATATATTAGTTGTATTCTCCACCATCATGCATAAATTAACCTTGAGGTTGTGCCCATTGGTCCAAATGATTCTCTCCTTGGACCAGATTAGCATGTACTAGAACAACAACCTTCATGGAAGGAGTGGGATTAGGATTATAGGCATTGGGATACCTATTAAAACCTTTCTGATCCTTTCCTCTTCCTTGGTAGTTGTATTAGGGTGGAGCTCTATAGCCTTGTTGAGGATAGTATTGATGGTTAGGTGGAGCACTTGTCTGAAACTGAGCTTGTAATGACCAGATTTCTTCATCTTTATCCACATCACCATCCACTTTCTTGGGGAAGGATCTTGGCTTGACATTAGTGTTAGGATTTTTAGCTATGATTGGAGCTTCAACTAAAGCATGAGACAATAATGGCATGAAAACTTTTAGAGGGAGTCTCCTAGCTTGTATCAATCTATTTTCAACTTCAATAGCAATTTCATATGCATCAGGAAGAGTGAATCCTCCCATAGATTGTAACATCAATGCTACATCAATACCAATACCTTTGAGATAGGTGGGGAACACAAATCTTGGGGGAGTTCTCATGATAGGTGAAAACCTATGCCATGTCCTTTGAAATCTTTCATTGAAATCTCCCATAAATTCGTTAGGACCTCTCTTTATCATGTTGTTGGGTGAATATTTTGTCGTCAGCTAACTGAAGACAAAATGGGTATATCAACCATGGTGTTATGAGATAAATCTCTCCTCTCAACAAGGGGAGGTTCCCTATAAACTATTATAAACTAATCTAAACTAAATATTAACTCAGGGGTGAGATCATACCATCTATTTCTCTTTTTTTAGAAATGATGTCTACAAAGTAAAGGAAAACTTTCATGATATTAATTGAATTCACCAGAAACCCACGAGAGTACAAAGCCTATCATTGCTTCTCTTATTGATTTATAACTTAGATCATAGTATAATGAGGTGCAACCCAAAGTCTCCACTGAAAAATACAACAAAGTATATAATCACAAAAGATAAAAGTAGTTCAAAGCCTTTCCAATATCCTTTGTTATAAGACACTAAAATACAAACTAAAGACAATTATAGTAGCACAAAGTCTCCATAATCAAATTCAGAACATCTTCCAGATTATTTTCACTCACTCTGCTTATTTAATCAAATAGAAAAAATTGTATTAGGAAAAGGACATAAGAACAATTTCCCACACAACACAAGTTATTTCAATACAAAGTTTGAAATGTCACTTGCTTTCTCATTCACTTGATAAAATTTGATTCACAATCTGAGCTCAAAGTCTCAAAAGGCATTTCAATTTGAGCAGAGTTTTTGCTTCCAATAACTAAAAGATATATTTACAATAGAGGCCCTCTTTATTTATAGGGAGAGGCCTTGAAGATTTTTTAGAAAAAACCTAATTACTTTGACCGAGTCAAAGATAAGAGTCTTTTTGGACTTAGGACTCCTATATTTTTACTTGTAATTACATATGAGAAAAGTACATGTAAAAATATCCAAAGCACTTATAAAAGTACATCTGAAAAGTGGAAATTAAACTAAGGAAAAATAGTTTCAATTTGTATCCCCATATTTCTTCATATGAACATCATACATAGTGAAATTTGCTTGCATCCTAATACTATCTGGACTAACAGCGTTCTTGAAAATCATTTTAGCTCTGACTATGGTATTTCTTACTACTGTGACTAATTTTGAATGACTAGTTAACTTGGTTTTCAAATTTTCTAGAGTTAATTGATTATCTAGAATATTGTCCACAGAGGCTACTAAAAATGCCTTATCTTTAAATTCTTTCTAGAACATACCTTCAAATTATTTAATCATTTCTTCTATTGAAAGGAATTGGTTATCTTATGATGTAAGTTTGCAAGGTAGCTCCAATTTATGCAAAAGACTGACATAATTTTATTCACTAAGTTTCTTTGAAGATTCAAGGTCACTAATCAAGTCTGTATCTCTAATGTCATCGACATTAGAATTATCTGACGTGATTGGAAAAACACCTTGATATATATACTTTATTGCCTTCCACCTCTTCAAAGAAAATTTAGTCATCTAAAAGAGCTTTTACCAAAAGAATGTCGATGAAGAAGGATCCACAGAAAAAATTGTAACAAAAGTCATGATCATGCAATTAGGGGAAATACTGGCAATTTGGGAAAATTGTATGTCGATGATCACGACCATGGAGATGCGCCTGAAAGGACTAAAGTGTGAGCAAGCCAAAAAACTAGAGGAAAGTAGATTTGAAAAAGTGAAACTAAAATTTTTCCAGAGTTAGAAAATTTAAGGAAATGTTTACATGGGCAGCAAAAATCACCACCCTTGCATGTCAGGGGAGTTACCTTTTGTATCGATGGCAAAAATTATTGCCCTTGCAGGGAGGAAAATTTGTACTTGTATAGGGGTAGTGATTTTTACCACCCTTGCATGTTAGATTTATGTAGGGGTGGAAAAAAATATTGCCATTACATAAAACAAGGTTTTTAATTTTAGTAAGGGTGGCAAAAATCATTGACCTTGCAGGAAAATAGCAAGCTAAAATTAGAGTGGTGAATAACGCCGCCAATGCGCTTAGAAGAGATGGGGAGGTGAAAAGGTAGCAAAATTTGGCTCAATTACACAGGGTCATGAATCATTGGTGAATTTTAACCATCATTATGTTGGTTTTATGTAGGTGGTTTTTAACTAAATTTGACGTGGGTAAAACCTAGGTCAGGTTAAAACATCGACTTGGTATGGTGAGACAACCTAGGGCACGGAAGGAGGGTTGATGAATTAAGAGTCTGGCTAGGTCCACTAGGGTAAGGCAAAAAAATGAGGGAGGAACAACAAAAAACAAAATAAAAATAAAAGAAAAGCTCAAAGGGAAAGAAAAACCAAAAAGAAAAAACAAAACAAAAAGCCTAGAAGCAAAAAGATTAAAAAGCAAAACTTACCTGGCAATTTTGAAATCTTAAGTTTGAAGCTGGTGAATTCATAATCCTACTCATTTACACCATCGAATGATTGCAAGGAGTCTTTGAAAACTAAAAATAATTAAAATGACTAACAAATGGCATTTAAATGCCACAAACTAAGTCCCAACCACTTGGCATGTACGGCCATAAATGCCGTGCGAAAATTGAGATCACCTAAAACCTCTGCTTGGGCAGCTAAAATCATCACCCTTGCATGTAAAAGGGGAGGTTATGCATTGGCAGCAAAAATCACCACCCATGCATGAGAAAGGTAAGGGCTATGCATTGGCGGTGAAAATTGCCACCCATGCATGAAGAGGGGAAAGAAAATGCAAGGGCATCAAAAATCATCGCCAATGCATGGAAAAGGAAAAAAATTGTAAGAGTGGTGAAAATCACCACTAATGCATTAAAAAAAAACCAAAAAAATTGTAAGAGCAGTGATTTTTACCGTGATTACACTGAAAGAATGAAAACATGCAAGAGCGGTGAATTTAGCCGCTAGTGCATGGAAAAACAAAAATTGTCTAACACCTTAAAAACTATCAAAATCTGACATTCTGATTAGATCAAGAATGTAACAAGTTTCATGTTTTTTGAGAAATCATGACGAGGGAGTGTTGCAAATTTTTCTAAGATGTCAGTCAACTATACTTGAGATCAATAGAATCTTGTCTCGAATGACGAACTTAGAGTATAGATTATGAAACAGACAAGTTTCGTAAAGGTTGTCCACAAAAACAAGCATTGATGATTTTGAGAACAATAGCTGACTCCAGATGGGGAATTTTCATCGATTGAACTGTGAAATGATCGAAGGGAGGAGAATCTAGTCTCTAAGTGCCTTCATCCATGCCATTGGGCTATGGAGTCAAGCTACCAAAAAGAAAAAGATATAAAAAACCAAATAAAAAGAAAAATAAAAACATAAATCTATACAAATGTACAAATGAACTTATCTGATACTTCAAGGATTGAAGTGTTTCAGATGCTCCCCACTGTGAGGAAGTGAGAATGGTGTTCCATCTTGATATTTCAGCAAAAAACTATTTTCACCACAGAATTGATGAATGGTGAATGGACCTCTTCATAAGGAATCAAATTTTCCATGCATTCCTTTTGGTTCTCTCCTCTTGTCCCACAACAAGACTTGACTCCAATCTAAAACTTACGAATCCTTGCTTTCTTGTCAAAGAGTTTATTTACCTAATTTTGATGTGCAATAATATGGTCCACTACCATAGTTCATTGCTCTTCTAGTTCAGTGAAACACATGATCCTCTTATCAATAGAATTTTTAAAAGTTTGATCTTCAACTACCTTTGCCAACTTCAGTGCTGGTAGTTCCAAGGTAATTGGTATCTTCACAATCAAACCATATAGAAGTTGAAATGGTGACATACCTATTGCCCTCTTAAACATAATTTTGTCTTCTCATAAAGCATTAAACAATACTTTATGCTAAGTTCTCTGATTGTCATCTACTAATTTCTTGATAATAGTAACCAGATTCTTGTTGCTTGATTTCGATTGACCATTTCCTTGCAGATAATAGTCTGAGGAGTGGGAGAGAATAATCTCATGATTGTAACAAAATTTAGTAATCTCATGAGAAGAAAAATAAGTAGCATTGTCTACTATAATCTTGTTTAGAACTCCAAATTGGGAAATAATATTTTCTTTAAGGAAATTACATACCACTTCCGAAGTAACATGCTTAATTGGAATGGCTTCCACCTACTTCATAAAATATTATGTTGTGGTGAGAACATAGTCATGTCAAGCACTTGAGGATAGGTTCATGGTGCCAATAAATTCTATACCCCATTGCTGAAAAAGTTCTTCAATCACCATCGACTTGAGAGGTAATGCGGCCAACTTGGGTTTCTCAACAAACTGTTGACATAATTCACACCTACGTACCCAATTATATGGATCTTGAATTAGTGTAGGCTAATAGTATCTAGTTCATAGAATGTTGTGAGCTATCACAGGTGCAAAAAAATATCCTCCACAAGCCAAATTGTGAAAAGACTCTAAAATTTTACTTTGTTGCATTTTATCCACGCAACGAAGAAATACTCCATCAAAGCTTCTTTTGTACAAACCATTGTCCCATAAGATGTAGTTAACAACTTTCAACTTAATATTCATTTTTCATTCATAATACAGATGGGTAGGACACTCACCATAGGTAAGAAAATGAGTGATATTGGAATACCACTCATCAGTAGTAACGACAAAAAGAACCGTTGGCATGTCCTCAGCTTCTACTTCTTCATGTTTTGTTTCTTTTGGTATGTTATCAACAATCAATTGACAGATACCTCTTCCCCACACAAGCTTAATAGGTTTGATATCAAGATCAAACTCTTAAATTTTAGCAATCCAATTGCCCCTTTTAGTACCAAATTCTTGTTGAGTTAAAATGGACTTTACTGTTGTATCAGGTACCAAAAGAACAATATGTAAATTTAAGATATAGAATTGGAAATGTTTTGCCACCTTAACTATGAAATAAGCATTCTTCTCCATATTTGAATATTTCAATTCATGAGATTTGAGAGGACAACTCATAAATAATATGGGAGATTCCACACCTTTCACATTCTATTGAACCAAAATGGCTGAAGGTGTATGTTCGGAAGCATAGTTGTATATCATGAAATTTTTGGTATAGTCTAGGAAAATCAAGACTAGAGCATGAGCAATAACCTTATTGATATTTTCAAATACTGATTTTCCTTCTGCAGTGCAATGGAAAGTAGCCTTACCCTTCATCATGTCAACAATGTGATGAGTTTTCTCTACAAATTTAAGAATGAATCTTTACAGAAAGTTCACCTTTCTAAAGGAGTGAACTATAGTCTTAATAGCAGATAGAGTAATATTTTGAATAAATTTGACTCTTTCTGAGTTGATTTTTGTGCCTTCTCAAGATATAATGTGATCAAGAAGTCTACCTTCTGTAACCCCAAAAATTGACTTCTTAGGATTGAGAAAAATACCATTTTATTAATAGCATTCCAATACTTGTTGTAAATGATGCACATGATTATGATGATGTTTAGAGAAAATATTTAAGTCATCAAGATACATCACAATAAACTTTCCTATTTATCTCTGAAGGCAAGGTCCATTTCTCTCTAGAATGTGGTGCCAGTATTGATTAGACTAAAATGCATTCTATGATATGCAAATATGCCCCAAGGTGTAGTGAAAGCAATTTTATATTGATCTGCTTCATTGAATTCCACTTGATTATACCCAAAAAAACCATATAACATTGATAACATTTTTGAGCTAGTCATTGTTTGCAATACTTGATCCATGATGGGTAAGGGATAGTTATCCTTTAGAGAAGATTGAATTAGGTTCTTGAAATCAACACAAATATGAATTTATCCATTCTTTTTTCTTATAGGGACTATGTTCACAATCCAAAAAGGATGATAAATTAGAAAAATTATTCTTGTATTCAATATCTTCTAGATCTTAGAAAGGATAGTACCTGATATTTTAGGATTGTATTACCTTTGTTTTTGCTTGTGAGGCAGTGACCCAGCTTTGAGAGAAATTTCATGCTAAATTTCTTTAGACTTGAAGGATTTTAAATCATCATAATATATGCCAAAACATCAATGTAATGATGAATAAGAGTAATGAATTTAAACTTTTCATGAGTAGTACAACATTTCTCAATGTTGACCATTTTAGAATCTGCTTTCGAGCTCAAATTCACTTAAACAAACGCTATAGTAGAACTTGAATCTATTCGTTGCTACTACTTGATATATCTATCATGCTTATCAAATAACTTTTCAAGAGAAACTAAAACTTTTAGAATTTTATTCCCTTTTAGTTGAAGAAACTCTTCACTAGTTTGTGAGTCTATTTTGGGAACTGATTTCCATGGTAGGGATTCACTACCTTCAAAATAGAGTTCCTTAAAGCTATCCATCTTTTCAAGAAAAGTAATAATTTGATTATCACCATTAAACACCTGCCAATGGTCAGCATTATCATGTACACTTGGTTGAAAAACTAGCTCACTAATGTACTTATTCCCTTTGAAATCTTTATGAAGAACCATGAGAGTTGCAGAGACAGTTAATGAATCTGCATGATCATTAAACTCTCTTGGCACTGTAGAAATATTGAAAGCATTAAAACTTTCAATGCAATCCCATACAAGATTATGATAATGTCACAATCTTTCATGTTTGTTTTGATACAGATTACTTACTTAAAAAACCACCAATTCAACGTCTCCTTAGACATGAAGAATCTTAACACCTCTATCACGAGTATCTTTCAATTCAATTAATAAAGATTCATATTCAGTGATGTTGTTGGTATTTTTGAATTGCAACTTATATGAGTAAGGGAAAATATCTCCTTGTGGAGATATCAAAACAATTCCAACTCCAAAACTGGTAGAGGAGCAGCTGCCATCGAACTCTAAAATCTAAACCTCATTAGAACTTGATCTTCTTAAATATTCTTCTTCATTAGTGACAAAAATTCCTTTCTACTTGAACTTTTCTCTAAAAATTCTTCTGATTTTGTATTTGAATTATTTGAATTGTCACCTAATGAACTTTTATCTGATGAATTAAAAACATCTTTAGTGGATAAAAAATAATTACCCATTCTTAAGGATTCAAACAAAATTTGAGCTTCAAAGTTTGACGTTTGGGTAACAATATATTTTGACTCTTTCTCAGAAAGTAATCTTTGCATGACACCTTTAACAAGTATCCTTGCTTTAGATAGATCCATGTTCAACTCTCCACCTACATATTTGCAAAAATTACATCCAAACAGAATGCCATAAGAAGCTAGAACATCGACCACTAAGACTGTCATCTTAATCCTCTTAACTGAAAAAGCTGCAAATACAAATTAGGCATCTTTGATTTGACCCAAAAGTGGAACTTGTTTGTTTTCCATGGAGAAACATCTCCTAAAAGTCTTAGTTAAGGTAAGGCCAAGAGAATCTACTACCTTGGTCGGTATAACATTATCAGAGGCTCCAGAGTCTATTATACAATTGCTCAACTTAAGACCATTTATCAATAGAGAAATATAGAAAGGTTCTATTTTCTAGAGGTAGCAAGAGGAGTAGTGACAAGATTATTTTGGGTGGATTTGTTCTTTGAAGGATCATGAGTCACTTTTGGAAAATCTTGTCTAGTAGAGATGGTTTTGTTTTTGATGTATTCAGCTAACCTATCAAACTATTCAAGATTAGCTTGTAAGTACTCAACTTCAGACATTTGGATCTTGGTCTTCCTAGCATGATCAATTATGTCATATAACTGGAATGAACTAGAAACGAAGGAAGGAATTCCATCATTCTAATTTTTATTTGATGTGGTACTGGTTTGAAGAATAGAAGCAAGAGGTACAGGATTATTTAAGGTACTTACATGCTTATTTGCCACCAGGTCCTTTTATTAGAAAGGCAACGAAGTTTCCTATTTATCAATTAAGATCACTGGCTGAGGTCCTTCTCCTAATTTTCCCTTATCAACTTGTTGAGTTGACTGATTTTGGGACCTAGTAAAAACATCATATTGTCCATCATATGCCTCTCCTTTTTTTAGCTTCATCTTGGTAATTTAGAGAACTAATTGTGGAGTCACTAGTTAATTCTTCTTCTGCTTATACAAAGAGATTATCATCATTTTCTTAGTCCAATTTAGGTTGGAAAGAATGATCATGTTTGGATTCATAATAACCAACTATTGAGTTGACTGATGCTAATTTAATGTAAAGCTTCCCCTATGTGGGATGAAGACAATTGGATTGCCCTTGATTTCTGGCAGCATTGCCTTGATACGAATAGTTAAAAAATGTCTTCCTTGGTATATCTTGATAAGAAAAAGGAGCAGACATACCTTGGGCCATTTGGCTTTTCAAAGCTAGCAATTCATTTGCTAACTTTTGCACCATAGGATCAGTAGTGCTTGTGGAAGAATTTTCAGTAGAAGAGGAAAATTTATTTTTGCTAGAATCTTTTCTTATCTTACCCACAAGGATAAGATCATCTTCAACTTTAATAGCCAAACTCTGAGCTACAGAAAGATCGATAGGGCTAGCCCACCTTAACATAAAATTTACTTTAGGAAGATGAGAATTTATAAAGTACTTAAGATTTTCTAGTATTGGCTGAGCAATTACAGGAATCCTATTTCTCAGCTTATTAAATTTAGCAATGAAGTCTCTCATAGGCTCATGAGACTCTTTCTTCATTTATGTAAGCTAAGCCAATAAGGTGTGTACATCTTCTATGAGTTCGAACCTAGCCTCAAACTTGGTCTTAAGAGTGTTTCAATCAGTTATAGTCTGAGCTTGAAGATGATAAAACCAATATACGGTAGCACCTTACAGTGTTTCTACAAAAAATCTTACTTCTATATCTTCATATTCAATGCCTATCACACCACAGGCTATGTAGAAATCTGCAATATGCTCATGAGGGTGAACTTTTCCATCACCATAAAACTTAGGAATTTTTTTTCTCGAACTACGAGGTAGCTCATGTAAAGGTAGGGTTAGATTTAGAGGGCCAAAAGTGTTACTTCAAGGGCCTTAGGCTGCCATGATATGAAGATTAAAAAGAGGGATAACAAACCTTTGTGGAGTATGAATAGATAAAACCCTACTAACACTAGGACTAAGAGCTTTACTTGGTATTGAAGATCTGACATTGGTATGAGGAAAACTTTTGATTTGCTGAAGGTGAGATTGTAGAGGCAAGAGATCAAAATTATGTTGTATCAATTCAAATATAGGATCAATAATACCTCAAGCTCTCTGACTTCATGTATACCATGAATTTTCTAGAGTGTAGAATGGAAAAGAACTAGAAATGCTTCAACTCAAAGCTTGAGGCTTCAAATTGCGCGTTCTTCCCCAATAGAGTCACCAAAAAATTATTGGGTGAATATTTGATCATTAGTTAACTGAATGCAAAATGGGTATATCAACAATAGTGTTATGAGATAAATCTCTCCTCTCAGTAAGGGGAGGTTCCCTATAAACTATTATAAACTAATCTAAACTAAATATTAACTCAAGGGTGAGATCATACCATGCATTTCTATTTTTTTTTTATGATGTCTACAAAGTAAAGAAAAACTTTCATGATATTAATTGAATTCACCATAAACCCATGAAAGTACAAAGCCTATCGTTGCTTCTCTTCTTGATTTATAACTTAGATCATAGTAGAATAAGGTGCAACCCAAAGTCTCCACCGAAAATTGCAACAAAATATATAATCACAAAAGATAAAAGTAGTTCAAAGCCTTTCCAATATCCTTTGTTATAAGACACTAAAATATAAATTAAAGACAATTATAGTAGCACAAAGTCTCCACAATCAACTTCAGAACATCTTTCATATTATTTTCACTCACTCTACTTATTTAATCAAATAGATAAGATTGTATTAGGAAAAGGACGTAAGAACAATTTTTTACACAACACAAGTTATTCCAATACAAAGTTTGAAAAGTCACTTGCTTTCTCATTCACTTGATAAAATTTGATTCACAATCTGAGCTCAAAGTCTCAAAAGGCATTTTAATTTGATTAGAGTTTTTGCTTCCAATAACTAAAAGATATATTTACAATAGAGGCCCTCTTTATTTATAGGGAGAGGCCTTGTAGATTTTTTAGAAAAGACCTAATTACTTTGATCGAGTCAAAGATAAGAGTCTTTTTGGACTTAGGACTCTTATATATTTACATGTAATTACATATGAGAAAAGTACATGTAAAAATGTCCAAAGCAATTATAAAAGTACATCTAAAAAGTGGAAATTAAACTAAGGAAAAATAGTTTCAATTTGTATCCCCATCTTTCTTCATATGAGCATCATACATAGCGAAAGTTGCTTGCATTTTGATACTGTCTTGACTAATAGTGTTCTTGAAAATCATCTTAGCTCTGACTATGGCATTTCTTACTACTGTGACTGATTTTGCATGACTAGTTAACTTGGTTTTTAGATTATCCAGAGTTAACTGATTATCCAAAATATTATCCACAGAGGCTACTGAAAATGCATTATCTTCAAATTCTTTCTGGAACATACCTTTAAATACCTAAATCATTTCTTCTACTAAAAGGAATTGGTTATCTTGTGATGTAATTTTACAAGGTAGCTCCTCCAATTTATGCAAAAGACTGACATCATTTTGTTCACTGAGTTTCCTTGAAGATTCGAGGTCACTAATCAACTTTGTATCTCTAATGTCATCGACATTAGAATTATTTGAGGTTATTGGAAAAACACCTTGATATTTATACTTTATTGCCTTTGACCTCTTCATAGAAAATTTAGTCATCTGAAAGAGCTTTTACCAAAAGAATGTCGATGAAGAAGGATCCACAGAAGAAACTGCAACAAAAGTCATGATCATGCAATTAGGAAAAATACTGGCAATCTAGAAAAATTGCATGTTGATGATCATGACCATGGGGATGTGCCTAAAAGGGATAAAGTGTGAGTAGGCCGAAAAACTAGAGGAAAGCAAATTCAAAAAAGTGAAACTAAAAATTTCCCATAGTTAGGAAATTTAAGGGAATGTTTGCATGGGTGGCAAAAATCATCACCCTTACAGGGAGGAAAATTCATACTTGTGCAAGGGTAGTGATTTTTACTTCCCTTACATGTTAGGTTTATGTAGGGGTGGCAAAAAATGCTGCCCTTACATAAATTAAGGTTTTTAATTTTGATAAGGGCAGAATAAATTTTTGACCTTGCAAGAAAATAACAAGCTAAAATTAGAGCGGTGAATAATGTTGCCAATGTGCTTGGAAGAGATGGGGAGGTATAAAGGTGGCAAATTTTGGCTCAATTGCACATGGTCATGAATCATCGGTGAATTTTAACCATCATTATGTTGGTTTTATGTAGGTGGTTTTTAAATATATTTGATGTGGGTAAAACCTAGGTTGGGTCAAAACATCAACTTGGTATAGAGAGACAACCTAGGGCACGGAAGGAGGGTTGATGAATCAAGAGTCTGGCTAGGTCCACTAGGGTAAGGCAAAAAAATGAGGGAGGAACAACAAAAACCAAAATAAAAGGAAAAGAAAATCTCAAAGGGAAATAAAAACCAAAAATAAAAAACAAAACAAAAAGCCTAGAAGCAAAAATATTAAAAATCAAAATTTACCTGGCAATTTCGAAATCCTAAGCTCAAAGCTAGCAAATTCGTAATCCTACTTGTTTTCATGGTCAAATGATTGCAAGGATTCTCTAGAAAATAAAAATAATGAAAATTACTAACAAATGGAATTTAAATACCACAAACGAATTCCCAACCACTTGGTGTGCATAGTCATAAATGTCACACAAAAATTGAGATCACTTAAAACCTCTACTTGGGCAGCAAAAATCGCCACCCTTGCATGTAAAATGGGAGGTTATGCATTGGCAGTGAAAATTTCCACCCATGCATGAGGAAGGTAAGGGCTATGCATAGGTGGCAAAAATTTCCACCCATACACGAAGAGGGGAAAGAAAATACAAGGGTAGCAAAAATCGCTGCCAATGCATGGGAAAGGAAAAAACTTATAAGAGTGGCAAAAATTGCCACTAGTGCATAAAAAAAACCAAAAAACTTACAAGAGTGGCAATATTTACCGCTATTACACTAGAAGAATGAAAACATGCAAGAGCAGTGAATTTAGCTGCTGGTGCATGGAAAAACAAAAATTGTCCAACACCTTGAAAACTATCAAAATCTAACATTTTGATCAGATCAAGACTGCAACGAGTTTCATATTTTTTGAGAAATCATGACAAAGGAGTGTTGCAAACTTTTCCAGGATGTTAGTCAACTATGCTTGAGATCAAGAGAATCTTGTCTCGAACGATGAACTTAGAGTATAGATTACGAAATAGACAAGTTTCATAAGGGTTGTCCATAAAAACAAGCATAGCTGATTTTGGAAACAACACACGTTCAACTGATGGATCAATGAAGTGTGGTCACTCTTATTCTTAAATCTAGTCATCAACAATTCCCCAAAGCCGTCCCAACTTGTAATGCAACCATGTTCCAAAGTCCTATACTAGTCAAGTGCTTTGCCTTTTAGAGACAGAGCAAGAAATCTAATGGCTATGTTGGCTTGGGTGACATTATGGAAGTTATATAAATTTGAATTGTCCCTAATATGATCAGATGGGGTAATATGACCCTCTTCATTTAAACCAGGGAGAATCTTAGTAGCATTGAGATGAATAGGGTCATATGAAGGAAGGTTAATTAGATTTTATGTGTTAAACACTGGGAAAGACTGTTGTCTATCCATTTCTCTTCTTTCCTCTTGATCTCCTATTTCTCTAACTTCCTTAATTTGTTCTTCTTCTCCAAAACCTCCTTGATAAGGATCTGTAAGTGCTAGGAATGGTTTAGGGTGTTTTCCTTCAAGAAGAGATTCAAGTAGGTGGGCTTGATCGAAAGTCCTAGATGACCTAGTGAGGACCATGAAGTATAATGTGGGAAACTTGATCTACAACTAGATATTCTCACCTTTTGGAGTTGACAAATGTTGGATTAAGGATATTTCTACAACCCTAATCTTGTTAAGAACAACATTCACTTTGACATGTAAATAATTGGTCCCATCAGGTGTGCTAGAAATGTTGTCTCCAAATCTTGCACCCTAGAAGATGATGTTCATGCCACTTCCAGATTTGGGCAACATTGGGACATTTCTAGGCATGTGGGTGTGCCTATAGGGAAAATGAACCTCTAGATTTAAAGGGATAACTCCCTATATGTATCTCTGTAGAACCAGTTATGTCTAAACCAATCTTCTTGATGGGAAAAGAGTTATAAATTGCAGAAAGGAAACCTATCTTAAGAATGGTGATGCACCAAGATTTTCTTCCACATGAATGTCATATCCTATTGCACAATATAACAAAATGTAAAGACCCCTTTTCAATTTCTAGAGATTCTAACATGAATATTTCAATATAGTGGTGAGATGCATGAAAGAACAGAAGGAGAATGAACCAAAATTCAAATTTCACATTCAAGAACAATTAAAACTCTTACAACAGTTCCATACACTTAAACACACTCTAGATGACCTGTTAGATCACTAACTCTTGCTTAGGTATGAAGAATAGAGGACATAAGGATGAAAAAAAAATCACATGTTGTCACTATACATTGCTTCTACACTTAGGCAATTATTCAAAACTTTGATAGAAAGGACTGTACTAATGCTCAAAGTCAAAATGTGATATCATTCCAGTAGGGCTTTGCCATACTTTGTGTAGATGATTTTTCACTAGCCAAGGGGCTATATATATAGCAAGAAGGAAGAGAGAGAGGAAAGCCTTTTACACCAAGGAGAGGAATCAATTTGTTTTAAGTCATCATCTTTAGCTGGAACCATCTTTATAAAAGATGCTTGCTCGAGCCATTTGGTTGATCTATGTCATCATAATTTGTTACACATTTGGTCTTGCTCTCTCAAAGTTGCTTTTTCAATGGTTTGTGATATAAAAATTGGGATATTATCGATTGAGTCATGGCATCAATGTGGCTATCCACCTATTATATATTTGTCTTCACACTAATGACCTTCCATTGGGCATGGTGATTTGTTTTTTTCATCTGTTGGCCTCTTCTCTTCCTTGGTTAGTTGTCACAAAATGACATGGATCTTGGTCGATCAATGGTGATATGGGCTCTCTCATTGTTTCAATAGATGAAGGATATGATCCCTTAAATCTACTTGTGAATCTTTTTTTTTGAACACCAATGATTAACTCACTGTCTTGAAGTTGACGTTCATTCAACCGTCATTCCACTTGGAAATTTCCTTTGGGCACCCTTCTTGAACAATTCATGTGGGTACTTTCCCTGAAAGAATTTCCATGGGAATTTTCATTAGATATTTTCCACGAAATATTTCCCATGGGCGTGCTCTCTCTTTTGAATGGTCCATGTCTTTTCAGGCCTTTAGATTATGGCTTATCTAAAGGATTGTTATGGACAAAAAGTCTACAATAATTCCTTCAGAATTTTTACAAAGGTCACTTCCTTTTAGAATGATCCCTTTGGGCTTGGAAAGTGTCCCTTCAAAAAAATTTCAAAGGACACTTTAGAGGGAAGTGTCCCTTCAAAAAAGTTTTGAAGGGCACTTAGAAGAGAGAAAGTGTCCCTTTGTAAAATTTTGAAGAGAAATTAAAAGAGAGAAAATGTCCCTTCAGAAAAGTTTTGAAGGCCACTTTGAAGAGAGACAGTGTCCCTTCAGAAAAGTTCCAAAGGGCACTTTGAAGAAAGACAATGTCCCTTCAGAAAAGTTCCAAAGGGCACTTTGAAGAGAGACAGTGTCCCTTCGAAAAAGTTTTGATGGATACTTTGAAGAGAGGCAATGTCCCTTTGAAAAAGTTTCGAAGGGCACTTTGAAGAGAGAGAGACCCTTTGAAAAACTCAAAGGTACCCTTTGGAAATATTATTTTGGATAAAAAGTTAGAAACAATTCTTTTGAAAAAGTTGTGAGGGACAATGTTTCAAGAAAAGACAAAGAGAATTCTTTTGGATCTTTTGTCTGAGATAAAAAACTTGAAAGAATTCAAACTTTAGGAAAAAAACTGAAAAGACACTTGAAAAGGCTGAACAAAAGTTTTGAATAAAAGAAAAGAAAATAATTGGTCTTTTACAAGTGAGCTAAAAAAAATAAGTGAATGTTGAACTTATCTAAAGGAAGCTACAAAACAAGGTATGAAATTTGGATAACAAGAATAAGATCTAGGAGTTTTTAATAGCCACCGGCATAAGCACCTAAACTACTAATGATATATTATGAAATGATGTTTCATCTACCTAAATATCAGGGCATAGAGAATGTTGTGAAGCATGTTCATAAGTGTGAACTCATTTGGAGGGCATGAGGCATAAATTCTTCTGATTGAGAGGCCACACAATTTGTAACCACACTTAAAGGAAAGAGCACATAAGTGGTATAGGAAGCTTGACCCTCAAAAAATGATAATTGACTATGATAACCTCAAGATGACATTTCTTCAAGAATTTTATATTCCTGAATTTGAGCAATAAACTATTACCATGTTGAAAGATATAAAACAAGAGCTCACTGAGAGTATACAGGAGTATGATGTATGGTTCAAAAAACTTATATCAAAGATTTCATTTAAAATTAATGCTACTCAACATGCGTAATGGTTTGTTGCTTCCCTTTAGATGAACACTGTCTCAAAAGACCTTTACCATCCCATGAAAAGCTCTAGAAGATGCCTCCATGTTGAAGTTGTTGGTAGCATTAACATTGAAATCAGTCCTTTTATGGAAGCTCAAATAGTTTCAATGGTATCATAGTTGGAGAAGCTAACTACAAACAATGTGTATGAAACTCATAATGGTCTTTGGTTTACCAATTATGAGTCTGAAGGTCATAATAGAAATGACTGCCAACATAAAACATCCACGTTATATTAAAGTAGTCATGTGAAATTTATCATGAAGAGCATGATGTATGCTCTTGTCCTCTCTTACAATGGGATACACATTATTAAGTCTCTAAATACTACAAAATATGTGATGCCTACACCCATGACACAAATGATTGGTGGATAATTAGTGATATACATGAGGCATACATGTGTAGTACATGCCAAACCTCTATTTCCAACAATCAAGATAATGGTGGATATCATGGATGATGATGAGGAAGTGGTTGTTTCCCACCAAGAATGTGTTTTAAGTGTGGATCTTTAGATCACTATCAATAAGATTATCCAGTCTATCCAACATGTGTTTTTTGTAAAAAAGAGCATCGGTTGGAAGAATGTACTAACCTATACATGAGCATCACTAAGGAAAGAAATGAAAAGGTTGCTAGTATGATTCACATTGAGAAATCTCACTAGCGGCCACACTCTATCACCCTGACAACTTAATAGGTTAATATCATTACATGTAGTGGTGGACAATCATAGTATACATCTATTCCTCTTATTGAGAAGATACAGTGTGAAGAGCCTTGTGCAAGGAAGTATCCTGATGCCCAGCAACATAAAGATGTGCTCCAGGATACTATGGCATTAGTATGGGAAATATAAGGAGAAACTCAGTTTCGTAAGGACCAAGAAGCAACACAATGTGTTAATTAATAAAAGGCTGTAAAACCTCAAAATATGGCACGAGATGATTTCCAAGAACTTTGTAAGTGTATGTTAGATGAAGAGATTGTTCCATAACTAAGTAATTGGTTTAAGAATTAGGTATAAACACCAACTGACACTCAACCTCAAATTATTCAACCAACTAAAGATCATCAATTAAATCATGCTCAATAACAAGATACTCCTATTCCTTCTATCCCTTAAAATGATAAGGAATTACTGGTGAATACTGCCATCGATGGTTGGGTAATTCGAGATATCTTAGTTGATACTAGTGTTGAGGTTAACATCCTCACAAGTATGCATGGTACAAAATGGCTAGCCAATCATTTCAACCATCACTACACATATTATTTATGGATAATAAAACTCATGCTCTACTAATTGGCATTCTTAAGAATGCAATGGTTGATATCTTTAGAGTACCTTTCAAATTTGTTTTTAAAGTTATCAATTTGGCTGAAGTGGATGATTTATTATCTCTATTAGGGTGACCTTGATGCTATGCAAACAATGCATACTTAAACTTCAAAAATCACTACATCAGTTTTAAAAATATTGATCAATGCATTGTTGTTTTGTTAGATCAAACACATGGGACTCCATATGTAGAACTTATTAATGTGAAATAATATATTAACCACATATACAATGTCATAGCCAAAGATGGTGAGCATTATGATCCTACTCTTGATGGCATCCTTTGATGGACAGATACTCAATCCCTTTTTCATTACACAAGTAATGCTTTTAATTTTTGGGCACATGGTGATTATGACCTCACTAGAAGATTGTGTGGTGCCATTGGCAAATGTGAGAACATTATACACAAGTATCATAAATGTCATAGTTTTATTCACCTTTTTATTGGATAAATTATGAGAATACCAATTATGGATGCACTATTAGAAATACTTGATGAAGCTCCTTAGTTTCATGGGCAAATGGAAGTCTACAATTTCATCCAACAACTTGAAGACTTTTATAACTCTGATAATGATCATATGCATTCCTTGCTTCACATTTTTAATGACATAACAACAAGGTGGTGACAAACCCATAAGGTGTGAATTTTCCATTGGGATCAAATATGCTCTACTTTGCATTATTAGTTTTATCATGATAATTGAGTCTAGGGTAGAATTAACTACAATAGAGTACGAGCACCAGAACCACACATAAAAGCTTGTGAATCCATGTGGAGGACTAAAGAGTCCTTCTTACCAAAGTACCTATGGGTATATGATTTTTATGAAACCTTACAAACTTAGGCTAGAGCATGGTATGTTCATGAAGAATGACATATGGGTACCCATTTTTGGCACCTGTTGAAAGAGAGCATGAACTCAACATTATCTTACTCATCTTCAAGAATGGATTTGTGCCTCACACTCTAAGATATGTGTAAAGAAGTTATTGGTGACCCTAGTCCAATTGAAGATTACTTCTGATATATACATGATGTCTCAAAGGAAGGTTTAGTTATCTTTAATGATCCATCTCAATAACTCATCCCCACACTAGACCCTATCTTTGATCAGGAACACTTTGGAGAGATTCACCTATGGAAGCAAAAACTAGTGTTTCATATGGATGAAGGTGAAGGGTCCAACCCACCTGACCCATTGAAAAATCATTTGGATATATTTAAAAAATATGGAACCTAAAATGTTCATGATATTGGTCCTGATATAGACCACCCATACTCAGAACCTCTACACACTATCTAATGAAACATTGACACAGAGAAAGAAACAACAATAGATATTTTGGGTAACTAATAGATTGACATTAAGGTTTCAAAAATATTTGAGTTGTTAAAATAATACCAAGATGTATTTCCAAGAATTTATAGTGAGATGAAAGGTATTCATCCATCACTAGGCAAAATGCATATAAAACTAGTTGATGGTGCTCAACCAGTCAGGAAACAACCATATAGGATGAATCCAAATTTAAATGTGCATGTGAAGGAAGAAATTGACAGTATGTTATGTGTTGGAGTGATAATCTGAATTGATGAGTCTAAGTGGGTCAATCCCATGGTCATAAGTATAAAAAAAGATGGGTGCATTGATTACAACATACTTAATGCATCTTACATTACTGATCCCTTCCAAACACCATTCATGAAATAAATACTTGAAGGCATCATTGGGTTTGAAATTTATACTTTCACAGATGGATTTTCCAAGTACCATCAGGTCCAAATCATTTATGAAGATTGGCCTAAGACTACATTTTCTACCTAATGGACATCCTTCACATATACCATCATTCCTTTTGGGTTGAAGAAGGCACCTAGTGTATTTTCCTATATATCCCTTGAGGCCTTTAAAGACTTCATCCAAAAATTTATTCAAGTTTATGTGGATGACTAAACAATCTATGGCTTGGTAAAGGACCATTGTTCTAATCTACAGCTCATGCTTAAGCATTGATAAGTACTTTAAATATCATTAAAATAAAGCTTTAAAATATTTGGTAAATAAACTTGTGTTGTATGACTACATATACTGCTAGATAATATTGTTTCAAGAATTTAAATTTTCTGTTATGGTCAAACTAAGAAAAACTAATTATGGTCTTGACCATCTTTCTCAAATTGATTCTAGAGAACCACTACAATCCATTGAGGATAACCTACCTGATGTACAATTGTTTCATGTTTCTCATGTTCCTGAGGAGTTAGAAGATATTGCAACTTTTTAAACTACTAGCATAGTGCTAGATTGTCTAAATCCATAGGCTACGAAGCAACTCATCATCTATACCACACCATTTTATCTCATTAGAGGGGACCTCTATAAGCTTGGATGAGATGAAATTATTCAATAGTATGTCATGAAACATGAGCATTCTAAAGTAATCTGATAAGTTCTTGAAGGCATTACTAGCGAACACTATGCTGGTGAGGCTACTATATGCAAGGTACTACTATCTGGACTATGATGGCTTACCCTTTTACAAGATGCTAAACTACATGTTAGGCAATGTGATATTTGTCAATGCATCAAAAAATTGAATTATCAGGATGCCATGCCATTACATCCTATTCTATCTCAAGAACTATTTAAAAAATAGGCCATTGATTTTATCGACCCCATCAATCCAGTTGGATGATGTATAGGTTCCTATTATATCATTACATGCACTAGGCTAAGGCTATACTAATAAGGGATTGTACTATCACTATTACCACATTCTTCATATGGGAATATATCATAACCCATTTTGGATACCCATTAATTTTTACTAGTGATCATGGCACACATTTACTCAATGAAACTATTTGCATCCTACTTGATGAGTTCATGATTGCCACAACAAAATAACACTGTATCATCCCCAGACTAATGGCACTACCAAGGCATTAAATAAAATTTTAGGCACAACACTTACAAAGATTTGTAGTATTGGTCACACTGACTAGGATGATAGAGTATTTATAGTACTTTGGGCTTATTGAACAGATTTATAATCACCTTAACAAGAACACACCATTCATTTTGGTGTATGGCATAGAATTAGTTCTTCTAATTGAATTCTTGGTACCATCTCTTTGCATTGCATGCATTGGATAATTAGATGAGGAGTCATAATTAAAAGCATGTTTGGATGCTTTATTGTAGTTGGATGAAGCTAGTTTCCTTGCTCATTAGAGTCAAGATGTGGAGAAATGTAGACAAAAGGCATGGCATGATCGACGTATTAAGCACAAGTCATTCACCCCTAGAATGAAAGTCTTGTTCTCCAACTCCAAGTTCACATGCCATTTTAAGAAACTTCATATTCACTGGGATTGTCCTTTTGTTGTTCATAGCATTTACCCTACAGATGCTTGTAGTTTACAAAGATTAGATGGTCAATTTCTTCCTGGACATTACAATGGTATCCGACTATGGCCATATCTCTCTACTTAAAAATATCATGTTTGTAACAATAAGGCTTATGCCATTAGTTTAGGATTTCATATTTTCAATAAAACATTGCCTTAGTTACATGTAATGTTTATTTTATAAAAGGTTATTTTTTTTGTACTTGTAATTTTGTGGAGGACCATGACACACTTTTAGTGTGGGGTAAGAGGTGATACATGTATTCATGTTAAGTACTATAAGGATGCACACACAAGTTGAAAATTCCTAGGATAAGATATTCCCACCAATAGTATGAATATTAAAAAAAATTGAACAGTTGGCTTTCACTAAAAAAAAAGTGCAAAATAAGACATGTGATTAATATAAAAGGAGAAGTGGTTGTGATAAGTGTGCCAACATCGTGACATGATAATACTGTTAAATGCATTTATAATGAGAAGCGATGGTTGAAGAATGGTGGCTGTTACTAATATATTGATTGTGAGAAGTGATGGTCAAAAAGAAGGGGGTAGTAAATGCAAGTTATCCCCTTGGGCCTATAAAAAGGACTTAAGAGCTCATTTTAACATTTACCTTTGCTTTCATTTGAGTTTTATAGATCCAAAGAGCAAACTAAGTCTAGGCAATTTTAGAGTAAGTGCAAGTTCAGAGCATCAAATTCCCATGCATAGTTATTAAAAAGGATATTAGCTAAGTAATAAAGTATAAACTAACCTTGAAGCAAGACATATGACATATAAAAATGGTAGTTACAGGTTGCATAGGTAGACATATATCATTAAAGGGTGTCAAAGAAGGAAAAGCCAAGTCACCTACACCATAAACACATATTCCTTTGGGAACATTGGATGGTTGTGCCTCTAGCTTCAAACTCCATGGAGAGTGATATAGCTTAATAAGAAGGCCTTAAGAAGTGATCCATTACCAACCATACCAGAAGAAGAAGTACCACATGTTGGGGGGGGGGGGGAAGTAATACTAATTAGAGAAGAAACACCTAAAGAACAAGGGTAGTGTGCAGAAGGTGAAGAATCCAAGATGGTGTGCCAAACAAAGAAGGCACAAGTACCTCAACCTCCACTATTGATGATAGAAGAGATGTAGTACCCAAAAATGGTGTTGCACATGAAAAATTAGGTGTCAAAAGTACCCTTCTATACCATATTTCATTACAACCATTGTCAACCAAGAAATGAGGTTGAATTACAGAATGACTACTAGGTCAAGTGCCAGAACACCAAAAATTAGTTGGTGTATGACCTTAAAATCTTCAACACTTTAGACTTTATAGGGCTATTCTAGTTGTTTAACCTTTCATACTTTTGAAAATTGGTGGAAGTAGTAAAATTTCTACTCTCATGCATCGATGAAGACTATATCTATTTTATTGGGTGTAACATGAAGATTATACCTGAGAGAATAAGCAAGGTGTTAGGACTACAATCCTTTAACATGGATGTGGAATTTGACTTGGAAGATTTAGAGGAAAAAGAGAAAATAACAAGAACACTTATGTACTAGAAGCAAGGCCATGCCATGCACATAAATAACTTGCAAGATCCTTCTCTTTGAGTAACCGCGTGAATCATCATGACCAAGATTAGTGGCACCGATCATTGGAAAGAGGTGGATATAGCTCACCTCTACATCACCCACTAGGTGACTGAGGGCCTAAAATATAATTGGGCAATGTATTTTGCCAACAAAATCATAGTGGATGCCAATAAGACCCATTAAATACTAGGGCATAGGTTTTCATGGGGATATTTTTGTTATTAATGGTATTTGATGAGATCATTATATCAAACTACTCTTCTGGTGAATTGAAGTGGGCATACCCATTAGAAAACAAGTCACTTGTAGAGTGCTACAAGGCATTTATATGCCCCAGTCATATCACCCCTTATATAAGATCAATATGAAGTTGTGGTATGACAACATGAAGGAGGCTTTTGGGAATGAATGGCACATTCCTAAGGACTTGCCTATCTAGGTTGGTGAGCAAGCCCAATTTACAGTTGTGAATCTAGGAATTTGACTCAAGAGAGGATGGTTAGTATTGTGTTAGTTTCAAAATGAAAACAAAATGAAAGAAACACACTAATTAGCATAACATCTCTAGGCCTAGACACCAGGGAGAGCTTAGTTAAAAAACATGAATAAAACACATAACTAAAATTCAAAATAAACCCTTTTTTACCTTCCTTGGATGATCCAAAATGATTTTTGTAGTGGCTTGCTTGGCTTGTGCTCATGAAGTCCTTGGCAATGGAAGCTTGGCTACCTCCATCTCTCCTTAGCACCTTTGGCTTATGGCTTGGCTTGGCATAAAATCAACTTGGCATGATAACACTAGTTGCATGAAGCTTTGTAATCAATTATGCATTATAACTTTGCATAATCATGTCTTAAAATTCATGTGGTGAGGCCTCCTACTTATAGATTTTTGAGAATGTCTAGAATAAACTTGAACCATCCATCCTAAGATTGAGATGTGTGGTTGAGGATTAATTCAATTTTTTAAATTAAGTTTATAATTATCCTCATCATGACATTGGAAAAAGGGGCAATTAAGAGGCATAGAGGGCATCATGGAAGGCCTTGATGAGGCATGGAGGGCAGGAATCCTAATATTTATGGCATTTATGGCCTAGGGATATATTCCCAAGAAATGAGGTCACTTGGTGATGTAGATATTCAATATCCATTTCCAAAAATATGTTTTCAACAAGTTTCCATGGAATTCTTAATTAGGCCTTGATTTGGATTAATTAGCTCTTAAGCATGTTTAAGCACTTTGTGCACAAATTACTCAAATTGATCACAATACCTTGTTATTGGTCCAAAATTTGACTGGATTGGAATTAGAAGTCACTATTAGATGCGTTGGAACCATATTCCCATTTAGGATGTTAACAACAATAAATAATGAAGGCACGTGTCTTGTGTAAGAGATTTGATAGGAAAGAACAATCAAGAGCACCCAAGTGCAAAATTAGCATTTTGACTCAAAATGATCTGATCAAAGTTAGCTAACCCATAAATTGCATTTCCCCATTTAGGGATACCCTAGCTAAAATCAGCACTTGAATATGTCAATTTCACATCATTTAGTGTGTTTTAGTATTTTTAGGCCAAATTATGCATTTTGGGTGGAAATTGGTTGAAAACCTGGTTGGAGGTTATTGGTGGCTAGATTTAGGTGTCTATAGTTTGCCCCTATTTGGGAAGGCATTGTAAGCTATAAACACAGTAACATCTTCTCAAAGAATGAAAAGGTCCTGTATGCGTACAACTACAATGATGATAAACTAACTGGATAATGCCCCCTCAAGGGAATGGTTGGCACAAGTAAGTCGGCAAATGGTCCCTCAAAAAGAAAGAAGTGAAATGAGGGGACCAAAGAAAGGAAAGATGATGGGGTGAAAAACATAATAATATTTAAAAAGTAGTCAAAATCATTGATAATTCAAGTGGGATGGTGTACAATGATTTGGCCAAAGGTGGTTATAAATATTATACCCTGATCATGGTAACGTGGTATGATAACACAATGATTTGCCTAAAGGTAGTTATAATCATTGAGAAGATGGAGCTACCCCAATTAGGATAGACAAACAAGATAATAACATGCCCCTATATGGACAGAAAAAGTAAAGTGGTGACAATACAATGATTTGCCCAAAGGTGATTATAATCATTGAGAAATGCAGGTGAGACAGTGTGCAATGATTTGCCCATAGATGGTTATAATCATTAGACCTTGATTATGGAAAACATGATAAAATTGGTCAAGAATGATGACAAATTAACATAGAGGGTAATGATGAATTGGAACAACCTACTAGTAGGGAAATGCTCATTTGAACTAATAAAGGTTGAAATTATTTCATGGTTAATTAATCTATTTAGGATATGATTGGGATGGAATTAGGATGTCAGTGCTAAAGAGATGCCACCATTACTAAATAGACTTATTGAATCTAAGGTTTGTTGTAACATGTGTCAGTAGGCATCATGGTATAACATCATGAGGACTTGGTTGAAATATGCATGAGGACTGACTCCCATAATCCAATACTCAATAGAAAATAATGCACCAATGATAGAAACCATGATGACAATGTAAACATATGAATATAGATAGATTAAAGTATAAATGTGGGAAAGGAATCACCCAATGAACACACATAAACTGAATCAAGGTAACAGTGCTGAAAGCAAACAAACAGACACAAACAAAACAACAAAGAAACAAACAAAGAAACACTCAAAATAAACCATACACATATTTCCCCTATAAAATAGGTGACAACCTTAACAAACAAACAAAATGGGAGAAATAAAAGAAAAGGAAGGGGGTGGCTGAGTTGTCTCCATATGCACTAGGCAAGTAGACACTGCCTACATAGTTCCATGGATGTAATATCCAATAAAAAAAATTTAGGCCAAATGTAGCTCTCCCAGGGAATGGGAAGAATATGATAACTAAGGAAAATAAATAGAAATGGATGCGATAGAAGAATAGGAATGGTCTTGAAAAATGCTAAGTACATCAAATGAAAAGGCTAAAAAGGATGGGGAAACTAAATGACAAGTGATTTGCTTGTAACTTAGTAAGGGTTCCCAAAATCCTTAAGGCAAAGAAGTGGTCAATGTTTTTGTTCTTTTCTAATGATTTTTCAAATGTTTTTGGAATTTTTTAAAAGTATCTTAGCTCGATCAAGAATGATGAGACACTAAATGTTTCAAGGTCACAAAATGATGAGAGCGTTTAAACTAAGGTTGCTCATAAAATGGTGAGAGCGTGGCTTAGGTTGCTCACAAAAATAGCAAGAGCATGGATTAGAGTGATTGAGCTGACCTCAACAAGTATCAAGCACTGCCTACATAGTCCTAAATTAGGACCTCAAGTCACTGTAGTTCCACCCTTTTAATGGAGGAATTTGACTAGTGTAGCAGTCAATAGGCACAATTGGTAAATAGGCATAATACGACATAGAAAGTGGCAAGTTGGTATATCAAGGCTTAATGTTATCCCTAGTTTGCTCATAGATAATTATAACTAAGAAAAATGACATAGATCAATGGTACTAATTTGTCCAAAGGCAATTATAATTAGTAGCAAGATCGGTGGTAAGAAAGGAATAACAAATGAAAGATGCAATTGCCAAAACTTTTACCATATTATTCCAAAATACAATCTTTGTCTAAATTAATTGAACCAACTAATAAAATTGACCAGATATATTGATAATAAAAATGCATAATGAATGGAAAAAACCAAGGTCAAATGGGCTAGGATTTAGAAGACATTGGGCTGATAGGTCAGAAATGAAAGGTGGATATGATGAAGAGGATGGATAAGGATGGTATTTATTCAGAGAATAATAGTGATAAAATGGTATAACTAAAATGGTCCTTACAAACAATACACCTTATCATTTAAGCATAGTACTGCTTGAGATGAATAATATTCATTAGTTTAGGAAGTTCATCTCCTTCTGGTGTGGCAAGCCTGTATGCTCTTGATCCATAATCTACAATAATGATGAAAGGCCCTATCTAGTTTGGTTTGAATTTCCCTTTATGCTTCTTCTCAACCATGGTTTTTTAAGTTTTCTTTAAGAATAAGATCACTAAGTTCAAATTTTTGATACTTAACACACTATTTATAGTGGCCTTTGAGTCAGTTATGATATGCTTGAATATTTTTGAGTGCAGTTGTGCATTTCTCATCAAGTAGGTCAAGCTCTTGCAGGTGAACTACTTGATAGTCATGATCATCTAGGACATTCTTGAATGAGATGCATAGTGAATTCAATTTGACCTTAATGGGAAGGATGGATTCAATACCATAAATAAGTGAGTATGGAGTAGCTTTTATGGGGGTACGATGATTGGTACCGTATGCCCAAAGGGCAGGGAATATTTGCAAGTACCAATCATGATCGACATCATTGATAATATTTTTGAGAATATTGACAATGGTTTTATTGGATGCCTCAGCTTGGCCATTACCTTAAGGGTAATATGTTATATAAAAATGTTGTGTGATGTTATATTCGGTACATAGCTAGTCTACACCCTTGTTCTTGAATGATCCTCCATTATCAGATATAATGTCAGAGGGAATACTGTAACAGTAAATGAGATGGTTGAAGATGAATTTGGAATTTTGCTTTCCAGTCACGTAAGTGAGGGGTATAGCTTCAACCCACTTAGTGAAGTACTTGGTGGTGATAAGGATATGTTTATGTCTATCAGATGAAGTGGGGTTGATCTTCCTAATGAGGTCAAGTCCCTATGTACAAAATGGCCATGGTGTCAACATTGATTTCAAAGTTTTGGCTGGGGTATGAATCAAATTAGCATGCCATTGACATTTATCACACTTATTTAGATATGTAATGGCATCTACATCTATTGTGGGCCAATAATAAATAGTATGCAAGAGATTTTTGGATAGGACTAGCTCGCTAGAATGAGCTTCAAATACTCCTTTGTGAACTTCTCTTAACGCTAGTGTAGAATTTGCCGAAGTTAAACAACGAATTAGAGTTCCATCAAAACTATGATGATAAAGGGTGGATTCAAGTAGAAAATAATGAGTGGAATGATGAATAAAGACTTTGGTTTGTTTTTGAGATAGGTTATGTGGTAAAACTTGGTCATGAAGGTAGTTGTAAAGGTCTGAGTACCAGATAGAATTAGGACCAACAATATCACAAATCATTACAACAGTTGAAGGTTCATGAGCTAGTGCTAACAAATACTTGATGAGGAACTAATACTCTCTATCTTTATCTATTTGTCAAATTAGAGAGACAGTAGTAGCCATGGCATCTACAGTTATATTACTAGCCCTTGGTATATGCTCAAACTCAAAGTTGAAAATTTGTTGCTTAAGAGTGTCAACCATGGCTTTATATGGAACCAACTTGTCATCTTTGGTTTGAAAATGATCTATATCATGATTGAGGATTAACTAAGAATCACCATAAACTTGGAGATGAGATATGTTCTAATGTACTACTTGTCAAGGTCTTATAACAAGTGCTTCATACTCAACTATGTTATTTGTACAAGTAAAGCTGATTTTGAATGATTTAGGGATTAGATCCCCCTGTGGTGTAATAAACAATAGCCCTGCCCCTGATCTATGTGTAGTAAATGAACCATCAAAATATAGATTCTAAGGCTACTCCTCAAGGGGTGTGTCAGTGATGGTCATTATGGATTCAACAAGAAATTGAAATTTGAGTGGTTGTGTCTGTGAGAGGTGATTCTGCAAGAACTTATCCTTTGATTACCTTTTGATTGACATACTCTATGTCAAACTCACTAAGAATCATGATCCATTTAGTCATTCTACCTTACAAAGCTATTATAAATAGCAGATATTTGAGTGGATCTACTTTTGAAATGACCGTGGTCTTATTATTCAACATGTAATGATGTAGTTTTTGAGCTACGAAGACCATGATTCGACAAGCTTTTTCAATATGTGCATAGTTATGTTCATATGTAACCAAGGTATGACTTAGGTAGCATATGTCATGCTCTTTTCCATTGTCATCATGTTGAGCCAAGAGTGCCCCCAAAGCATGGTCGGTAGCTGATAGGTATAACAAGAATGGTTTTCGCGGCATGGGAGGTAATAAAATAGGTGGATTAACAAGATAGTCTTTGATTTGTTGAAAAGCTATTTGGTAGTGATCATTCGAGTGAAATGCAACTCCCTTTTTCAGAAGGTGTGTAAATGGATGGCACTTATCAGCTAACTGAGAGATGAAGCATTGATTGACTGGATCTTACCCTACAATCTATGGAGTTGCTTTAAATTGATTTATGATGACATCTTGGTTATAGCATGGACTTTAGCTAGATCAACTTCAATACCTCTATAAGATAATAAAGCTAAGTAATTTGCCTGAAGTTATACCAAACACATATTTATTTAGATTGATTTTGACTTTGTACTCCTATAATCTTTCAAATATATTACATAGTACTTTTGGATGGTTGGCCCTAGTTTTGTATTTTCTTAATATGTCATCGACATAGTCTTCAACAATATCATGTATCATATCATGAAATATGACAGTCATGGATCTTTGATATGTATCTCCAATATTATTAAGGCCAAATGGCATTACTTGATAACAAAATGTTCCCTATGGAGTGGTGAACGCTTTTTTATGTTGGTATTCTAGTGCTATTTTGATCTGGTTGTATCCTAAAAAGCCATCCATGAGTGAAAGCATTTCATAACCTGTCATGGAGTTGATGATCATGCCTATATTAGGCAAGGGAAAATCATCTTTAGGACAAGCTTTGTTGATGTCTTAGAAATCAGTACAAATTTTGATCCCTTCAGGCTTTTTACTAATAGGTACCACATTAGAGATCCATTTTGAGTAGTCAATAGATCGGATACATCCTACTTCTAAGAGATTTTCCAACTCTTTCTTTACCAATACAATAGTGTGAGGATGCATCTTATGTAGCTTTTGTTTTACCAGTTTGGCATCGATATTAACCACAAGGTGGTGTAGAATCAAGGTGGGGTCTAAACCTAACATATCAGAATAGGGCCATGCAAATATATCTATAAATTCTCTCAACAGAGTTGTAAATACTTCATGTTCCTCCTTATTGAAGGACATGCCTAATTTTATCCATTTCAGGTCTGATGAAGTCCTAATATTTACCTCTGTTATATCTTTGACTAGAAGGGTTAAACCATCTTCTAGGATAGTAAGCAATGACTTGAACTATTGGATTATGTTTGGGTCTTTTGTTAGGACTTACTCTTCAAATTTTCCTAGGCATGATGAATCTGAGTCCCCTAATGGGAGATCTAGCCATGTGATAAAAATAGTCAAAAATTCTTGAATAATTTGATCAAATACTTGTTATTGATCAAAGCTGAACTTAAATCCACAAACAAGTTCATCGTTGGTGGTCTCCTGGTCTAAATTCAAATAAAAATGAACACCCCTATCTAATGGTGCATAAAACAAGTTTTTACCACTAGACTAGCCTTTATCTTTACTTTTTCCCTAGTCAAAAAGCACCTCAAAGAGGTTTTCACTTTGGAACCTCAATGTTTTAATTATTTGTTTTTGGCTAAGGGTATTCACTCGCTCTCCAAAATAAGCTGTAGGATCCAATGCAATTGAGAATCTTGACTTGTGATCTCCCAATGAAACGTTGTCTCTAAGGCCTAAAAAGTCACATAATGCCTCATAATTCTAGAACTCATTAATCAATAGACTAGATTCTTGTTGGTCCCAATCTATCAGTTGGGGATAATATAATTACAATGGGTTATGATGAATAACTAGGGTAAGGGTAAAAATGGCATTATTATCAAATAGGTTGGTTTTATCTAGGTCATCAAAGGTGAGGCTATGATCAGAATCTGCTTCACTGTAAGCATCATCATCACTAGTCTTTAGTGATAGAGTTTGAATAAGATATGTGGGATCACCCCTAGGTAGTTTAAATCCAAGTCCATAAGGTCTTTCATACTTAGTCATATAAATTGGCTCAATGGTTCCTTACTGATTCGGTTTGAGGCCTCTTCCTTCATAATTGTGATGCTCCATGATCCTATTGGGAGTATGATACTTTGAATTTTTATAACAATCAACTTGGTTGTCATTGTATAAGCATGATTCATCCTCTTCAAGAGGGTTAGGTTATAGGCCAGATGCTGGTACAAATGTGATAGGTCCCTTATCTTTGTTCCTTTGTTGCCAATGCATATGTGGAGTGACTTTAGGTGCCCAAAGGTTTTTGGATTTTGAGGAGGATTGGAAATATGAAATGTATAATGGGTCACATACTCTCTTAGTCCATTATCTAAAATGGTGAAATGATTAGAAGCTTCAAGAGGCAGCATGTGGGAAAGGGAATCCAAGGTACTAGGATCTATGCAGTTATCTAGTGACGGATCAATAAATATAGCATTTCCTTTGTCCTGCTTGGAACTTAGATTCATACCGTACTGATAATTGTAGCTTTGAAATTCAGCCTCAAGATGTTTATAGTGTTCATATGGGTGTAAATATCTTGAAATATTCACTTCCATCCCTGAGTGAGAAAACTTGATACATTGGTGCAATGTTGATGAGACTACATGAATATCATGTAACCAAGGCTTTCCTAGAAGCATATTGTATGATAACTCAAGATAAAGCACATGGCAAAGTGTATCATGGGTCAAAGGCCAATGATAACTAGAAAACTAATAGTGCCTTGTGATTCTCTTTCTCAATTATCATAGGCTTTGATGGTTATTGTTTCTGGTTGGAGATTTGATATTATGTACCCAAGAATCTTGATGAGCTTTAGAGACACCATGTTGAGGCCTAATCCATTGTCTATAAGGACATGTTTCACTTTATGCCATCTTATATAAACTTCTATGTATAATGGATTATTATGGAGCAGGCCAAGGGAAGACATATTGCTTTGGTTGAATGTGACTTGTTGGGTGGGAGCTAGGTGCCCAACCAAAGCTTGAAATTTATCAGGGGATATGTCACTAGCAATAATGGATTGGGTCAAAAACTCATTCAAGATGTTCTTATGGATTATTGACGTTCATAACAAATCTAAAATAGAAATTTGTGCTAGTGTTTTTTGCAATTTTTCCATAATATCAAACTTCTTGTTTTGGTTAGTAGTGAATGGTGTATTCTGAGGATGAATGATTGGTTGGATGATAGGCAAAGTGGTAGATGGTTGTGGGCCCGGAATAGTAATCTTTGTCTTCTGAGTTGTGATTGCATAATTGGGATTAAATACTGGACCATTATTACTAACAAATGTTGGGAATGGTATGAGGAAATCTTAGTTTACTAGTTTGATTGTATACACTCCCATGTCAAAGAAGGATTATCCATATAACTTGGATAAATGTTGTTATTTAGAAATGGTCTAGGTTGATTAGTGTTTGGTCTAGGATTAATGGAGATGATATTAACACTACCCAATGTAATATGACCTACAACCCTATTGTAGTCATGTGCAACTACATGGTAGGTTTTTTGGTTGTTACTGTTCTGACCTAGGTTTTATCCATTGTTCTATCATTGTGGGTTCTACTATTGATTTTGTTGATTCTATTGGTTTGGCCTTTAAGTTTGATATTGTTGATTTTGCTACTATAATAGCCATTATTTATTTTGTTATTGATTGTTCTATTACTGTTGATTATTATGTCAGGGAAAGGGGTTTTGATAAATCCCAAGAGTTTGATTGGAACTAGAAGCACCATTATCCAATGTTATCTCCCCATTCTCCAACATATTTTCAATTAAATGCTTGATTTGTACACATCTTCATAGATTATGCCTGTTAACTTGATGATAGTCACAATTTTTTTTTTCATGGTACCAATCAAGATAAGGAATGCCTTGTGGATAATGCTTTGGTATAGGCCAACTAATCAGATTAGTAGTAGTAAGCTTGTAAAATACAGACTCAATAGGTTCTCCTAGGTCACTACATACACAACGTGCAGGCATGGTTCTCCTAGGAGGAGGGGTTTGCAATGGTAAATGCTATTGTATTTGTTGTGTAGGTCTTGGTTTTTATGCTTGAGGAATTGGTTGGAGAGGTTTCTAGGTAGGACTAAGCTAAAAAGGTAGTGCAGATGATGTTTTCACCATTTGGATATGATAGGATTTGGTTACGTCATTTCTCATAACATTATTATTATGGTTGAATTTTTTCGGTCTTTCTTGGTTATTGGCATATGTTAGTTGCGATGCTTGAACTTGAATGAGATGTTGATGTTGGTCATTTCCTTGATTGGTACCTTGATTTTGATTAGTTGAATTAAGCTTGATGACTCCTTTATTGATGAGTGCTTACTCAATTAACAAGTCTTTGTTGATGATTTCATTGAAAGTATGTGCACATAATAGCTCCAGATGATATGCTATCTCACTATGCAAATTTTTGGTAAACATAGTGACTAATTATTTGTCTGGTAAATTGTGAGTGAAATGGCTTGCAAAGGCTCTCCATCACTATAGATAACTTGTAAAACTCTAACCAATTTTTTTCTTTACTTATATTAAGTCCACTAATGAAATCTCATGCTCAATATTATAGGAAAAGTGATAGACAAACTTATCAAAAATATCATCAAAATCTATTAATGAATTTTTGGGCATCTTTAAAAACCACTCCAAGGCTTGTCCAACCAAGCTCCTTGGAAACAACAATAAAAGTTATATGTCACTGTATGCCACTGGTTGGCATGCGACAAAGAATTTAGTTAAATGGGCCTTAGGGTCACCTTTCCCTTTGTATTTATCAAATTTTGGCAGTTCGTATCCTGGAGGAAATGGTATCTGTAATTACTCCATGTTGAATGGATAAGAACACATGTCATCTAATTTGAAATTTTTAGTTTGTTTTCTAGCCTGAATGGCAACAATTACATCCTTCATCTGTTGCAATTCTTGGGATAGGAAACCGGAAGGAACATTGGTTTGAGGGAGAATATTGGTTTGGGTAAATGGTTGGGAGGTCACAAGTGGGACACTTTGACCAAGGTATGATGGAGATACCTGTTGAGGTGTATTGGTTTGGTTGGGCAATGGACCCAGAATATACATATGTAGATTAGGATGTACTTGAAATTAGACATTTGGTTGTGCAATATTTTGGTTTGGGTTGGTGATAAAGGTTTGATTTAGAGGATTTTGTGGTTGGGATGGAGGGAAATAACTATATTATACCTACTATGGTTGAAAAGGGACATGTTATCGACTAATCAAACCTTGCTGTTGAGTGGGAACTTGTGGATCAAGACCCTGTCTCTAAATCTATGGAACATTTTAAACTAATGGTTGTCTAGTAGGTACTTAAGAAACATGGGGACCTCCTTGTTGCATGAATCCATATGAAGAAGTGAAAAAATATTGTAGATTTGGCATGTGATGCTAACCAATATTTGCCCATTGTTGACTAGTCATTACTTGGTTTTGGATTGGCATATTAGTCTATGACTGAAGAGGTGTGTTTGTCATTACCTGGCAAGGTGGGACATGAGTTTTCCCTGATTGAGGTGGCAATATGTTTGTCCTTTATTGCATTGATACACTATATTATGCCTACTTTTTTGGAATACTACTCATTACTTGTTGAAGAGGAGTAGGATTCATCACATTCTGTCATTGATGCATGACATTGGCCATTGCTTGATTACCTAATCTCATAGGTTTTACACTTGAGGAAGCATCTAGTTGAGGCTGGGATGTATAAACTCCTATTCCCTAGTATGCTGATCTACTCATGGGATTAACTATAGGCATATGTTATTAGCTAGTTGTTTGTACGTTAGTACACTTTGATCAAGATTGGATGTTGTTTGCACATTGTCCACTACATTTGGCTCACTATTCTATGTAGAGGCTGAAGACACTTCTTCAATAACAAGCATACGCATCAAGTTATCTATCAAAGCAGTTTGTATGAATGGGTCAGAACTCAGATTATCTTGTCCAGTTAACTCTATCAACACTCCTATTGAAGGAACTAGGTCAATAAAAGGCTTACTTACCATGTTCATTTGATTGAAATTATGTGGTAGATTCATGTAGGTTTGATATGTTATCTGCATTTGGTTAAAGTTATCTTCCATGATGTTTTTGCCTCGATTAGATACATTAGGGTCTTGATACATTGTTTGGATTAGAGCTATAGGATTGCTAGAAGAATCCTGTTGATCATAAATGATATTATGGGGCACTCTTACTAGACTTGGTAAATTTTCATGGGGGAAGTCTACTAGAAACTTGGCCCCTACCTCTATGGCTCTAACCAAAATCTCATATTTGTTCTCTAACAAATGTCACTCAAATGAAAATGGATTATACATGGAATCTGTATTAGTAGAATATGACTATTGAAGAACAGGCTCGTCCACTTTGGGTATTATAGCTAGGTATTATGCAGTTTGTTCTTGGTCTTGTTCTGAATAGGGTGGTGTGTTAACTAAATAGTCAGCTAATAGATCTTGGCTTTGTGCCCCCAATTAAGTATTATAAGAGGTATAAGAATCCATCTCATAAGGAATATTATCTACGTAGGGGTCTTGCACCATTTCTTCCTGCACCACCACATTACTAATCCCTGGATTGTACATGAGTCCACTACGAGTGTAGGAATATATGTTGGGATCCATAGTCAATGCTTTGTAATAAAAGGTCAAAGAGTTCTACAACTCTAAAAAGGACAAAATCTAAAATAGATGATGTTCCAACTTGGTCTAGATTTGTCAAAAGGATCAAAAGGTCTATGCAAAGATTTATGAGAAAATAAACTAGCATGAAGTATCTATCATTTCACTATTCACACAAAGATAAACAAGTAAATAGACCAAAAATAAAAATTCCAAACTCTAAGGTCAAAGTGTTTCAAATTAGTCTAATCTAGAAATTTAAAAGTTGCTAGGTCTTTTGGCCAAATGTTGTGTCAAAAGCTAGGCTCAAACAAGGCATGTGCTAGGACTCTTGGCCAAATGACATCAAAAGCTAGACTTTTAAATAGATGAAAGTTTTAATCTAATAGATTTGAAACACTTCTACCAAACACTAGGCATTTGATTCTTAGACATGAACTTGATCAACTAGGTATAACGTATGAAACAAAAGACACTTTAGAGATAGTTTAATTTCTCATAAATAATGGTATAAAACTTGTTTCTTTTGACAAATAAGCTAGACAAAAGTGAATAGTATAACTGTGCTAGATAAAAGATAAAAAAAGTACACTCTTATTAGTCTAAATATGTAGGAATAAATTTGAATTATATACAAGAGGGTCTATGAAACAATATTTGAAATGTTTTGGGCAGTGTAACGATGCTACACTATCCAAAAGATGTGACAAAAAAGTTTGTTTCAAATACTCTCTAAGGAAAAGATAATTTCCCATAATTTTGACAACATAACACTACTTTTATTCACTAAAAATGTTTATGGTGCATAGACTCAAAGTGCAAGTGTTTATCAAAAAATGGATTAAGTCTATCAAGTGATGATAATGATTATGAGTCTTAAATGAACTTCAACCTAAATTGGAAATTAAACTTAAGTTCCCTCAAGCTTAGTGCAAATGGCGAACCCACTTAACACATCAACCCTATGAACTTATAAAGGTGAAATTCTGAATTTAGACTATAAGTGAAGGAATTTAAACAACTTTAGTAAAGGTCTAGATTCAATTGGGAAGCATAACTGTGCCAAAGTGGATGATATGACTCCCAAGATTTTGATGAACTTTGAACATGACAAATTGATCTTTTTATGTGGGCAACATAACACCTCTTTGTTCAAAGGAGAATTAGGACTATGTATCTGGTTTGAATTGTTTGTTTACACCAAGTTTTGACTTTAAAAAAGACTTTAATCTAGGACAAGACCAACTAATTAATCACTTTTAGATCCTAAATTGACAAGGTTACTTGGTATTGTTGGAATCTCTTAATATACATCATTTGAGAGGATTTTAAGTGTTCATCCAAAAGTAAATGCACATTATATGGTAGGGTTTTTACACCCCCCTTCTCTCAAATGATAGTACTATGGCATAAACCTTGACGTGCACCTTGCACCAACAATACTTCAATGACAAGTGGCGATTTATCTAATATCTAACAAGTTTCTTAATGTTCTAGGGGAATCAATTTCATAGTGACTTTCATGACAAACAATGCAAAAGAAAAGCATGGATTTTGGGTCCGTATCACTTGGCTTGTTGTAAAAAGGTCTAGTCCTTTTTTCAACCACTACATCTTACTATTTGCTTAGTGTAGTGTGATGTCCAAAGTGCCACTGCATCCTATGTGCAACTCCAATTAGGAACCAAATGAAGTCAATGCTAGGAGGTGAAACCCTGGGTCAAATCTTCCCTAAATAAATTGTGGGGGGTGATGAAGTCCCCCTCGCAAGCAAAATTTGCATAAAAACAAAGAAAGTATGAAAGTAGAAAGAATTTAGGGTCATTTTCAAGGTCACCCAAACTTTGATGAGTTTTTAGGGAGTGCTTTAGATGACTTTATTTTTAAGCCTTAGACTAGGCTACTTGCAATAGGAATGTTACTTTTGATTCCAAGGGTTCCCTAAAGGGGACAAATGGAAGAGCATACATGCAACGTCCCTCTTTTTTCCAAACAAAGATTTAACTTAAACAACTAAGTAAAGTACAAAAACTTGGAAAGTTGAGTTCATTTTTAAACCCAAATGGAAAATGAGGTGGTGTTCATTTTACCCCTTGGTCTTAGTTGTAATTTTGAAAACTAATGCTAAAAACTCACTTAAGCACCTAAATATTACCTTGAGCACCCAAAATAATGTTCGTAATTCATTTTAATCATGCAAAAGGTGATCTAAAAATGTTTTTAGCAAATGTCAAGCTTGGTCCTACAACAAAAATGTAAGCATGTCCTTTAGCCTTGAAGCTCTTTTAGGTTTGAAACAATGAACTTTAAAAAAAGAGATCTCAGGTTTGTGTTTTAAGAAAAACATAGTGACCGATGTTGGTTATTTAACCAATGACAGTTACATTTGATAACTGATGATGGTTATCTAACCGACATCAGTTATACCAATGTGATCAATGATAACTATCCAACTGATGTCAGTTTTACTAATTAATGTCGATTACTGTGTAAACCTGTGGTAAATAAAATTGGAAAATCAAAGTTAGAAAATTAATTTGCAAGAGTTTTAATGAACCAAATGAAAATTTTAAAGTTGCAAAATTATCTTCTTCATGTGTGGGATGCATCTAGTCCCATTGGGCATGCCATATGTGAATATAGGAATTTGACTCAAGAGAGGATGGTTAGTATTGTGTTAGTTCCAAAATGAAAATAAAATGAAAGAAACACACTAACATAACATATCTAGGCATAAACACTAGGGAGAGCTTAGTTAACAAACATGAATAAAATACACAACTAAAATGCAAAAGAAACCTTCTTTTACCTTCCTTGGATGCTCTAAAATGCTTGTTATAGTGGCTTGCTCAGCTTGTGCTCATAAAGTCCTTGGAAATGGAAGCTTGGCTACCTCTATCTCTCCTTGGAACTTTTGGCTTGTTGTTTGGATTGGTTTGAAATTAATTTGGCATGATAACACTAGTTTCATGAAGCTTTGTAATCAATTTTGCATTATAAATTTGCATAATCATGTGTTAAAATTTATGTGGTGAGGCCTCTTACTTATAAATTTTTAAGAATGTCTAGAATCAACCTAAACCATCCATCTAAGATTGAGATGTGTGGTTGAGGATTAATTCAATTTTTAGAAATAAGTTTGTAATTATCCTCATCATGACATTGGAAAAGGGGCAATTAAGAGGCATGTAGGGCATCATAAAAGGTATTGATGAGGCATGTAGGGCATAAATCTTGATATTTGTAGCATTTATGGCCTAGGGATGTCTTTTCAAGAAATGAGGTCACTTAGTGATGCAGATATTCAATATACATTTCAAAAAACAATTTTTCAACAAGTTTTCATGAAATTCTTAATTCGGCCTTGATTTGGATTAATTAGCTCTTAAGCATGTTTAAGCACTTTGTGCACAAATTACTCAAATTGATCAAAATGCCTTATTATTAGTCTAAAATTTGATTGGATTAGAATTGGAAGTCACTGTTAGATACATTAGAACTGTATTCCATTTAAGATGTTACCAATAATAAATAATGAAGGCACTTGTCTTGTGTAAGAGATTTGATAGGAAAGAACAATCCAGAACACCCAGGTGCAAAATTGGCATTTTGACTCAAAATGATCTGATCAAAGTTAGCTGGCCCCATTTAGGGATACCCTAGCCAAAATAAGCCCTTGAATTTGTCAGTTTCACATCATTTAGCATGTTTTAATGTTTTTAGGCCAAATTGTGCATTTTTGGTGGAAATTGGCCAAATCCTTAGTTGGAGGTTATTGGTGGCCAGATTTAGGTGTAAACAATAGTGATATAACATTTCTCTCTAGATCATATCAAAATGGCACCCTCTAAAGAAATTTCATCTTTTTTAAAGCTACCTTATACCTTCACGATGTGATACTTTGTCGATTTGGTGAATCACATTTTTTATGCACAACCTCTCACCCTAGAAGTAGATTGATTTGATTTGGAGATTCACACTCTCTGGAAGATGTATGTTTATCTTGTAAAGAAGGAATATAGGGAGAAGTGTGAGACTGATAAAACTAACATCAAGGTTAACTAGACCATGGTTAGAAAAACTATTCACAATCAATTTTACATGTTGCGGCCCAAGAAAAAATATTCAAAAGGTGTGGAACATGTGAGGGAAAATATTCCCCCTATACCACATTTTGATAAGAATAAGCATGTTGGGAATGATGCCAACACAAGTTCATGGTCAGAGCCACCAAAATGGCAAAGGAGTGCCTAGGCACCACCACTAAGGACTTTTCCACCAAGGGATTAATCTCCATGAGCTTCTCCACCAAGAAATTTTCCATGAAGGGCATTACCACCAAAGGATTCACCATTAAGGGTTGATAAATGAGATACACCAGAGAGACAACCTGAGTGTTCAACACCAATACCCCCAACTAAACAAGTGAAAGAAGACCCTATAGGCCATAAAGAAGAATTAAAGGAATCTAACTTAGAAAAGACACCATCCCTAACACAAGAAGAGGAGACCAATTTTGATGACATTTAATTGGACATTGGGGGTCCATTTGGAAAAGAAGGAGATGGTTTTTATACCCAACAGGTAAGTGGAATGGACATCGACAACACTTCTTTAGTTCTAGATATAGAGGTCAAAATATTGGAATGAGATCCCAACAAAGGAAAAGAGCCAACTGTTTCTAAAGTTTAGCCACCTTTGGTTGAGGCATCCACCAACTTGTGTTCTCAATACCAAACATGTGTTTTAGATATGATACTCTACTTATGGCCCCATTTCCTTCCTCAATATGCAACCATCAATAATAGGCAACAAATGTCCTTTATTTTGGACATGTACAATGAAGAATGCCATTTTGAAATTCCTCTAAATAATGTAATGTTAGATTCCCAAGCACCAGTGCTACCTACTCTAGTTTGGGTTGATCCCTAGAATATCTCTCACTATAAGTTAGCATTGCATTTTTAAAAATGGCCTTTGAAATTACATAGTAGAATATACTTTTAGATTATGATGTGTATAATGTAGAAAATAAACATGGCTAGGTAGTGGAAATGTATGAGAAATAAGTTATTGCTCGAAATAAATTTGAAGAGGAAATGGTTGTGCTAAAGCAACAAATTAAAGAAGCCACTAAAACCAAAGTAAAGACTTTAAATTTATGTAAAACTATTTTGGGTTAAGAAATGACATTGGTAGATGGCATACCTTTGGAGGGAGAAGTTGTCGATAAATTGGAGACCTGAATTACACCCCTATGGGAGAGTTTTTTAGGCTCTCCCACTTTTGGATATAATCATGGGAACAACCTTAGGATGTGGGTGTCCTATGGTGAGGTTGAGCCTCTAGGATTTTAAAGAGGCTAGTTCCTCTTGGTGAATCTCTTAAAACTAATGCTAAAATAAAAATTCACGAGGAAAAGGGTTAGAAGGGAGATAAGGGATCCTAAGAGGGATAACCAAATGATGTACCAAAAATAAATGGACACTCATCTACACTTGAACCCACAATAGATCGGTCATGAGGCAACTTGGGCTTGTATTATCTTGGGGTCAAGCTAACACAAGCTAGAAGAGGTTCAGTTAGAACACTAATATAGATCTGTAAAACTTGAAAATACTTCAAAGAGGTAAGCATCAAGTTAATGGACTAGGAATAAATGCATTCACAAACCCACCAAGAAACAAGCATACTAAAGCACTAATTGAAGATAGGAAATAGGTAAGGAAATTGAGTCTTATTACATTCAAGAGGTAGTTCTTATAATACTTCGTAGGGTTTAGCCTGGACGAAGGAGTGCACTTTTGCAAACATCTCAATGGGCATCTATCTCCTAAAAAGATGACAAAAACTCTAAAAAATTGGGAACCATTACAATGTTAAATCACATGATATTTATAGATAATAGGGAGAGAGAGAGATGCATGGCAAAAAGGGGAGAGGGGAAGTCATTGAACTCGAATCACTATTATTGCTACTACCTTGACCATGAAATGTGCCACCTAGGATCATCCCAATCTTCTTAAACCATTATTGCATTTAAGTCCCTTCCTTTTGAAAGAATAGGGCCATATCAAAGGTAGATGCATGTTCCCACTTGATGTGAATGAGTTGATCTCGATATTAAGACTTGGCATGCTCCTTTTACTTTCACGTGTCTTGCCTAAAAAAGGATGAAGTCTCCATAGATGCCTACAAGATATCGATCTCCCCACTAGTTGGATTTACTCATGCCACTTGTTAATAACTGATTAGTCCTCTGTATTTATGCTTGGAGAGGACTTATCTTTTTGAGAACTTGAGAAGCACTTCTAAGACTAAATTAGGATTTTGATGTCTCATTACTTGTTTCAAATTTCTGACTGCTCACAACTTATGAAGTAATTAAGTGGTGCTCCTTGGAGAACCTAAAATACACTACCCAGACCAAATTGGGATTTCCAAGCCCCACTACTTAATTCAGATTTATCATTAGTTGTAACTTATAAAGTGAAATAAGTAGTGCACCCCCAAAAACTTGAAATAAACTGCCTAGACCAAATTGGGCTTTCCAAACCATCTTTCTTCAAGGTTTCAACTGATGATTACTTATAAGGTTTTTTAAGTAGTGCACCTTTGGAAACCTGAAGTTTGAATACTTTGCCATTTTTCTTCTTGAGTTATGTCCATTTTATTCAAACTGGCAAAATTTTGGTATATGGGCCAAAAATGGCCAACATTTTGAGCAACTCACAGGGAAGCATGCCTGGTATGCTTGGGAACCCAGTTTGATCAGTTGGAGTCTAATCATTGGGCATAAAGTTTCTATTTTCCTCTACAACTGACCTGGTTTGAACTAGATACAAGGCTGAACCTTGTTGGAACTTCCTCTTTAAGTAATGAGGATAACACAAAAACAATGCAGAGTGCTTAAGGCACTTAGGGAAAGGAAAAATAGAATAAAAAATAAATGCACAAGGCACTTTGAGGAAAGCATGAAATATATCCTAATATATACAAGGTTATTATTTAAAAGTATCTCCCTCCTGGATCAAATGGGAAAGTATTAATATCATTCACCTATAGTAAATCAAGATGAAAGATACCTTGCTTTGGAGGTACCAGAATTGGTGAAGCAGGTAACTTTATGGTCAATCCTTTTGGTGTGCCCTCTAATGGATGGAATGGAACAAACATGTCTCTAATGTAGAAATACTAGTTCATGTCCTCCAAACTTGGTTCATGTTGGACTGTAGGGGCTTTTTCAATCTCTTCATTTGATGCTTAAATTTGTTGTCTAAATTAACCACAACATATGATGGTTCCTTTGAGTTGGTGCTTGGTTTGCTATCTAGACTTAAGAAAAATATCTCTAAGTCATCCCAAAAGGCAACTTCTTCTTGGTCATATGAGACAATGCCAACTTCAATTCCATATTTTCTTGACTTGATTTGAAGGGAGACATATGGTAGTTCATCAATCCATCCAAGGCCCAACATGTCATATTTTTGTGGCTCTGGATCTGACCATTATCCTTAATTCTTAAAGACATTAGTACTACCTTCAATGGATAATTCATGTTGAGATTGGTTAGCTTCTTCAATTTGATTGGCAAGTTCATCTTCAAACTCTGGAAGAGGCATAAGATAGTGTAGAACCTCTACATGGTCCATGAAGTCATAGTACAACTACTACCATACTTCATCTTGATCCTCTTTAATCTTAGATCCATCCTAAATACACTCCTCCTTAAGTATGAAGGCATCATTATTACCTTCAGGCTCTAATTCCTCGATGTCAAAGCCATCCCACAACTGGTCCAAATACAATTTCTCCTCCCTTTTTTGAATTGGCTCTTGAATCACCACAATCGACACCTCTTCCTTCTTCTATTGAACTGGCTAAACCAATTTCTAGGATGGAGACATGCAAGAAATAGCTATCTTTTCCTCCTTTTGAATGGATATAGGAGAGTTTGGTTTCACAAGAGCGGGCATGACATAGTCAGGGTCAAAGGTGTAGTAGAAGATCCATGGTGGTATGGTTTCACACTCTTGAGTGGGAATGGGCATAGGGGGTTGATTTGAAACCTTTAAAGACTGAGATTGAGACTCTTAGAGGGTAAAGGACACGTAAGATTGATTGCATTGAGTCTACTGATATTCATAAGATGTCATCACACTTTCTAAATTTTGGACCATGCTTCTCAACCACATCTTGTTCTCCCCCTCACAAACTGCCGATTGTTCATCCTCACAAACTACCCACATGTTCTTGACCAACTAAAGAGAAATCCTTACCTCTTATAGAATGTGGATACGAATTACTAGAGAAAGATCCAAACCCCCACCAATCTCCCTTATCAACTTGCTATAATCTGATAATGCTTGCTTGAATCCTAACAAGGATGTAACATGATAAACATAGTCTTGACAAGGGGAAATAGTGGACTAATTTGAATGCATAGGAGGCTGATTTTGGTCATATGTAGGGGTGGGAGGAGGATAAAGTCCATAATGGGGATGATAGGTTGTTAGAGGGCCACTTGGGGGGAACACATAAACATTGTTAGATTGATAAGTGTGCTGCTAAGGTAGAGAATATGCATGTTGGTCAAAAGATGGTTGATTATACATACCAAATACATTGATTAGACACTTAGACTACTTAAATCAGCTGATAGATGCTCAGATTCACCATTTATGTTTTCATAATGCCTCTAAAGGTTGATAATTAGAAGGAAAACATCAAAAATCATTCCATTGCTTTGGACCTTAGTCCCATCAGCAATGCCAAAACTATTATAGCATGGAATTGCACCCCTGTGGGAGAATATTTTAGGCTCTCCCACTTCTGGCTATAAGAATAGGACACCCACATCTTGAGGTTGTTCCCATGCTTATAGTCAGAATTAGGAGAGCCTAAAAAAATCTCCCATAGGGGTGTCATTCTATGTTTGAATAAGACCCTTGCAAATATCCTATTAAAATGGTGCAAGGAATAACCCACATCAAGAAATGAAACATTATGGGTGGTTGGGTAGTTTACCAAAGCCATTAAAGTTTGCAAATGCTCCCTTGAAAGAGTTGGGGAAGTGATCTCCATCTTGGATGGGATTTTTGAAGAACTGGCATGGCCTAATAAAATTTTGGAGGCTCCACTCAATGAAAAGGAGTCTCAATGGTAGCAGTTGGTGGATGCTGCCTTCTAATAAAAGATCTCACCAAACACACAAAGGAATTTAAAGATATTGAAATGATAGAAGAAATAATAAACATATATCAATGATAACTAATCTCTAGTTTTGTAGCTCTTTGAGGATAGGTTATAGTTAAAGTCACTATGCTTGAACAGGTTTAGAAGGATGCTAGTATATCCCTCAAACAATTGGTTAATAAGGCCAACAAATGTCCCGACCAACCTGAGGAGATGAAAAAGTTAAAGGCAATAATTGAAGAGATAACATCCAAGCTACTTGATACCTTATCACATTGGGATAGTGTCAAGAAGCAGATTGAACAAATTGGGCCTGAGTTTTTGGCTGAGTCTAAGATCGAGACTTAGTCTAGGATGGATTAAGAGCGTAGTGTGGGGTGATGTTGGACCCAAAATTTTGAATAAGTGTTTTGGGTTTTTGGGGCAAAACCAATAGGACACAAGTAGAATATGACACAAGAAGGCCATAGTATAGAACTGACATGGCATAGGAAGACCATGGTGTAAAACTAGTGAGGCATGAGAGGACAGAGGCACGAAAGATAACAACATGAGAAGACCTAGTCAAAGATAGAACATAACTATAAATAATCCAAGAGCATAGGACTCAGAACATTAGTAAAAGGTTTGGGGAGTGTGAGGGAAGTGGTAAATAGTTGATGAGTGGTTCTCAAGGACAATCTAGACTTTAATCATCACGAGTTTTGTACCAACCCATGAAAAAGAGGACATTTGGCATCAAACAAGAAAATAAGGGATGCGAAGGCCTAGGTCTTTAGGAGAAAATAAGTAAAAGACTACCATGAATCTCAGTCTACTAAGAGATCATTGGCCAATCACCCATTTACAAATTAGTTATGTAACTATTTGGTCAAGGAAAAATAAGTATAAATACCTCTGTGTGGAATTATGTAAGGTGACTGATAATGGATAACATATAGTGACTCTATAATATAAAATTATAGATATTACAATCAATTTAGGTGTTGTGTTTCAAAGAAATGATAGTTGAGCATTAACAATGGGTTTACATTGAGTAATTTGTGTCTTATCATTCATTATGAGATTTATAGAACATGTATTATACAAGTTTATGTAGATAACCCTTTGAAATTCATGGTATTTATCTTCATATTCTTGGTTGTCTTGATTAATGAGTCAAGGTCTATAGTCATATATTTCCTTTTTCATGTAATTTTTAATTAGATATATGAATAAACTCAAGTATATGACTAGTCTGTTATTGAGCAACATAACCCACATGAACCAATCTCTTGATGCATGTTTTGGGTGAACACTCAAGACCTTAGTATTACATGAAAGGATAGTGTGTAAGCTTGTTGGAGCTATACTTTAGTGCTTAAAAAAACATGATAAAGAGAATAAACCCAACATATGTTGAAATTTTATGTAATTTAAGGATTCCATGTAATGCTTTGGATTTTAATAAAAAAGGGGAGCCATAACAAGGGTTGCACACGAACCAACTAGGACCACACATAACCCAAAAACTTAAATTCCATATTTCTAGCATGCTACAAGCATGAAGTGTACGCGTAATAAATTTTCATGAATTTGAGACACTTTTTTTTTAAATTTCATTTTTTAGCAATCATTGGTCAATAAATTTTGTGATAGCAGTTTTTATTTATGCAAATTACACTGCACACAACCACACTAAATTTGGCAAATCAAAACTTCTCTAATTTTTTAGTTTTTCCTTTAGTAGCACATGCATAAATATTTGTGTCAACAATGTGCAATTATGTTTTCCTCTTATGAAAAATTGTGTCATCTAATTTTCTTGATGTAAATTATGCATCAAAGAGTGAAAAAATGATTGGACCAAGGTGTTGACCATACCAGTGTCCCAAAAAAAGGATTGATGTAAAATGAAACACAAATATTTTAGACATTTTACAAAATATTTCCTTCTAAAAATTCAAATTCAAATATTTGACGCAATTACATCAACATTTATATCAAGTTGTACTATATGTTATAAAAATAAAGTCTTGTCATTTTATTGGTATAATTGTATATCCAAAAATTAATACAAAATTGATATGAACCATCTATGGATACAAATCAAATGGTTTGATGTATTTTATTTTAGAAATATTGAATTACTTATTAGGAATTATAGATTTAAGATTTTCACTATTCATAACATGAGAAAGAATGCTTTTACTTAGTAATTTTGGCATAGATTAAAACTATGTTGGCAAAAATGAAATGATTAGTCTGTCATTGCATTTGGTGAAACCATGCCATTTGGTTTAAGGCTAAAGATGTTTTAGGGAAAGGGGTTATTTATTTTATATTATTATTCCTTAAACTTTGAACTACTGAAAAAAATTATTATCTTGTGTAGGTGTGATGGCATGGATCAGAGGAACAAAGGAGGAGGGTAGGTAATGTGACTTGAATTCCTGATACAAAAAATTGTGATTAATGTGACTCTATTATGCCCTTAACGTATAGTGCATCGAGAGATATGTGTGGTTGACTCATGGCTTATACACCTTCATATTATCTTGTTGTATTTCTCTATATTTTTAGTATGATTGACCTATGGAATAACTTTGGCTAAGTAGAGTATTTATAGGAGGTAGTGGTTAGTCTTTTATCATCATATTGTGAATTTTGTTATTATTACATTATTGTGGAGATTGTTCCCTTGAAGTGGATCAATCATAATATTTAATTATTATGCTCTTTTGCCAATTGTTGTTATGGATATGTTTATTTTTCTCTTAATTATGTGATATATAATTCTATTATTACAAATTATCTAAGTAATTTCATTACAAGTGGTATCAGATCTTTGATTTGAGTAGGTTTTTGCGACAATTTTTTTAGATCAAGCATCTTGAGCACTAGAAGGCAGAAAAAATATAACTTGTGATCCAGGAAGAATTGAATTTTTTCATCGCCATGGTTTTGTTCATGAAGTTTTAAAAATAAAATTAAAAAATGAGTAAAAAAGTCTATATTTTTTTACCTTGTGCATTTTAAAAACAATTGTATTCATCTCTGTAAGATGATCACAATGGTATATTCTACCAATACACTTTTTTGAGTCAAAATTTTTCACCCTTGTGCATATTAGTAGTCGTTAAATTCATCTTGGTGAGGTGATCACAATGTTATCATCTACGGTTACATATTTTTTTAGCTCACAACCCTCCTAGGCTTTGTGCATGGTAGGGCCTAACACTTATGGTCATAGGAAAAGGCAATAAATGCATTAAAATCCTCATAGATTCAACATAGAGTTAAAAACTTCTAATCCAAGTATTTTGAAGATAATTCAACAACTTAAATCAGAATTATAAGGCATGGTGTAGAAAGATAATCTTGATGTGGTTAAAGGGGACCTCATAGGGCTAAGAGGGGGCATGAATAGATTTTGAGATCAATTGCAATAAATCATTGGGTAATTTTCCAAGTTTTCAACTCAATAATTACAAAATAACCCTCCACCACTCTAGTTTGGTTTTTCTCCTCCAAACAATCACAACACCAATCATGGTATGAAGTCATTGTTACCAAAAGTGGACCTATATAAGTTTGATGGTAATGTCCACTCACATCAATTACTCAAATTGAGAATTTATTTGATCTACATTAGACTTCTTATTCATAAAAGGTGTTAATGTCCTCTTTCTATCTTGAACCTGAGTAGTTTATTTAGTATCGATAGTTATGGTGTTCAAAATAAAAAGAAGGGTCTCTTAGTTTCATTGTCTATATTTTTTGATGATCTATAGCTCTACTATCATAAAAATATCTTAGAAAATTGATTCAACCAACTAACCAAGTTACGCCAAAATAGGATGGTAAAAATATTACATTCATCAATTTTAGAACCTATCCTTACGTGTAACAGACATCACTGAGAAAAATCTAATTGACCTATTTTTGGGTGGCATCAAAGATAACATCCAATTGGAGGTTTGCATATTTCATCCTAGTAATGTATCTGAAGCCATTCCAAGGGCATGTCTGGCTGAGGAAAAAGAGTTGATCAAATAAAGAACTTTCACTAATGTGCCTTCCCAACACCATCATTTATGCAACCTATCAGACTGACACCTCATCAAGTTGAAGAAAAGTGTGCAAAAGGTTTGTGTTTTAAATGTGATAGAAAATGGAGCAAAGGTCATCAATGTGTTGAAAAGAAGTTATTTTACATTGAAGGTGCCAATGAGGAGGAAGAATATGATGAGGCTTTAGGGGTAGGTTTGGATGAAGAACCTGAGGATGAATATGAAGATTTTCAACCTATTTTTTCCTATCATGCACTTTCAGGTATTAGTACTCCTCAAACTCTTAAGGTGGTGGGTTTCTTAAGGAAATAGAAGATGACTGTGTTAATTGACTCTAAGAGTACACATAACTTCATCAACATTAAGTTGGATACTCATTTGAACTATTTCATTTACCTAGGTCTAGAATTTTAGGTAATGATTGTAGATGGTGGTATATTCAACTATTCTAGAAAATGCGATAATATTAAGCTTGTTATGGGATACTACTTGCTAGATTCCCCTATGTTTGTTATTCCCATGGGAGGAGTTGATAATATTTTAGGAGTGTAGTGGTTCACCACTTTAGGCATTAATGAGATGAATTTCTAGGAACTATTCATGAGGTTCCATTTAGAAGGCAAGACATTTGAACTACGTGGATTATGGACTAAATTTATGAAATTATTTAATTCCTATTAGAAAAAGTATAGTCTCATAAAAGGTGCAAAAGGATCTATGGCACACTTATTTTCCATAGAGATTCAACCAACTAAGGAGTCTACACATCCTAATTTGTAAATGGTGCTAGATGACCATTCTATTATTTTTGGTGACATGCCAAAAGGACTTCATCAAAGTTATGTGTATATTCATGCCATTAAGCTCATTATGGGAAGTACACCACCCAACATCATACCCTACAGGTATTTGGCATGATCGAGGGAAACATTTATAAAATTGGAGAAATTGAAGAAGAAATTGAATAAAAAATACTCCCCTTGATCATGCCAAATTTTTTTTAGTTTTTTTCATAAGAATCATTTTCATTTATGTCTTGTGTCATATGCTAAAAGAGTGAAATTGAAAAGATAGTATAGTAGATGTTGGAGGTAGGAATTATGTAACACAATCAAAGTGAATATTCCTCCCTGATGGTCATGGTGCAAATGAAGGATGATAGTTGGAGGATTTGCCCAGACTAAAGAGAACTCAACAAGTACACCATCATAGATAAATTTCTTATTATATTAATTGATTATTTTATAGATGAATTGCATGGTGTTGTTTATTTTAACAAGTTAGACCTTTGCTATGGGTATCATCAGTGTAACAACCCCACTGGGTTTTACCAAAATATAACAATAATTTAATTTTTAAATTAATTACACATATTCATCATATAGATTTCATCATGAGAAACCTAACTCATGATATTTAAATAACTGTATTAATTTAGTTAACCCATAGGTTTATAGCTAATCCAATTAGCTAAGGATCACCATTAATAGATATAACAACCATGAACAATATTGAATAACAAATAAATACTACATCTAATCATAAAATAAATAGTACAAATTCAGCCATGGACGAAACAACATTATAATCATGTTGTAAAAGTATAATGTATAAATGTTAAATTTTTCAACAATACTTAAAAATATCTCAAATGATAAAACATGATACAAAGCTCCACGAAGCATAGTCTCCACAAATCAAGAGTCTCCATGACCCAAGTATCAATATATAATCTCAAGTGTAGTCCCTAGTATAGTACTCCAGCTAGAAGGGATAACATAATTTGAGTGCTTTTCCACACCAACCATGGACCATAGATCCACACACTATTTCCCAAATAAGGGGATGGCCCTCCCTTCATGGATGGGTAAATAATGACGATACAAGAATCTAGATTAACAAACCAGAACACATGTATTGAAGTTATCTAATACATAATGTGTACCATAAATAAATCCATTCTAATATGATACCACACAAATATGAAATCTATATCAACATATGAAATGACAATGTTTAATAAAAAAATTACTTTGATTAAAGTTTTCAATAATAAATGATCTCTAGGATCATTCAAATTCATACACACCACTCAATCGGATTACACCTCATCTTGCATTGATGACACTAATTAAGCCAATAGAATCCATCCACTGCTTATTTAGGGTCATGAATACAAGATTTGGTAAAAACAAATAATAATATTAAAACCAATACATTCATTCAGAATATTTCTATTTCTCTAAGTTTTTCACTAATTACATTCAGAAGAAAGAAGAAACTAAGGTTAAAGGTTAGGGGTTTGACGTTACCCAGATTAAGTTGCGCATCGTATCCAAGCGTTGTGAGAGCTCTTCTTTGGCTGTGGAGGAAACACCTGTAGAAAGAAAGAAACTTGAACAAAGAAAATGTTAGAATAGGATTTGGTGGACTGCCAAGCTATGCGCTCGATCTCGAAAGCGTGAAGCTCCGTAAGGGATGACAGTCCACTATTTAACGAAAAGAGAGTTGTATAAAAAAAACTGATGAAAGACTAAGAAAGAGAAAAATAGATAATGTGTACCTATTCTCTGTAGTCAGTCTATAATAGTCACCAACGTCGGTAGTCCTATTGAGGTCGGTTGGGTCAATGATGCCGACGTCGGTTTTGTTGTCGATGTCGATAGGGGCAGTGGACCTTGGACGGGTTTCATGTTATTTCTATGGTTGACAGAGGAGTCCAAAAGTTTAAAGTTTTGTGTAGGGTTGTGGGAAGGTGAATAAGGTCTGAGGAAGGGAAAAGGTAGAGGATAGGTGTGAAAAAGGGGGTAGGAATAAGGGGAAGGCTTTTCAGCCCTTCCACAAAAGAAGTCAGATCTCTTTGATAGTATTTAAAAATAATAAATGCAAACTAATTAATAATGTATTCTAACACTTTGAAATGGAGACCATAATACTTAGCTCTATTAGATGAAGAACTAGAGGTGTCAGGATGCTTGTTCCCATTGTGGTTGATGTTGAGGTCCTCGTACAATGTTTCAATCCAATCTCTAGAATGACTTGTGCAGAACTTTGGTAGTTGAGAGGATGATAGTTGAGTTCTGATGCTTGGTCTCAGAGTGTGTGCATCGATATCAAAGAGGCCAGGGGCAAGCTCAAGGTTAGATCCAGGCTTATGTAACTGATGTTAGCGATCCCACTGATGTTGGCCGATAGTTGACCGACGTCGGTGGCTAGAGAATAGGTAAAAAGGCTATTTTTAGCTCTTTGCCCATTTCTCCATCTGCCAAGTGCATTTTCCATTGGATAACGGTCAAAAGATAGTTTTATTAGGCATGAGAGTTAGTTAGGAGGTTAGGATGGAGTGAGAACAGTTCTTAGGGTGACTCATAGGGTAAGAAATGGTCTTAGGGTGAGGTGTCTAGGTGAGGTGTCCAAGGTGAGGTGTCCAGGATGAGGTCATTAATTTAAAATAAATAGTTTATTTTAAATTAATAAGGTGTGTAAATGTTTAGAAGGGGACCAAGGGGGGTTGACATAATGTTGGTGTCTACATTTGCCCCTTTTTATCTTGTGGTTTGTTCTGACAAATTGCAAGACAAAAATAGGTGTAGGTTGTCCCAAGTATGGGATGAGGTATTCCCCCTCAAAGCAGGAATCAAGAGAAAGGAACCCAAAATCAGGTGCTGATTTGATAGGTAGTGTATGGGTAAGGTGAGGTGGGAGTGTGAATGCTGCAATAGTTGAGATTGCACGTATACCACTTCTCATGATAGGTAGGTCAAATTGTTGCAAGCAAGGTCGAGGAGCACTAAAATTAAAGTAATCGGTCCCCAGCTTATTAGTGGTAGCTGATTGGGTTAAACGATCAAAGCTGTAGCTCTAATGGTCGAGGAGTAATAAAATCAAAGTAATCGGTCCCCAAATTTTTGGTCGTAGTTGATTGGGTTAGATTGATCAAAGATGTAACTTAAATGGTCGTCGTGTTCCAAGTATCTGGGCTAGGAAGTGCTCCTGGAAAACATGAAAATGTCATAATTATTATGGATCAACTGGGTCGCAATCCAACAATAGGTGTGAGGGGCGCGTATAATTTGCTAACTATTCGTGAGGTAGCATATGCAATCAAAACAACCAAGGCAAATTTGTCTCAAAAATGGTTGTGGTCTGAGGAGATAGTCATGATCTCCAAGGTTGTTTGTCGAGTCAAGCTGAGATATAAGTGATCTCAAGTGTTTTGTGTCGTGGTTAGGGAGATGTATATGATCTCTAATATGCCCCATGAGAAGTATAGGGTGACTTCTATAATGTCAGGGCTGGTTGTTTGATCATGATTTTGGGCAGTTTTAAGTCGAATAGTTGGTCCATTAGGTAAATGGACAAGAGAATGGCTGAGCTAACCTCAGAAGACCCCATGTCAACTGAGTGCTACCTACATAGCGCATGCGAAGGGCCTCAGGCCAATGTAGTTATTCCCAAAAGGGAAGAAGAGGGTTGGTTATGGATTGGGTTTGACTAGGTTAAGTCATGGTTAAAGGTTATATGGTTGGTCCATTAGGTAGACGAACAAATGAATGGTCGAGCTAACCTCATAAGACCTCATGTCAACTGAGTGCTACCTACATAGCCCATGCGAAGGGCCTCATTCCAATGTAGTTCTCCTCGAAAAGGAAAAATAGAGGGTAGGTTATGGATTGGGTTTGATTTGGTTAAGTCATGGTTAAAGGTTAGATGGTTGGTCCATCAGGTAGATGAACGAATGAATGGCCGAGCTAACCTCAGAAGACCCCATGTCAACTGAGTGGTGCCTACATAGCCCTTGTTTTAAGGGCCTCAGGCCAATGTAGTTCTCCCAAAAAGGGAAAATGGAGTCAAAGAGGTTGTTGGTTGGTTTGGTTATGTTTGAAATGATGAGTGTATGATGATGTTATAGCCTTTTCCATATTGTGTGATGGTGTATGCTGTAACATAGATTATGTGGTTTTTCATCCTTAGCAATTTTCCATATTGGTGATGGTGTATGCTAAAAATGAAATGAGTTTATTTATGCTTCAACAGGTTTCCATATTAGTGATGGTATATGCTTGACATAAATTGTGTTTGGTTGATAGTTTCCATGTGTATTGTTTTCCATAGAAACTAGTGTGAATGGGCCTATGAGTCACTCATGGCTTAAAATGATGATAAGAATGATGATGTTACAACCTTTTCCATATTGTGTGATGGTGTATGCTGTAACATGGGTTATGTGATATTTCACCCTTAGCAATTTTCCATATTGGTGATGGTTTATGCTAAAAATGAAATGAGTTTTCTCCCAAAAAGGAAAAAAGAGTCAAAGAGGTTGATAGTTATTTTGGTTATGTTTGAAATGATGAGTGTATGATGATGTTATAGCCTTTTCTATATTGTGTGATGGTGAATGCTGTAACATAGGTTATGTGGTTTTTCATCCTTAGCAATTTTCCATATTAGTGGTGTATGCTAAAAATGAAATGAGATTATTTATACTTCAGCAAGTTTCCATGTTGGTGATGGTATATGCTTGACATAAATTGTGTTGGGTTGATAGTTTCCATGTGTATTGTTTTCCATAGAAACTAGTGTGAATGGGCTATGATAATTTATGTAACACAAATTGGTATTTGTATTAAATAAATCATGATGTTATGTTAGTGGTTTAGAAAATGTTTTGGTTGTACGTTATTGGCATATGACGAAGGTGTGTAAGAAGTGAAAGGTGCATTGCTCTTTCATTGACAAGGACCATAATGATAACATAGATAGGGTTGTTGGAAACAAAAACCCCATTCATGCATTACGTCGTTGACCATTGGTTTGTGTTAGACAAGTACTTGAATCACTTGACATTAAGTGAGCTCAAAATCCCTTGAGTATTCTGGGGTAATAAGTGTGATTATGTGATATGTGAGGATAGCATAACCCTTTTTAGCAGGGATCACTTTGCCCCTTTTATAGGTGACCCTGAGAATGACCATAGGCAAGTCCATGATTTAATAGTTTGTCAGTCAATTTTTTTTTTGGTAGACTGATCAATGCGGGAAGTCTACTTGGGGATGTTGTTTTGTGGTCATGTGAAGCTGATTGATGCAGGAAGCTTTTGAAAGGGTGTTGTGTATGTATAAAAATCTGGGCATAGCCATCCTTTGAGGGAGTGGTCTATGTTTTGCTTTATATATTTTGATTTTCATGAATAACTATCCTTCAAGGGAGCAGTCTAGTAATTACAACAATAATGCAGTTGTCCTTCAAGGGAGTAGTCTACATTTATAGTTTATGACCTTTTGTTAGGCATCCCAGTTTTATATTGTTTTGTTGACTGAACTTTTAGTCATGGACTAGGATATAGAGGTTTAGGGGTTTCCCTTTTATTAGGCCAAAGCATTAATGCTTAAAAAAGGGTTAACTAATTGTTTGTAGGGAAAAAGGGTTGAAAGGAATAGGAATGAGGATGACGGGGGTTGCTCAAGGGACGAGCTCAAGTTAAACATCAAGTGAATGATTACTTGGTTAATATTAGAATGGTCACAGATGTAAGGCATTAAGGGGCTCATGTTCTGGCCGGCCTTCGAGAGAAGATAGACGATAAGTCCCTGATCCATACTTGTGCGTTATTATGTAAGGTCTGAGCCAATTAGGAGCAAACTTGCCTCATTTTCTTCTTTCTATATTGGTCACGTGTTGGTTTTATTTAAGGACGAGATCTCTAATTTTGAAATCTCACTCTTTCAAATTTTTGTTGTAAGCATGTTTTGGTCGATGTTGGACGTGAAGTCAGTTAGCATTTGATACAATGCCGAACATAGTCACTGTAGTCTTGGTGAAGAGTAGGCCAATAATAGCCCAAGCAAAGGATGCATTTTGCAACTGAGTTACCACTAAAATGTCCTCCACAAATCCTATCATGGATTTGTTTGATGGCATGAGATGTCTTAGTGGTGGTTAGGCATTAGAGAAGGAGGCCGTTGAGACCTCATTTGTAGAGAAGACCCCCTAGCATGGTGTATCAAGCGGTAATTTTGATAAAATACCACCGTCCATTCCTAGAGAGGTGAGGAGGAATGGTAGAATAAGTCAAATAGCTGACAAGTTGTTTATACCAAACATCATGTGGACTAGAGAGGTTAGGAGGAATTTCCCCTGAAGATGTTGGTTGAGATGTGCCCAAGATAGAAATCTTGGGTTTTGGTGGTTGAGAGGGCTTGGCAAATGGATATGTCGAAGGGGTAGAAACTTGATCTTTTCCTTTATCCTTTAGAGTTTGGGACCTCGTGGCCACATTAATAGTGTTGATTTCAAATAAAAGGGGAGAAGGTGGTAGAGGGACCACCGTCTCACGTTGGGATCCCGATTCAAGTGAGGAGGTTTGGGAGGCATGAGATGGTGTCGATGGTTTATCAAAAGGATGGTCAAGAAGAAGGGTGTCTTTTTCTAAGTGTTGGCAAATGACAACCTTAAGGGTACAACAATGCTCAGTATCATGCCCAGGTGTGCGAGGATACCAGTAGATTTGAGTGTCATCGAACCAAGATGGTTTTGATTCGAGAGGTCGATATGGCTTCATGGGTGGGAAAATGATGCTAGAAGACTGCAACAATCGACATAACATCGAAGCATAAGAACTCACTAATGGGTCTGCACTCTTTGTTGTAGTAGGGGTTGACAACTTCTGTTTAGGAGTTGTAAGAGGAGTTTTTTGTACCACTTTTTTGGTAGGTGGTGTGGCCACATGCGTAGATGGCAATGTCGTGGTGAGAGGTGTCAAATTTTTTGGAGGAAGTATGTTTTTGATGGGTAGAGGGAGTAATGGAGGCAGTTTGTTTTTGTGAGGTGTTGGAGTAGGGAGCACTTTTATTAAAGTAGAAGGATGTGGACCCAATATAGAAGGTAATGGTGAAGGTGGGGGAGGAGTTCTCTGGTGTGGTTTAGCGTCCTTCTTTAGTATGGTGCATGGACCACTATTATGTGGGGTGAGGTTCAAATCTACCTTCACTTGTGGGTGAGTGAGGTTTGATATAGGGTGAACACCAAGAGATTTAATCTATTTCAACATGGTGGACGCCTGCGAGGGTTTAGATTCAGACATGGAAGGCTAAGCTTCTGATGATTTAGAAGTAGAAGCCTGATCCTCATCAAAAACTTTGGGTGAATTGTTGCAGAAGGGTTGGCAGTATAAGGCGGAGTAGGATGTGTAAGATAAGGAGTTTTAATTCGCTCCCATAGGCCTCATGTTTTAGATTCATAGAGTGGAGAAATCCTAAATTTTTTGCCAAATGAGAGAAGGGTTTAGATGATGTCACGTGAGGTCTTACAGTCGGTCTTTTGGAGGATTTGGGCAGTTGCGAGAGTGGAAATGTATTGGACACATCGATCTCAGGCTAAAGGCTAGAGAGAACCATCCCCGAATCTTCCTCAGCCGAAGTGGGTGAGGCGGCGAGTTCTTCTCTCAGTGGAGAAGGGATTGGAGAGTTTGGCTCTTCGAGAGGATAGAGCGTAGGGATGATCGTGCCTTCCACGTGTGGTCTAGGAGCGAGGAAAGTATGATCCCCCATTAGTGATAAGAAGGATGAGGGTGAGGCCATCGACGTTGGTGCCATCAAAGCATCCTCCAATATGGGAGAGGTGAAAGTAGACTCTCCTACGTGTGAAAGGGGGGTTGATGAAGGACTATCCTCCATCGGTGGAGGACAAATAGGAGAGGAAGGCTCCTCTAAAGGGTGAAGTAGAGGGATTATGGCTCTTTCTACATGAGGGTGTGGGGTATGAATGGTAACTTCTTCCAATGGTAGAAGAAGAGGGAAGGTCAGGGCAAGAGGAACAGGTAATATGGGTTCCTCACGAGGTAGAAGTATGTGTGGAGGAGGTGTTTGATGTCATGGGGGTGATATAGGTAGAATAGGCTCTTCTACTCGTGGTGAAGAAATGGGTTGACTAACCTCTTCAGACTATGGGAGAGGTTGGTTAGGAATAAAAGGATAAACCATGTCGATCGTGCGTATGTTACATTCTTGAAGGTCATCGACCATGGTCTGAACATTGTTTTGACTTGAGGGATGGTTAGGAAATGGTTGCCTAAAGACATCCATGTTTTGGTTAGATGGTGCATTAGGGTTATCCAAAATAATGTTCCCTTTGTCGAACATGTCTTGCACAATGTTTTTAAAGGTTTTGCAATTATCTGTGTCATGACCCTTGACACGATGATAGTTACAAAAGTCATTTTCCCTATACCATGCAGGGATGGCTTGTGAGGGGTCAAATTAGACAGGTCAAATTTGAGGGAGGTTAAGGACTCCCTGCTTCACTAGTTTATCCAATACGAAAGCATATGATTCTCCTATTGGAGTGTATTGATGCTATACATACCGTTGTTGGAATTGTCTTGTGATGTGGAAGGTTCAGATTGGTTGGTTGTAGTATAATATGATGACATAAGGACCACAACATTCGCCGATCCCTTAGACTTGGAGTGGGAAGAAGAAGATTTAGAAGAAGGGTCATCGGATTTTGCATTAGTATTTTTGCTATGTAGTTTGACCCTGTCCTCTTCGACCGCATGGAGTTCAAGCTTTCAGGCCATGGTGAAAGCTTCATCAAATGTGCAGAAAGTTTGAACTCACAAAGTGGATGAGATATGCTTGGCACATGCTCTTGAAAAGAGCTCAATGAGCTCAGGTTTAGGTAGTGAAAAGGAGAGTTAGTTGATCAAACCTCTCCAATGGGCGACAAAGTCTTCTATTGATTCATCATCAAATTGTCTAATAGAATAAAGGTCTATGATGGAGACCTTCTTGGTGATGTTGATTGAGAAGTGGTCAAGGAATAGCTGAGTTAGTTGAGTGAAGGTAAAGAGAGAATGACTGGTAATAGAGCTATACCAATCAAGAGTGGTGCCAGAAAGTGACATGGGGAATGTCCGAAGTAATAACGCATCATCATGCGCTATGAGGTAACAAGCGTGTCTAAACACTTGCAGATGTTGTTGTGGGTCCTCTTTACTCTGAAAGTGAGTAAATTTTGGGAGTTCCCACTGGCTAAGGTATGGTCAAATGGGAACTGAAGGGTGAATGGGTTCGTTGTAGATTTGTTCGTATGAAAGAACACTCCTTGAACCTGAAATAGATGTCTCAAGGTTGGACATCTTATCCATCAGCATCTTAATTAGATTGGTAGATGGATTGGCATGAGGGGCACCCCCTAAGTTTTAGGGTACCTAAAAGGCATTGGGAGGGGCATATGACATACTTGGTTGCATTTGTGTGGGTGCAACATATTGATAGTTCATCATAGGGGCCGATGTCAAGGCCATGGGGACTTGTGCCATGAATTTGGAAGGCACAACTTGACTAGATGCCACCAAGGGTGGTTGAATGGCAGCGAGACTAGTTAAAGGATGAGTAGCCACTCTCATGTTTATAGGCATAAGAGTGGGTGGGATAGAGACAATCAAGTGCTGGAAAGGTGTTGAACTTGGTTAAATTATTTGTGGTTGAGGGGGTATGGAAACTTTGATGGAGGTAGGGCCAGAAAGGATAGAAGGGGAGGCCAAATCTTGAACATTAGCCATGGTTGGGTTACTAGTCGGGGTAATGGCTTGAGTGATCATAGGTTGGGTGGTGGATGCTGTTGATATCATTGCCACTTCAATCAAAGAAGTTGGCATCCCATAAATAGGGTTACCTGAAGGATCTCACGTTTGGCTTTTAGCGAGATAATGTTGGAGAGCCTTAACGTTGTGGTCAAGGAATCTCTCAAATTCTTGATCCCCTTCGGGAACAATAGGAGGTTGATTGGGGGTAGGTTGGATAGGAGTATGCTCGGTGTCTGAAGTATACTCCATTAGATGACTTGGTATGAAGGGTGAAGGTGGGAGTGGCTGTTGACTCGCGTGGTCAACAAGAAGTTTGGCTTGACTGCTTGTCAAAACCATCCAAGGTGAAATGGGTTTAGGTTCCAAAAACTATGTGTTTTAGTTTCAAAAAATGAGAAATTATGTTTAATAGTGAAAAAGTCAGGTTGTAAGCTTGCTGTTTGGAATGAAAATTTAGTGACAGTGACCGATGTCAGTTGTTTAACCGATATCGGTTAGAAAATGTTGTCGACATCAGTGAAGAAACCGATGTCGGTGAAGATATGTTGCCGACATTGGTAGAGAAATTGATATCAGTTTTTGTGTAATTCTAGAAACATAGAAAACTGATAGTTTTTGGAAAAAGAAGAAATTTTGAGTTATTTTAGACTTCAGAATGGTATGACCTTACCAGCTCAAACAATCAAATAAAAATAGCAGAATAGATGAATAGGCAAGCAATCTCTAAAATGTTAGATTCCTAGGAATAAATTTTAGAGTCGTGTTGGGTTATGCCTTAAGAGAATGTGTTAGGAGTTGGGCTTGTAGAACGGGTCCTAGAGAGGAAGTATATGGCTAGTTTCAGGTTATGTTATGGTGCTCAAAGATCTGTGTTAGGTTAAGTACATGGCTTGGTGCTGGGGCTTGCTCCCTTCACTTCACGAACCCAGAGTTGAGGTGGGCCGCTTAGCCAATATATACTTTGCCTATATTTTATACTCTGCCAGAGAACAGAGTGGGTCCTCCTCTTGGTGGTGAAATCCAAGTAGGATCGCCAGGTGGGGTAAGGTATCCGCTAGGTGATGAAATCCTAGATGGGCCTTATCTCAAGTAAGTTTAGATGTTTGATTTGATGTGATTGTGGTTTGGTTGTAACATTTGTGCACTACGATTTATTCATAATGCTTTAATTATTAAGTGGGCTAAGTATGCATCCAAGCAAGAATGAAATGCAGTAGATTTTTTAACCCAAATCGAAATATGTTGTTCAAATGCAAACAATTGGAGAAGAGGTTAAGAGTATGAATTTTCCCTACTCTATGATGCATGCAAGAAGTTACAAGAAAAAGAAGAGATGTTCTTTTTAACTTCTGCTAATGGTTTCCTTTCAAAATAAAAAGATAGAAGAAGGGATGCAAGAAGAGAATACTTTCCTAATGCATCTATATGAAAGTTTGATTTTTAGAAGAAGAAGAATGAACCCAAGGAAAACTCCAGGGGTCCCATCAGGCGTGCCATAATGTTTCTCTAAGTTTTTTGCTAATTACATTCAGAAGAAAGAAGAAACTAAGGTTAAAGGTTAGGGGTTTGACATTACCCAGATTAACTTGCGCACCATATCCAAGCGTTGTGAGAGATCCTCTTTGGCTATGGAGGAAACACCTATAAAAAGAAAGAAACTTGAACAAAGAAAATGTTAGAATAGGATATGGTGGACTGCCAAGCTACGCGCTCGGTCTCGGAAGCGTGAAGCTCCGTAAGGGATGACAGTCCACTATTTAATGAAAAGAGAGTTGTATAAAAAGAATTGATAAAAGACTAAGAAAGAGAAAAATAGATAACACGTACCTGTTCTCTATAGTCAGTCTATAACAGTCACTGACATCAATAACCCTACTGAGGTCGGTTGGGTTAATGATGCCGACGTCAGTTTTGTTGTCGATGTCGGTAGGGGCAGTGGACCTTGGATGGGTTTCAGGTTATTTCTGTGGTTGATAGAGGAGTCTAGAAGTTTAAAGGTTTGTGTAGGGTTATGGGAAGGTGAATAAGGTCTGAGGAAGGGCAAAGCTAGAGGATAGGTGTGAAAAAGGGGGTAGGAATAAGGGGAAGGCTTTTCAACCCTTCCATGGAAGAAGTCAGGTCTCTTTGATAGTATTTAGAAACAATAAATGGAAACTAATTAACAATGTATTCTAAAACTTTGAAATGGAGACCAGAATACTTAGCTCTATTAGATGAAGAACCAGAGGTGTCAGGATGCTTGTTCCTATTGTGGCTGATGTTGAGGTCCTCGTACAATGTTTCAATCCAATCTCTGGAATGACTTGTGCAAAACTTCGGTAGCCAAGAGGATGATAGTTGAGTTCTGATGCTTGGTTTCAGAGTGTGTGCATCGATATCAAAGAGTCTAGGGGCAAGCTCAAGGTTAGAGCCAGACTTATGTAACTGACGTCGGTGATCTTGTCGGCATCAGCTGACAGTTGACCGACGTCGGTAGCTAGAGAATGGGTAAAAGGGCTATTTTTAGCTCTTTGCCCATTTCTCCATCTGCCAAGTGCATTTGCCATTGGAGAACGGTCAAAAGATAGGTTTATTAGGCACAAGAGTTAGTTAGGAGGTTAGGATGGAGTGAAAATAGTTCTTAGGGTGACTCATAGCGTAAGAAATAGTCTTAGGGTGAGGTGTCTAGGTGAGGTGTTCAAGGTGAGGTGTCCAGGATGAGGTCATTAATTTAAAATAAATAGTTTATTTTAAATTAATAAGGTGTTTAAGTGTTTAGAATGGGACTAAGGGGGGTTGACATAATGTTGGTGTCTACAATTTCCCTTTAGCTAATAAAAATTATGCTAAGTACATAAATATCTCATACATTAATTTAATCCATCAAATGAAATTCAATGAATCCATAACATCTAATTTATTACAAAATATAAATAGAATCCAAAAACAATTCTCAATATAACATACCATCTGGGTAATGATTATCTAGACTGCCAATTACTTAAACCACTAAGCAACTTATAATATTATTTCTCCACAAAACAATATTATATCACATGCTTAATAAATTGTTCATATTTCACATATAACAAAAGCTAGTCCAAAAAATCATAAATCCTTTATATTTAAACTCTTTAATACATTTATTTTAATGCTTTTATACAAACATTGAAATATATACAAACAAAATTTATGTATTGTTATGATAATCATACTTTTATACATAACACAACTATTTATGTCAATATGTGTGTGTGTGGGTGGATGGTATACTCTTTCCCTAATTTGTTACTCAATCAACAATCATATAAATTATACCATTATATGTACTTACATACATACATACATATATACTTATATTCTTTTCTAAATTCACACATACAAATTTAATACATCATAAATACTTCATTTTATACATCAGACTCCTAAGTTGATATCCACTATCATTCATCTTAGAGTATACTATATATAATAAGTATACAGTCAACTAATAAACAAAGGCCTCACAACCATTTTTTTTAAAACTAAGTAATTTCCAATGTCCTTGATAATTGAAACAAATAGAGTTTTGACTATCAAACACAACTACTCACTTATCCATCAAAACTAGTTAATCAAACACATCCAATCAATCGATTTAAGATTGACATTTAAATTTAATGTATATGAGAAAATTTAACACACAATCAATCATACCCAACATGGGTTTTGTTATTTAAAATAACTACAACAACTGATCACACCCAACTCGGGTTTCCAATAAAATAATACATACTTGGCCAAATAAACTATGTAAAGCATACAATTAAACCCATATACTCAGTCCTTTTATTGATTGTGTAAAACTCTTACACGACTCAAGACAAATCCATATAATAATAATACACAATCACATTTAGATATAAACATAGTTCATAATTAAAATGAACATAATTATAACTAAAATTTGTCATGAATACCATAACATTTTTGGGTATAATTCTATGCATAGACTGAATGCATAATCTACAATAAGTCTTTCACCTAACCATACCTGGGTTACTTAATCTACTAAATTGAAAGCTCCCAAAACCATTTATATAAACAAGTATGCATAATACAATATTTCATAACATAAATAAGAGTTTAAAACAATAATTTTGCTATGTATGTATAAATTAATTTAAATCTAAAGCCACATAAATTCAATTGAATCCATAACCTCCAATTCACTTGTACAAGTAACTTCATATTTTAAATGTAATACATACAGTCACCTATTAACGCTTGATAACTCAATACACACACACACACACACACACATATTCATAGTCCCTTTTGTATAATAAAACCCATATTTTTAAACCCAAAAGTTTGAATTGGTTTACACTGTCAAATGCTCATACATTCAAGAGTTTTAATCTATATTTACTACCTTAATGAATATATAATTAAATGGTTCAAAATAATGAGCCCCATCATGTATATAATCATCAAGATTATTAGTTCCTATTGTATAACATAGATTAATGAAATGGAAGAGAAGTTAAGACAGAGCTTGTTTAAAGCCAAAAAACTATGACAAATCACATAGCCCTACCCCAATTTTAGCAGGTTACCCTGGGTTAAATGTAGGGTTTTATGGAGGCTGAGCCTTCCACAGGGCCCTACATATAACCCTCTCTTAGAATTTCCATATATATCAAATAAAATAAAACCTAGTAACCATTCCATTCACAATCCCTATTACACTTAGGAAAATTAAATATAAAAGCAACCTAGAAATTATGACAAGAAAGCCGATTAATATCATTCTTTGTTTACTCAAACTTTTTCCTTATTTTATTCTAAGTCCTTTCCACTATATGTCATGTGTCATTTCATATTCCCAAAGCCCTCTCTGATTTCTTTTTATTCTCTTCCATTCTCTTACTTGCCATCCTCCTTTCCAATATTAACGACAGTTTAACTAACTTCACAAAATATGCATGCAAAATAGGTCAACCAACTCACAATCCACCACCATGCAATACACATTAACCTCCATGATTTTCTCTAAATGATGGTTAATTCGAAGTCAATGAATGATTATAAACCCTAATCATCTTGAGACTTCCATAGAATCCTTAAATAATCATTTTATTATATTTTAAAATATTTGCATGACATTGACTTCACTATCCAACCAAACAATCAAATAAACCACAAGTCACAAACTTCATATAGTATGTAAATGCTAATATGTATTCAAATATGTTACCATGTCATCCCAAACAAACACTTTGCAAATGAAATGATTTATTCAAACCATTTAATCCATATAATCAATTTTTAATGTATTATGGATATGAAATCTTTGGTCATACATTTAATCAAATACAATGACTTTTAAAACAATGTTATTTATCTTTTGACATTTAAATTAAACATAAATATTATAATAATAATCTTTAATTATTATAACCTATATCTTATAGATCCAATAAAAAAAATTAAATCCATTTATACTTATTAATGCATACGTAACATCATCATGTTATATTAGACAACCATACCTAATAAGTCACTAAGGTAAGCATAAACATATACGAATTAACTCATTTTCACACTCACTAAATTATTGAAATCACTCAAACAAATCAACATGATCTTTAATTGAAACTATATTAGTGAAAACATAAAAGATCACAAAAATCATTCAAACATAAAATAAAATATGATACAACTATCTATCAAACAATTTAATAACATAATCATAAAATACAAATGTGGTGTATGCAAGGGGTTTTAAATGCATTCTCTATCATCCTTCAACATCTTCATCTAAACCACCCTCTTTGATGATGATCTCCCTCTGTCACACTCTGAGGGAAGAATTTATCTTGTATCCACCTCAAAACAATGAAGGTAGTTAGCCTGAAACATTATTATATCCATAAAATAATACTGTATAATTAACAGACATGATCACAATGTACAAAATGTAAAAGTGCTACTAACTCATATCAAATTGATCATGTAAATTAAACAACACATAACTATCCCATAATCAACATATTCCATACAACTTAATCAAATATTAGTTAATCAACTAATCAACCATAATAATCCATATATCAAACATGTTATCCAATTTAGAGAGAAATTAGGATGTGACATCCTTCCCCCTAAAGTGATAATCGTTTCGATGACATTTATTCAAACATAAGTAATGAATTAAAACATTGTTCATCAAAAAATTATATAATATGCAACAACAAATCCAACAAAAAAATATGGAAATAGCTTGTAATACTCATCATAGTCCTCCCAAGTAAAACTATCCTTAGAATATTGGTCCCACAAGACATTTCACCATGACACTTCTCTATTATGCAAACATAGTTTGTGAGTGTCAATTACTCTGATTGGTTTTACCATGACTACCCTAGGGTTTAGAACCTACAAAACATTCCAATCCAACACATGTGAAGGATCAAAAATATACTTTTTAAGATAAAACACATGGAAGATAGTATGCAAAAGATTTAGAGCTGGTGGCAATGCAATCCTATACACTACAGGATTTACCACTTCCAAATCCTCAAAAGATCTCACATATCTCTTTGAAATTTTCACTAACTTCTTAAATTTAATTGAGCTTTTCTGAGGCGTAACTCATAGAAACACTTTATCACCCACAAAAAATTGCCTAATTATTCTCTTTAGATTAACATAACTTTTTTATCTGTTGTGGGCCTCAACCAACCTCTACTTGATTATCTTGACTTTCTCTTCTATTTTTAAAAAATTTTGAGGTCCAAAGACTACCCTGTATTCTAAATTGCCCCAACTAATTGGTGTTCTACACCTCCTTTCATATAATGCCTCAAATGGAGCCATCATCAATGCTGATTGGTATGAGATATTATAAGTAAAATCAACCAATGGAAGGTACTCCTCCCACTTGTATTATTGATCCATGCAATACATATGAAGGAGATCTTCTAAAACTTGGTTAAATTATTCTATCTATCCATCAATTTATGGGTGACAAGTAGTGCTGAAGTTTAACTACATATTGAGAGCTAAATTCAAAGTCAACCAAAACCTAGAAGTCATCCTTAGATCTTGATAAAAAATTATCTTCTTTGGAAAACCATGCAATTGATACACTTCCTTTATGAATCTCTTCACAAGCGTAGGTTAATCATCAGTCAATAGTATGAAGTGGGTTACCTTGGTTAGTTTATCAACTAAAACCAAGATCATGTCATGTCATCTCATCGTAACAATAAACCTTGGACAAAATCCATACTAATCACTTGCCACTTATATTTTGATATATCTTGTGGATACAAAAATCTAGCCAAATGCACATGTTTGGATTTTGCATACTAACATTCCAGATAATGAGATACAAAATCCACTACATCTCTCTTGATTCCTTTCCAAAAATAGAGTGGTCTAAGCTTAGCCATGAGCTTGGTTATTCCTAGATTTTCTAAATATGGGGTAGTGTAAAATTCCTTTAGCATTGTGCTCCTTATATTCTCTCTATCAGGCACATACATCCTACTATTGTACCATAAGATACCATCATTCTCTATCTTGAATCCCTTATACCTAGGATTCTAAACATTCTCAGATAATGCTTTCCTAACCTAATATAGAATTCATCTCTTGGTAAGAATTTGATCACTTGATCTCTAAAAGTACTCCTAATAGTAGCCACAATTGATATGTACCTTCTATGGTTTAGATCATCAACTGCTTTTTTCTCCTTGCTTTGATATAATTAATATGGAAATCATAATCATACAAGAACTCTAACCATCACCTTTGATGAGCATTCAGGTTTGGTTAGCTGAAGATGTACTTGAGTCCTAAGTTATTAGTCTTGAGATCAAATGGTTTTCCCAACATATAATGTCTCCAAACTTGCAAAGCATGCATCATTATCGTAAGTTCTAGTTCATGAGGGGTATAATTCACTTTATATGGATTTGGTTTCCTAGAAGCATAGGCTACCACTGAGCCATCCTGCATAAAAAATCCTCCAAGTCCATCCCTAGATGCATCGATGATCACTAAAAATTGACCATTAAGATCGAGAACTCTTAGCATTGGTGCTAAAGTAAGCCTCCTTTTCAATTTTTGAAAGGCTACCTCACACTTATCTAACCAGATAAAACTTTGATTCTTTCACTAAAGAGAGGTAATTAGATTAGCTATCTTAGAGAAATTTGGAATGAATTTCTTATAATAACCTATTAATCCCATGAAACTCCTTACCTCATACACAATCTTTGGTACCAACCACTCAATTATGGCTCTTATCTTTACTAGATCTACTAAAATACCACACACATAGATAATATGTCCCAAATACTACATTTTATTTTGGAAAATGCACACTTAGATAAATTTTCTCACAACCTCTACTTTTGCAAACATTACAAAACCAATTTCAAATGTTGTAAGTGCTCTTCCTCATCCTTGAAATAAATAAGAATGTCATCTAGGAATACCAAAACAAAATGATCCAAGTAATCTCTAAACACACTATTCATAAATGCTGCTAGAGCATTTATCAATCCAAATGGTAACACACTAAATTCATAGTACCCATATCAAGTCCAAAATGCTATTTTCATAATATCCTCTTCATAGATCCTCAACTAGTGATACCCTGATCTAAGATCAATCTTATAAAATACCATTGCCCCTCGTATTTGATCAAAGAGATCATCAATGTGTAGCAATAAATATATGTTCTTAATTTTTGCTTTATTTAACATCCTATAATCTATACATAGACAAAGAGTATCATCTTTTTTCTTGATGAAGACAACTAGTGCACCCCATGGTGACACACTTCGTCAAATCAACCCTTTTAACAATAAATCTTGAAATTGTACCTTTAACTCAATAAATTTAATGGTTGTCATTATCTCTGATCTAAATATGATATCAATCAATAAATTGAACTCACACTTAGGTGGTAATCTTGGTAATTCTTTTGGAAACACATCATGAAAGTTGATCAGAAAAGGATAATCTTTGATAGATGGTTCCTTAGATTCTTCTATCTCATTTATCTTAATGATAAATGAATGACATCCCTTCTTTTTATGTTTCTTGAGTTCAATTTTATAAATCTGCCTTAGCTTCAACTCCCTTTTTTCACCCTGAAGTTATGTCTTATTTATAAAATCATCTTGACACTCAACCTTCTTCAAAAAATAGTCAACCTTGGATTTATGATTTGTAAGCCAATTGAATCTTAGGATCAAATCTTATGATCCCAATGGTGCTACAAAAATATCTACTACTATAGTGAACTCATGCAACCTAATCTCTACTTTGACTAGACACTTGTCAATGTTAACCTTTGACTCATTCCCATATTGTATTGACCATGCATTTACATAACTCCAACCTTTCAAGATAATTTACTGATCACTCTAAGATCAATGAAACATTTTGTAGATCCTGTGTCAATCAAAATAAAAATTAGATGATTGAACAAAATACCTGATAGTTCTATGGTTGTATGAATTCATTGTTGAAACATACCTTGCTGAGAATCTAAACCTTTGTTCTTTGATTTGTCTTGAGGACATTCTCAAGAAAAATGATCACCTCTACATATGAAATAATCACCAACTAGTCCTTTATTCTCAGTCTTTTGGTTTCCCTTGAAACCATGCTTGATATCATTACCAGGTTTCTTTTTCCCTGAACCACTGTTGAATTTGGTGTTCTTATTCTTGAACTAACCCTTGAAATCTCCACTCATATGCTTCCAATTGTTCTTCTTGAAATACGGTTTAGAACTTCAAATTTATTTTTGAACTTATCTTTGACTTGGGTAAGAGATCTCAGTTTTTGTTCTTACTTGATCACCTTCTTGAACACCTAATCCATGGTAGATAGACCATACACATCTACTTCACAGTCTATTTGGGGTTTCAATCCCATGATAAATTTTTTGATTCTGAACCTCTCATCTATATGATACTAAAGTACATACTTAAGAAGCTTGGTAAATTTCTCATAGTATTCATTCACTGACAAATCCCATTGCTTAAGATTTGAAAAATTTATAATCTTTTGGTCGAAGTAGAGCTATGGAATTATCATGACCTAAATAATGTCACAAACAATTCTCAAGTGGTGGTGGTTGAGTCAAGGTTCATCTCAAGATTTTTATTTGCTTACCAAGTTGTTGCTTCACCAATAAGTTGATAATCTCTTGAGATTGCTTTTGTGACATCAAAATAATTTTGAATCTTGAAATACTTATCCATTTTTGTTAGTCATGCTTCATCTCCATCCCCCAAAATAGTTTCATCAAAATTGGGTGGATTCACCTTTTTCATATTACATGCCAACTTTGAAGCTAATCAAGCTCTCACATGTTGTGGCACCTCTTCATGCCTCTGCTCTTAAAGATATTCATAGCTATCAAGATGCTCTTCAATTTCCTCATGAGCATTCTCCTCTTCATGGCCATGCACTTCTTGTTTTAGGGTCATGATTCGATCCGTAGTATCTTGTATGGTTGTGATGATTAAGTCAAATTTGTCATCTTGCTTAGCAACAAATTTATTTGGATCAAGAGGAGGTTCAAATTTTGAATTACCCTCACTTCTTGGTCTAGCACACACCATTATTCTTCTTACTTGTTAGGCAAATAAATTTACGTTAGTAGACACATTAATTTCTAGAGTTTGAGCCTTAACTCTGATACCATAGTGTAACAATCCCATTGAATTTTATCAGAATATAGTAACAATTTTTTTTTTAAAATTAATTGCACATATTCATCATATAGATTTCACCACGAGAAATTTGCTAGTGATCTTCAACTAACTATATTAATTTAGTTAACCAATAGGTTTATAGCTCATCCACTTAACTAAGGATCACCATGAATAGATATAATAATCATTAACAATATTGAATAATAAACAAATATTGCATCTAATCATAAATGAAAAAATATAAATTTAGTCATGATTGATACTATATTACAACCATGCTATAGAAGTATAATGTATAAATATCACATTTTTAAACAATACATAAACATATCTCAAATAATAAAACATTATACAAAGCTCCACGAAGCAAAGTCTCCATAATTCAAGAGTCTCCATGATTCAAGTATCAATCTATAATTTCAAGTGTAGTCTCTAGTATAGTATTTCAACTGAGAGGAAGAGCATCATCTGAATAATTTTTCACACCAACCATAGATCATAGATCCATCACACTATCTTCCAAAGAAGGGGATGGTCCTCCCTTCATGGATGGGTAGATAATGATGGTGCAAGAATGTAGAGTAATAAAATAGAATCTGTGTGTCAAAGATATCTAATACATAATGTGTATCATAAAGAAATTAATTCTAATAAATATCACACAAATATGAAAACTATATCAAATATGAAATAAAAATGTTTAGTCAAAACATAAATTTGGCTAAAATTTTCAATAATAAATGATCTCTAAGATCAATCAAATTCATACACACTACTTAATCAGATTACACTTCATTTTGCATTGCTGACACTAATTAAGTAAGGGAAATCTATCCACTACTTATTTCCCTTTAGCTAATAAAAATTATGCTAAGTACAAAAATATCCCATACATTTATTTAATCTGTTAAATGAAATGCAATGAATCCATAGCATCTAGTTTATTAAAAAATAATAAACATAATCTAAAAATAGTCCTCAATATAACATACCATCCAATTAATGATTATCTAAAATGCCAGTTACTTAAATCACTAAGCAACTTATAATATTATTTTTCTATGAGACAACGTTATATCACAGGCTTAATAAATTGTTCATATTCCACATATAACAAAAGCTAGTCCAAAACACCATAAATGCTTTATATTTAAACTCTTAAATACATTTATTTTAATGCTTTTATAAAAAAATTAAAATATATACAAGTAACATTTACGTACTGTTATGAAAATTGAACTTTTATATATAACACAACTGCATATATATATATATATATATATATATATATATATATATATATATATATATATATATATATATATATATATGAATGGTATATTCTTTCTCTAATTTGTTACTCAATCAACAATCGTATAAATTTATACCATTATATGTGTATATATATTCTTTTCTTAATTCACACATACAAATTTAATACATCATAAATACATCATAAATACAATATACTCCTAAGATGACATCCATTGTCATTCATCTTAGAGTTTACTATATATATTAAGTATACAGTCATCTAATAAACAAAGGCCCCATAACACTTTTTAAAAAAAATAAGTAATTCTCAATGTCCTTGATTATTGAAATCCATAGAATTTTGATTATCAAACATAACTACTCACTTATCCATCAAGACAAGGTAATCAAATATATCCAATCAATCGATTTCAGATTGACATTTAAATTTAATGCATATGAGAAAATTTAACACATAGTCAACTATACCCAACATGGATTTTTTTATTTAAAACAAATACACACATCCAACCACACCCAAATCAAGTTTCCAATAAAAAAACATAGACTTGGCCAAATAAACTATGCAAAGCATATAATTAAACCCATATACTCAGTCCTTTTATTGACTATGTAAAACTCTTACATAGCTCAAGACAAATCCGTATAAAAATAATACATAATCACATTTAAATATAGACATAGTTCATAATTAAAATTAACATAATTATAACTAAACTCTGTCATGAACACCATAACATTTTTGGGTATAATTCTATGCATAAACGAAATGCATAATCTACAATCAGTCATTCACCTAAATGTATTTAGGTTACTTAATGTGACTAAATAGAAAGTTCCCAAATCTATTTATATAAATAAGTATGCATAATACAAGATTTCATAATATATCCAAGAGTTTAAAACAATAATTTTGATCTGTATGTATAAATTCATTTGAATCTAAAGCCACATAAATCCAATCAAATCTATAACCTCCAATTCGCCTATACAAGTAACTTCATATTTTAAATGTAATACATACAGTCAACCATTAGAGCCTAGAAATTCAAAATACAAGTACACACACACACACACACACACACACACACACACACACACACACACACACACACACACACACACACACACACACACAGTCCCTTTTTGTGTAATGAAACCCACATTTTTAAACCCAAAAGTATAAATTGGTTTACATAGTCAAATGCTTATACAACCAAGAGTTTTAATTTATATTTCATACTACCTTAATGAATATATAATGAACTAGTTCAAAACAACGAGCCCCATCATGTATATACTCATCAAGATTATTAGTTCCTATTGTAGAACAAATATTTTTGAAATGGAAGAGGAGTTAAGATAGAGCTTGTTTAAAACCAAATAACTATGACAAATCCAAAAGCCATACCCCAATTCTAGTAGGTTACTTTGGGTTAGATGTAGGGTTTTGTGGAGGCCAAGCCTTCCATAGGGCCCTATATATAACACTCTCTTAGAATTGTCATTTATATCAAACAAAAGCAAACCCAGTAACCATTCCATTCACAATCCCTATTACACTTAAGAAAATTAAATACAAAACCAACTTGGAAATTATGCCAAGAAAGCCAATTAATCTCCTTTTTTATTTACTCAAACTTTCTCCTTTTATTTTGTTTCCTTTCCACTATATGCCATGTGCCATCTTGTATCCTCATAACCCTCTTTGCTTTCTTTTTATTCTCTTCCATTCTCTTACTCACCATCCTCCTTTCCACTATTAACAATAAATAAACTAACTTCACAAAATATGCATGCAAAATAGCTCAACCAACTCCATAGTCCACCACCATGCAATACACAGGAACCTCCATGATTTTCTCCAAATGATGGTTAAATCAAAGTCAACAGATGATTAAAAACCTAATCATATCAAGACTTCAATATAATTACTAAATGATCATTTTATAATATTTTAAAATATTTGCATGACATTGACTTCATTATCCGACTAAATAATCAAATAAACCACAAGTCACAAATTTCATGCTATACCATGCAACAACTATAGACTTAGTTGATATTAACTTTCCATACATAGTTGACTATGGCTTAACATATAGTATGGAAATGATAATAGGTATTCAAAGACTATAGTTTATGTTACCATGTCATCCCAAACAAACACTTTGCAAATACAATGATTTCCTCAAACCATTTAATCAATATAATCAATGTTTAATGTATTATGGATATGAAACCTTTGGTCATACATTTAATCAAATACAATGACTTTTTAAAAAATGCTATTTATCTTTCAAAATTTAAATTAAACATAAATATTATAATAATAATCTTTAATTATTATTACTACCTATATCTTATAGATCCAATAATAAAAATGCAATCCGTTTATACTTATTAATGCATATGTAACATCATCATGTTATACTATACATCCATACCTAATAAGTCAATAAGGTAAGCATAAACATATATGAATTAACTCATATAGTCAAACTCACTAAATTAGCAAAATCACTCAAACAAATCAACATGATATTTAACTGCGACTAGATTAGTGAAAACATAAAGATCACAACAATCATTCAAATGTAAAATAATGCATGCTACAACTATGTATAAAAAAAATTTAATTACACAATCATGAAATTAAAATGTGGTGTGTATAAGGGTTTTCAGATTCATTCTCTATCATCCCACAATGTATTCAAAGACTATAGTTTCTGTTACCATGTCATCCCAAACAAACACTTTGCAAATGCAATGATTTTATCAAATCATTTAATCAATGTTTAATTTATTATGGATATGAAACCTTTGGTCATACATTTAATCAAATACAATGAATTTTAAATAATTGCTATTTATCTTTCAAAATTTAAATTAAACATAAATATTATAATAATAATCTTTAATTATTATTTCCTATATCTTATAGATATAATAATAACAATGCAATATATTTATACTTATTAATGCATACCTAACATCATCACATTATACTATACATCCATACCTAATAAGTCAGTAAAACTAGCATAAACATATACAAATTAACTCATATAGTCAAACTCACTAAATTAGCAAAATCACTCAAACAAATCAACATGATCTTTAACTGCAACTAGATTAGTGAAAACATAAAATATCACAAAAGTCATTCAAATGTAAAATAGTTCATGCTACAACTATGTATAAAACAATTTAATTACACAATCATGAAATACAAATGTGGTGTGTGCAATGGTTTTCAGATTCATTCTCTATCATCTCACAATGTATTCAAAGACTATAGTTTATGTTACCATGTCATCCCAAATAAACACTTGAAAAATGCAATGATTTCCTCAAGCCATTTAATCAATATAATCAATGTTTAATGTATTATGGATATGAAACCTTTGGTCATACATTTAAAAAAATATAACAAATTTTTAAAAAATGCTATTTATCTTTCAAAATTTAAATTAAACATAAATATTATAATAATAATCTTTAATTATTATTACCTATGTCTTATAGATCCAATAATAATAATAATGTAATCCATTTATACTTATTAATGCATATGTAACATCATCACGTTATACTATACATCCATACCTAATAAGTTAGTAAGGTAAGCATAAACATATATGAATTAACTCATATAGTCAAACTCACTAAACTAGCAAAATCACTCAAACAAATCAACATGATCTTTAACTGCAACTAGATTAGTGAAACATAAAAGATCACAACAATCATTCAAATGTAAAATAATACATGCTAAAACTATGTATAAAATAATTTAATTACACAATCATGAAATACAAATGTGGTGTGTGTAAGGGTTTTTAAATTCATTCTTTGTCATCTCACAATGTCTCCATCTAAACCACCCTCTCTGATGATGCTTTCCCTCTGTCACATCTAAGAAAAAATTTGTCCTGCATACACCTCACAACAATGAAGCCAGTTAGCCTAAAACATCATTATATCCATAAAATAATGTTGTATAATTAACAAACATGATCATAATGTATAAAATTTAAAGTTGTTATTAACTCATAACAAACTAATCTTGTAAATTAAACAACACACAACTATCTCATACTCAACATGTCATAAATCTTAGTCAAATACTAGTTAATCAACTAATCAACCATAATAATCCATGGATCAAACATATTATTCAGCTTAGAGAGAAACTAGGTAGTGACATCCTTCCCCTCTAAATCTAGTCATCATCCTAATGACATTTATTCAAACACAAGTTATGCATTAGAACATTATTCAATAGAAAATAATATAATATTCAACAAAAAAATCAAGCAAACAAATGTGGAAATAACCTATAATACTCATCATAATCCTCCCAAGTGAAACTATCCTCAAAATATTGGTCCCATAGGACCTTGCATTGTGATACGTATATACTACGCAAACAAAGTTGACAAGTGTCAATTACTCTGATTAGTTATACCATGACCACCTCAGGGTCCAAAACTTGTAAAGCATTCCAATCCAACACATATGAAAAATCAACAATATATTTTTTAAGATAAGATACATGGAAGACATTATGTAAAAGAGCTAGAGCTAGTGGAAATGCAAGCCTATACGCTACATTATTAACTACTTATAAAACTTCAAAAGGTCTCATATATCTTAGTGAAAATTTCATTAACTTCTCAAATTTAATCAAACTTTTGTGAGGCTTAACCCACAAAAACACTTTATCACCTACAAAAAATTGTCTAGCTGTTATCTTCAGATCAATATAGCTATTTATCTATCATTGGCCTCAGCCAACCTCTACCTGATTGACCTAAATTATTCTTCCATTTTTGAAAGCATCTCAGGTCCAAATACTATCATGTCTTCTAACTTGTCCCAACTGATTGGTGTTCTACACCTTCTTTCATACAATGCCTAAAACAAAGCCATATTTAATGTTGATTGGTATGAGTTGTAAACAAACTCAGCCAATGGAAGTTAATCCTCCCACTTGTATTATTGATCCATGCAATACATATAAAGGAGATATTCTAAAACTTGGTTAACTCACTCTGTCTATTTATCAGTGTATGGATGATAAGCAATGTTGAAGTTCAACTATGTACCTAGAGCTGAATTCAGAGTCAACCAAAATCTAGAAGTAATATTTATATCTCGTTCCGTAATGATTTTATCTAAAAAGCTATATAATTGATACACTTCATGAATATATTCATAAGTGTATGTGAATCATTAGTCAAGTTTCTTGGTATGAAGTGGGCTACCTTGATTAGTTTATCAATTATAACCATCATGTCATGTTTGTTCCATGATAATGATAAACTATAGACAAAGTCCATACCAATCACCTACCACTTATATTTTGGTATATCATGTGGATACAATAATTTAGTTAGATGCACATATTTAACTTTCACATGCTGACATCCAGATAACAAGACATAAAATATGATGCATCTCTCTCGATTCCTTTCAAGAAATAGAGTGGTCTAAACTCAACCATGAGTTTGGTCACTCCTAGATGTCTTGAATATGGGGCATTATGTAATTCATTTATCACTATGCTCCTTATATTCTCTCTATCAGTCACATACATCCTATTATTGTACCATAAAAAACCATCATTTTCTATCCTAAATCCCTTATACCTAGGATTCTAAGCATTCTCAGACAATGATTTCCTGACTCGATCATACAATTCATCTCCTAACAAGAATTTGATTACTTGATCTTTGAAAGTACTTCTCATAGTAGCTATGACTGCTATGTACCTTATATGGCTTAGAGCATCAACTACTCTTTTCTCCTTGACTTTGATGTAATTAATATGGAAATCATAATATGATAAGAACTCTAACCATTACCTTTGATGAACATTCATATTCAGTTGGGTGAAGATATACTTGAATCCCAAGTTATCAGTCTTGAGCTCAAATGGTTTTACCAATAGATAATGTCTCCAAACTCACAAAACATTCACAATTTCTGCAAGTTATAGGTCATGATGGGCATAATTCACCTCATATGGCTTCAATTTTCTAGACTCATAGGATACCATTGAGCCATCCTCTATAATAACTCCTCCAAGTCCATCTCCAAATGCATCGATGATCATTGAGAATAAACCATTAGGATCAGGAACTCTTAGCATTGGTGCTGAAGTAAGCCTTCTTTTTAATTTATGAAACACTACCTCACACTTATTTTACCAAACAAAAATTTGATTCTTTTTCTGAAGAGAGGTAATTGGATTAGATATCTTAGAGAAATTTGAAACAAATTTACTATAATAGCCTATTAATCCCATGAAACTCCTTACCTCATACACATTCTTTGGTGTTAGCCACTCCATTATGGCTCTTTTCTTTGTTGGATCTATTGAAATATCATCCATAGAGATAATATGTCCTAAATACTACATTTTCTTTTGAAAAAATTCACACTTAGACAACTTTTCACATAACCTATGCTTTCACAAATGTTTAAAACCAATTCCAGATGCTACAAGTGCTCTTTCTCATCTTTGGAATAAATAAGAATGTCATCTAGAAAGACTAAAATAAAATGATTCATATAATATTTGAACACACTATTCATAATATACATAAATGCTACTAAATCATTTGTCAATTCAAATGGTAACACTATGAATTTGTAGTGTCCATATCAAGTCCCGAATGTTGTTTTTAGAATATCCTCTTCACAGATCCTCAACTAGTGATACCCTTCTCTAATATCAATCTTAGAAAAGAGTGTTGTCCCTTGTATTTGATCAAAGAGATCATCAATGTGTGAAAATAAATATCTATTATTGATTATTACTTTATTCAACATCCTATAATCTATACATAGGTAAAGAGTGTCATCATTAGTTTTGATGAAGACAACTGGTGCACCCCATGGTGACACACTTGGTTGAATCAACCCTTTTGACCATAAATCCTAAAGTTATGCATTTAACTCAACTAATTCAATGGTTGTCATTCTTTACGGTGCTTTAGACTATGGTTCTGATATAGATATAATATTAATCAAGAAATTAAACTCATGTTTAGGTGACAATCATGGTAATTCTTCTGGAAACACATTATGAATGTTTATTAAAAAGGATAATCTTTGATAGATGGTTCCTTAGATTCTTCCATCTCATTTATCTTATCGATAAATATTTGGAATCCCTTACTTTGATATTTTTTGAGTTGAATTATAAAAATCTACTTTAGCTTCAACTCCCTTTTCTCACCTTGAAGTTGTGTCTAATTCCCAAAATCATCTTGACACTCAACCTTTTTTAGAAAATGTTCAACCTTGGATTTATGCTTTGCAAGCCAATTGACTCCTATAATCACTTCATATGATCCCAATAGTGCTGTGAAAATATCTACTACTATAGTAAACTCAAGTAACCTAATCTCTTCTTTGACTAGACACTTGTCAACCTTAACCTTTGACTCATTCCCATATTGTACCAATCATGAATTTACGATAAATCCAACATTTTTAGACAATTTACTAAGCATTCTAGGAGCAATAAACTATTTAATATCTCTCATGTTAATCAAAATAGAAATTGGATGATTAAATAAAATTCCTGATACTTCTATGGGTGTAGCTTGATACTAAGCTTGTCAATTATCAATAACTGCATGAATCCACTACTAAAACTTACCTTGCTAAGAAGCTAAACCTTTGTTCTTTGATTTATCTTAAGGACATTCTCATGCAAAATGGTCACTTCCACATATGAAATAACTACCAACTAGTCCTTTCTTCTTAGTCTGTTAGTTTCCCTTGAAACCACCCTTGAAATCTTTATCAGGTTTCCTACTCCTTGAATCACTATTGAACTTGGTGTTCAGATTCTTGAACTGACCCTTAGAATCTCCACTCCTCTAATTGCATTTATTTTTATTGAAATGTGGTTTATAACTTCCAAATCTCTTTTTGAGCTTATCTATGACTTGGGCAAGAGATTTTAGTTTATGTTCCTACTTGATCACCTTCTTGAACACCTGATCCATGGTAGATAGACCATGCACATATACTTCACATCCTATTTGGGGTTTCAATCCCATGATGAATACCCTGATTCTAAACCTCTCATATATCTGATACTGAGGTACATACTTAAAAATCTTGGTGAATTGCTCATAGTATTCAATCATTTACAAATCCTTTTGCTTAACATTCTAAAAATCCATAATATTTTGGTCAAAGTATAGCTGTGGAAGCCATCATGACCTAAATAGTGTCATAAATTGTTCCCAAGTGGTGGTGGTTGAGTCAAGGTTCATTTTGAGTTTATTATTTTTCCACCAAGTCATTGATTCACCAACAAGATGATAAGCTCCCTATACTATTTTTATGACTTCAAAATAATTCTAAATCTTGAAATACTTCTTCATTTATGTCAGCCACACTTCAGCTCCATCCCTTAAAATATTTTCATTGAACTTGGGTGGATTCACCTTTTTCATATCATGTACCAACTCTACAACTAATCAAAATCCCACATGCTATGACACCTCCTCATGCCTCTATTATTGAAGATGATCTTGGTCATTAGGATGCTCTTCAAGTTCCTCATAAGCATTCTCCTCTTCATGGCCATGCACTTCTTATTTTAGGGCCATGATTCATTCCCTAGTCTCTTGCATGGTTATGAGTATTAAGTTCAATTTGACATCTTGATCAGTGGAAACCTTATTTGGATCAATAGGGGGTTTGGTATTCAATGTACCCTTACCTAATGGTCTTGCATGCACCATGGTTCTTTCTACTTTTTAAGAGAATAAATATGTGTTAGCAGACATATTAAGTCCTAGAGTTTGAGCCTTAGATCTGATACCATAGTGTAACAATCCCATTGAGTTTTACCAGAATATATATATTTTTTAAAATTAATTACACATATTCATGATATAGATTTCACCATGAGAAACCTAACTAGTGATATTTAACTACTATATTAATCTAGTTAACCAATATGTTTATAACTAATGTACTTAGTTAAGGATAACCATGAATAGATATATCAATCATGAACAATACTAAATAACAAATAAATACTATATCTAATCATAAATGAAATAACACAAATTTAGCCACAGTTGATACAATATTATAGCCATGTTGTAGAAGTACAATGTATAAATGTTACATTTTTTAGAAATACATAAAAACATCTCAAAAGATAAAACATGATATAAAGATCCACAGAGTAGAGTCTCCATGACTCAAGAGTCTCCACGACTCCAATATCAATATATATCTCAAGTTTAGTCCCTAGAATAGTACTTCAGATGGGAGGGAGAACATCATCCAAGAACTTTTCCATACCAATTACATACCATAGATCCCTCACACTATCTCCAAAATAAGGGGATGGCCCTCCCTTCATGGATGGATAGATAATGATAGTGTGGGAATGTAGAGTAACAAACCATAACCTGTGTATTAAATATATCTAATACATAATGTGTACCATAAATAAATTCATTCTAATATGATATCACACAAATATGAAAATTATATCAACATATGAAATGACAATGTTTAATCAAAACATTACTTCAGCCAAAGTTTTTAATAATAAATGATCTCTAAGATCAGTCAAACTCATACACACCACTCAATCGGATTACACCTCATATTACATTGATGGTGCTAATTAAGCTAGTGGAATCTATTCACTCCTTATTTAGGGTCATGAATACAAGATTTGGTAAAAATAAATAATAATAATATTAAAACTAATAGATTCATTCAAAATATTTCCTTTTAGCTAATAAAAATTATGCTAAGTACAAAAATATCTCATACATTCATTTAGTTTGTCAAATGAAATGCAATGAATCCATAACATCTAGTTTATTATAAAATAATAAACAAAATCCAAAAATATTCCTCAATATAACATACCATCCACCTAATTATTATCTATATTGCTAGTTACTTAAACCACTAAGTAACTTATAATATTATTTCTCCATGAAACAACATTATATCATAGGCTTAATAAATTATTCATATTTCACATATAACAAAAGCCAGTCCAAAACATCATAAATGCTTTATGTTTAAACTATTAAATACATTTATTTCAATATTTTTATACAAACATTAAAATATATACATGCAACATTTACGTACTGTTATGATAATCATACTTTTATACATAACACAACTATATACGTCAATACACACACACACACACACATGAATCATATATTATTTCCCTAATTTGTTAATCAATAATTGTATAAATTATAACATTATATATATATATATATATATATATAATTTTCTAAATTCACACATATGAATTTAATACATCACACATACTTTGTTTTATACAATATAATACTAATATGACATCCATTGTCATTCATCTTAGAGTATATTGTATATATTGTTAGCACGGGATATACTGAGAGGGGGGGTGAGTCAGTATATCATATATCTTATAAAAATTTCCTTTAACCAAATTTCACTTAATCAAACATTCAAGATATGCAATAAAACTCAAACAATAAACACCACACAAGATAGAGAGAGACACCAGATATAATGTGGAAACCCAATGTGGGAAAAACCATAGAGAATAATCTCAAGTATATGAATGAGCACAAACCCAAACAATATTCGCAAGCCAAGCTTGCAGGAGTACCATACCCCTTTGCCGAGCACCACCCTAACTAATATTCATGAGCACCAACCCACAGGAGCACCACACCCCTTTGTTGAGCACCAACCTAGCTACTATTCATGAGCACCAACCCATAGGAGCACCAACCCCTTTGCCAAGCACCAACCCAACAACAATTCATGAGCACCAACCCACAGGAGCACCAACCCCTTTGTGTATACCACACACCTATCTCTCAATGTTTCTATCTCAACAAATGATAGATCAATACAACATCTCCTTCCTCTCTCTCACCTTTGCTCTTCTAAGCTAGATATAACAAATACAAATCATATTCATCTCTCACAATTGATCTTCTAAGCTAGATATTACAATATCAAATCAACCTCTATCTCTCATATAACAAATGGCTTCTCAAGCCTTTGAAAAGTCATGTGGTGACCCTTCATGACCAAAAACATCCTTCCCACTTTTGTCCTTATCTTTGGTGACTTTTTGTATTTCTCAAAGTGTCCCTTCATGAAAAATTGTGCCCTTACTCTTTTGTCTTCACTTGGTGACTCTTGGTATTCCCCAAGATGACTCTTCATGGGAAAATGTGTCCCATCCTTCTTTTGTCTTTACCCCATGGCTCTTCAACTTCTCCATGGGCCCTTCTTTTGTCTCATATGCAACCAAAAATATATTCATTAATATTAAATAAATATTAACTCATATTAGCCAAGATATATTTATTACAAACAATATTAAATGCAATGGGGCCTTTATCACCAATAATGCTAAACCTTTGACATCAATGACAATATTTCCAACAATCTCCCCCTTTGTCATTGATGGCAACCTCAATCTTGAAACTACCACATCCTATCACCTGCACATACTGTCATATGAAAACATACAGTAACTCCCCCTTACTATAGCAACCTGTACTTGTTCCTTGTACCCATTTATACACCTATACCTGTACCTGTTATTCTCCCCCTTTGACATCAATGGCAAAGGGCCTACCTGGAACTAACACTTATCTCCCCCTCACTTGATGTTGAACATCAATGGCAGGAAGTAATAGAAATTACTCCCAACTCTTCTCACCAATCTTTGAATGTATCCTTTGATCGTGCCTTTGAGAAGATATTTGACAATACATACACATTGTTCCCTATCCTTTGAGCATCTACAATCAACTCATTTGAATCTTTTCTTCTAATCTCACAACCTTATTTATGAAACTTTAATGTATATCCTTGATCACATATTTGACTAACACTCAATAGATTATGCTTAAGACCTTTTACATATAAAACATTCTTAGTCTTAGTTTTGCCATAATCCAAACTCAAAGTACCTTTTCTGACTATCCTGGCAGTGGTTTTATCTCTGAATCTCACTGTACCACCATTGATCTTCTTTAGAGATATGAACTTACTTTTATCACCTTTCATATGCCTCGAACATCCACTATCAATTAACCATGGCTGATCTTTACCTCTTACATGTAGAGCTGTCTGAACCATCATAGAATCTTCAAGTCATTTCTTCTACCATAAACATATCTAAACCTTTTCCTTGATGAATGGAGTGTTGAAACTCTGATCCTTCTTCTTGATCAATGGAGCTTTGAAACTCTAATCCTTTTTGACTAACTCAAACATGCTTCTACAATACCGAGCTATGTTTCCGAAGTTGTTGCACTTGTAGCATAATATGGTCTCTTCATCAAAGCTTGATAGAGGAGCAAAAGAGTTGTGGCTTCTGCTTGACTCTACTTGACTTTCCTTCTTCTTATTTCTGAAATTTTTAGCTCTTTTTCTACATTCTAATTTCTTGTGACCATATCCATTACAATAAAAATAATAGCCATAAAAATAAGACCCGTCTGTATATCTCTAACCTAATTGCCTTTTGTAGCTTTGTTCCTTCCAACCTTCTCTATTTGGAATGTCCTTTGTGTAAGAGCTTCAGCATAGATCTTCTTCTTCTTCTTGATCACCTTCATGTATGGCCATGAATATTTATTATAAACAACATTAAATGCAATGAGGCCTTTATCACCAATAATGCTAAACCTTTGACATCAATGACAATATTTCCAACATATATTAAGTATACAGTAAGCTAATAAACAAAGGCTCCATAACCCTTTTTTTTAAAATTAGGTAATTCTCAATGTCTTTGATAATTGAAACACACATAATTTTGACTATCAAACACAACTACTCACTTATCCATCAAGATTAGTTAATCAAATATATCCAATCAATCGATTTAAGATTGACATTTAAATTTAATGCATATGATCAAATATAACACATAGTCAATTATACCCAACATAGGGTTTGTTATTTAAAATAACTAGACACAACCGACCGCACCCAAATCAGGTTTCCAATAAAACAACATAGACTTGGCCAAATAAACTATACAAAGCATACAGTTAAACCTGTATACTTAGTCCTTTTATTGACCATGTAAAACTCTTTCACAACTCAAGACAAATCTGTATAACAATAATACATAATCACATTTAAATATAAGCATAGTTCATAATTACAATTAACATAATTATAACTAAACTCTATCATGAATACCATAACATTTTTTATTATAATTCTATGCATTAACTGAATGCATAATCTACAGTCAGTTTTTCACCTACCCATGCCTAGGTTACTTAATGTGACTAAATCAAAAGTTCCCAAATATATTTATATAAACAAGTATGCACAATAGCCAAGAGTTTAAAACTATAATTTTTCCCTATATGTATAAATTTGTTTGAATCTAAAGCCACATAAATCCAATCGAATCCATAACCTCCAATTTACCTATAAAAGTAACTTCATCTTTTAAATGTAATACATACAGTCACCCATTAAACCCTAACAATTCAAAATACATGTGTGTGTGTGTGTGTGTGTGTGTGTGTGTGTGTGTGTGTGTGTATTGAATTTTCAAGCTTTACAACTTGGCAATTCAATATATATATATATATATATATATATATATATATATATATATATATATATATATATATATATCATCAGATTGAATTGAGTATTGAATTGTCAAGTTTTAATGGGTGAAAATTCAAGTATATATATAGGTGCATATACATACATACACACACACACACACATATACAATTGTATTTTGAATTGTCGAGCTTTAATGGGTGACAATTTAGGTATATATATAGGTGCATATATATATATATATATATATATATATATATGTATGTATGTATGTATTTTGAATTGTCGAGCTTTAATGGGTGACAATTCAGGTATATATATATATATATATATATATATATATATATATATATATATATATATATATATATATATATATATATTCACAATTCCTTTTTTTATAATGAAACCCACATTTTTAAACCCAAAAATATGAATTGGTTTAAATAGTAGAATACTCATATATTCAAGAGTTTTAATCGATATGTCATATTACCTTAATGATTATATAATGAACTGGTTCAAAACAACGAGCCCCATCATGTATATAGTCATCAAGATTATTCATTCCTATTATATAAAAAATATTTTTGAAATGGAAGAGGAGTTAAGATAGAGCTTGTTTAAATCCAAACAACTACGACAAATCCCATAGCCCTACCCCAATTCTTGCAGGTTACCCTGGGTTGGATGTAGGGTTCTGTGGACACCGAGCCTTCCGTAGGGTCCTACATATAAACCTCTCTTAGAATTTACATATATATAAAACAAAAGCAAATCCAGTAACCATTCCATTTAAAATATCTATTACACTCAAGAAAATTAAATACAAAACCAACATGGAAATTATGCCAAGAAATCTGATTAATCTCCTTATTTCTTTACTCGAACTTTCTCCATCTTTTCTTTTTTTTTCTTTTCCACTATATGCCATGTGCCATCTCATAACCCCACAATCCTCTCTAATTTATTTTTATTCTCTTTCAATCTCTTACTCACCATCCTTCTTTCCACTATTAATAGCATATTAACTAACTTCTTAAAATATGCATGCAAAATAGCTCAACCAACTCCACAATATGTCACCATGCAATACACAATAACCTCCATGATTTTATCCAAATGATGGTTAACTTGAAATCAATAGATGATTAGAAACTATAATAATATTGATACTTCCATATAATCCTTAAATAATAATTATATAATCTTATAAAATATTTGCATGACATTGACTTCACTATCTGACCAAACAATCCAATAAACCACAAGTCACAAACTTCATGCTATACCATGCAACGACTATCGACTTAGTTGATATTAACTTTTCATGCAAAGTCAACTACATTTTAACATATAGTATGACAATAATAATATGTATTCAAATACTATAGTTTATGTTACCATGTCATCCCAAAAAAAAACTTTGCAAATACAAATATTTCCTCAAACCATTTAATCAATATAATCAATGTTTAATGTATTATACATATGAAACCTTTGGTCATACATTTAATCATATACAATGACTTTTAAAACAATACTATTTATTTTTTGACATTTAAATTAAACATAAATATTATAATATTAATCTTTAATTATTATTACTTATATATTATAGATCTAATAACAACAACAAAATCCATTTATACTTATTAATGCATACGTAACATCATCACATCATACTATACAACCATACCTAATAAGGTAGTAAGGTAAGCATAAACATATATGAATTAACTCATTTAGTCAAACTCACTAAATTAGCAAAATCACTCAAATAAATCAACATGATCTTTAGCTGCAAGAAGATTAGTGAAAACATAAAAGATCACAACAACGATTCAAAAGTAAAACAAAGCATGCTACAACTATCTATCAAATAATTTAATCACACAATCATGAAATATAAATGTAGTGTGTGCAAATGTTTATGGATTTATTCTCTATCATCCCCTAATTTATTCATCTAAACCACCCTCTCTGATGATGCTCTCCATCCATCACACTCTGAGGGAAGAATCTGTCCCTCATCCAACTCACAACAATGAAGGTAAACATCATTTTATCCATAAAATAATGCTATATAATTAACAAACATGATCACAATATACAAAATGTAAAATTAATGCTAACTCATATAAAACTAATCATGTAAATTAAGCAACACATAACTATCCCATAATCAACATATACCATGAATATTAATCAAATACTAGTTAATAAACTAATCAACCATAATAATCCATGGATCAAACAGGTTATTCAACTTAGAGAGAAATCAAGATGTGAAAATTAGATTTGATTTGTGATGAGGACATACCTAAAACATATTTTAGAACTCATGAAGGCCATTATGAATTTATGGTCATACCTTTTGGCCTAAAAAATTCACCGTCTACATTTTAGACTTTGATGAATATTGCTTGTAGTCTATTTCTGATAAAGTTTGTATTAGTGTTTTTAATGATATCCTCATCTACAAAAAAAATTGGGAAGACCATTTGAAGCATGTGAAATAGGTACTTTCAGTTATAAAACAACATCAACTTTATGCCAGACCTTTTAAATGTGTTTTTGGTGTCCAAGAGGTGGAGTACTTGGGCTATATTATTTCACATGAAGGAGTGAAATTTGATCTTAAAAAAATCTAAGCGATGATGGAGTGGTAAGTTCCCAAGACCCTCAAGATCCTATAAGGATTAATGGATCTAACTGATTACTATCACAAGTTTGTCAAAAAATATGGTAGCATTACAACCCCACTCACCTCTTTGTTTAAGAAAGACTCTTTCCAGTGGACTGATTTAGCTACCAAGGTAGTTGAATAGTTGAAAATGACTATGTGCATAACTCTAGTTTTGGCTACTCTTGATTTTTCAAAAACTTTTGTTGTGGAGTGTGACACATTAGGATATGGCATGGGATTTGTACTCATGCAAGAAGGAAAACCACTAATATTTAAAAGTCATCAACTGGAGAGAAAAATAGGCTCAAACTAATCTATTATAAAGAGATGATAGTTATTCTGTATATAGTGAAATAATGGAGACCTTACCTAATAAATCATCACTTTTAGGTAAAAATAGATCATGATAGCCTCAAATATTTTTTGGAGCAATGATTATCATCTAAAGAAAAAAAAGATGGGTGACTAAAATGTTAGGATATGATTTTGAAACAATGTATAAAAAAGGAAAATATAATATGGTGGTAGATGCATATGGTGGTAGATACCCTCTCCTGGTGGGATGAATTAGTTGAATAATTGTTATGCGTTATGACCATGTGATAGGTAGATTGGCTAGAGGAAGCAAGATCTGAATGGGAGAATGACAATGCTACCAAGGATTTGATTCAAAATATTTGGTAGGGTTATGATGAATCTAAAAAATTTATAGGGAATGGGAACACATTATGATATAAAGATAGATTATAACTTTTTAAGCATTCTCTCCTCACATAAAATTCTTCAGAAGCTTCATGCCTCTCCACTTGGAGGTTACTACAGATTTTTTAAAACATATCATAGAATCAAGCAAAATTTATTTTGGGAAGGACTCAAGGGTGATGTCTAGAAATATGTTGCTAAATGCATGGTATTTAAACAAAATAAAGGTGAAACCATTAAGAACCTATGTCTTTTACAACCTTTATCCATCCCTAGCTAGTATTGGGAGGATATTTCCATGGATTTCATTACGAGGTTACCATAGTCTGAGGGTAAAAATGTTATCATGGTAGTTGTAGATCGATTCAACAAGTATGCTCATTTTTGTTCCTTATCACAACCATTTGCTACCAGTATTTCTAATTTTATAAATTCAAAAATTACATGGTACTCCAAATATCTTTGTAAGTAACTGAGATCTCATATTTACTAGCAATTTTTGAACTAAATGATTTGCATGTTTGGGCACCTAGTTGGCTCATAGCTTGTCCTATCATCCTCAATAAGATGGACAAACAAAGGTAGTCAAAAAATATTTAGAAGGGTATCTTCATTATTTTGTTTCTGATAAATAGGACAAATGGGTTCACTGGTTACCACTTGTTGAATGGTGGTATAACACTTCTTTTCACACTTCTTCCAAGATGTCTCCCTTTGTGTCATTGTATGGGTATCACCCCCATCCATCACTTCAGCTTTGACACTTCATATTAAGGTTTGAGATATTAAGGAACATATTCACTATCAATAGGAGGTGTTAGTAAGTTTATAAGAGAATTTAGCAATGACACAAAATATAATGAAGCAACAAGCATGTCAACACCACAGTGAGCAAAATTTTGACATAGGTGATTAGGTCTTTATGCATTTTAAATCATATAAGTAGATGTCTATAAAGTAACATAAAAAGGATAATAATATATCAAAAAATTATTATGGCCCTTATCATATCTTGTAAAAAATTGGTAGCGTGGCTTACAATCTAGAATTACCTCCATCCACTCACATACATCTGATATGCCATGTGAAGAAGGTAATTAGACATAGATTTTTCACTCATATTGAGTTACCTGAATTAGGTGAATAAGTCCAAGCCATTCTAAAGCCTAAATATATCCTTCACACGTACTCTAGCAACTACATACCATAGCCATTAAGGAATATTTGATCAAATGGAAGAACTTGCATTATGAAAATGTAACATAGGAGGATGAAGTATTACTACAACAACATCTTATTTTGATTCAAAATTGAGGACAATGTTGTTTTTAAGGGGAGTGGCATACTATGCCCTTAAACTATAGTGCATCTAGGGATATGTGTGGCTGACTTATGGCTTACACACTTTCATATTATCTTCTTGCATTTCTCTATCTTCTTATTATGTTAAGCCTATGGAATAACCTTGGATGAGTAGAGTATATATAGGAGGTAGTGGTTAGTCTTTTATCATTATATTGTGAATTATGTTCTTATTAAATTATTGTGGAGGTTGACCCCTCAAAGTGGCTCAATCATAATATTTAAGTATTTGACTCTTTCACCAATTGTTGTTGTGGATCTATTTATTCTGGTCTTAATTTTGTGATATATAGTTCTATTATTGTGAATCATCTAAGTAATTTCATTACAAAATTGAACTTATTTTATTTTATTTTATGCAAAGGTTGTTAATATACTCACAATAGTAGCATATGTTGGTTAGGATGTATTTAGTCAATACCTATCCCACCATAACTAAACTCCCACACATCAACATGTTGATATGATTAAATTTTTAAAAATAGGTCGACAATAGTTATATATAATGCTTATTTATAAATTTAGATTGAGATTGGAGGTGAAAGGATTTTTTAGTGAAATGTTTGAAACTAGTTGGTTGCATTTGGAAAACATGGTAATGACATACATTATCACTTATTTCAATTCATTTCCTTGAAGTGTGTGGGATGAACATGTCATTGAATAGTAAGAATGATTGATATATCATGATACATAAAGAGAAGAGAGCCCACTATAATATAAAATTTAAAGCTTTTGTTTGAATATGGTTGACTAATTTTTGTATCTTTGAAGCATAATATGTTAGTGAAGGTCATAAACATGTTGCTACCCATGTCCTCAATTGGCTACAATGCAAGTTTACAAAATTAGGACATTTTTAGAGGTGACTATGGACCTCTCCATACATCTAACAAAAAATAAATTTTAATCATTATGATGCAACTTAAAAGGTTCACTAATATTGTAAAAAACTATCACCTCTAATGCAAATTGCGTTAACCAACTACTTTTTCAATTCCCAAATTTTTTCTCTCCAAAAGATTGAAATTAACATATTCAAATTTTGTAAAATTTAACAACATTGACACAAAAAAATTAATGCACTTCCTAAAGTAAATTTTGGTGAGACACATTGTGTTAATAAAAGTTGTGCCCAATATCAATCAAGTCAGCTAATGCTAAAAGTTATTTTGTGCCAATGCCGCTAACACAAATTACGTCACAAAAACTTTTACATCAGATCATGAAAAAAATTCTAAGCAATTAAACTTAAATTTTTCACATAAATTTTTATCCTACAATCTCTAAATCTATTATTGATGTTCTTGCAAGACCATGAAATTAGGAGGAGAGAGAAGAAGGAGAACACAATTTGGTGGATTCACTAGGGGTAGTATAATACCAAGTGCATGTGCATTAGTTTTTTTAATCATATAAAATAGAGTTTGGTATAAAAAAAAGTATTAGGGGGTTAGGGGTATTTAAATTATTTTAGATGGGGTAGGTATCAAGGGTGTTAAACCCAAGTCAAATCATATGCTAGAAATGCCTTCCATATATATGCATCCTTAGTTTTATTATTAACATCCATGCTATTTCTAGGGAGTTCAAATCCTTACCTTATTTTATTCTCATGAAATTTTATCTGAGAAACCCTATAATAACTTTGTTGTTTTTTATTGTCATTGTATCATTTGATATCAAGGATTTCATTGCTCATATTTGTATCACTAGCGAGCTTGAAAGTGGTTGTTAGTATTTTAGGAGATCAACCTCATACTACCCCTTCATCTTCTATTGTAAGTTAATCCCATTTTACACATGGAAATCTATATATAAATCAAAAAATATAATGCCCACAAAGGTTATTTATCTTTTTATCTTTCTCTCTATAAATAATATATTCATTCTCTCATTTTATATGTCTAACTAAAGTAATTCCAATGTTAAATATATACCTAAGAATTATTTTAGATGTGGTAGGGATATTTAAATGTATTGGAATTTACTTGGACTTAAATTGTATTCCCACAAAAGAATATGAATACATACATCTAATAATCAATTTGATATACTATTTTAGATTCTTGAGAACCCTTGTCCATTTTTTTGGTTTAGAAGCATAATAAATATAACAACAACACATTTATTCCACCAAAGTCCTCATCTCTCTATTATGTGGTCATGTTGAGATTTTGGTCAAGGTTATGTGCATTTTATTCTAGTTTTACACTCTCTAACTATGTTCTAATAAAATTACAAACTTGCATTTTAAAGAAAGCATTATTAGAGGGCAAGAAAACCATTTTTTAAAATAAATTAATTGACGTGAAATATGGAATGCCATCATTTTAACTTATAGAAGTGTCTTCACATTTAAGCCAATACTAACTACAAATGTTGAGCAATGTCACCCAATCTATAATTATATCACAACTCCAACCTTTGTGAACATTAAATTAAAGGAATGGTTCAAGGGAATGTAAGTGGTGAGTGATATGCCTTGACAAGTTGGATTTACTGATGTGGGAAATCATGATCAATCAATTCATTGCTCGAATTGGGTTTAGACTATGTAGAACACCACATATTGAGATTGACATGGAATTTGGCTTAATAATTTTAGGTTATTAAATTTACTGAGTTTATTTTTCAAATACTTGGGATCTATGTCTTTGATAATAGTTATTTTTTCTCATTAATATCCATAGTCACCAAATACACTCCTAAAGTAAAAATATTTATTTTTCTTTATTTAATTATTTCCAATAATAATCCAAGATTTGTTCATATACAATAAATTTAGAGGAGGCACCACACCTCATACATGTGCAATTATCTTGTAGGCCATTTTATTTCACTTATCATCCAAAATAGCTAATTTTCCTACTATTTCTTGTAGATTCAAATCATTGGCTCTTAGTTAATGATTAGCCGTAAGATTATGTAAATGAGTGGGATGAGAAATATATGCATATTTTATTTGTTTTTGGATTAATGTGACCCTAATAAGATAAAATTGTTAAATAAATCAAATTGCTAAAGATATACAATAATTACACAAATATGATTACAACTAGATAAATATACTAACTTACTATTTATGGAAATCATTAAAGAGGAAAGAACTTAACTTTTTTCATATGGATGTAGGTTCATAGGAAAGGTAAAATCATATGAAATGCACTAGAATAAGCCTATGTAAACTTAGTTCCAAAAATAGAGAGTCTATATCTAACTAGAGAAGTCTAAAATGGTTGGACAAGGCCACTACTGTGTTATTGTCTTCTAAGTGCAACTCTATCTTGTGTAAAATATTCAACCTATGTTAGTACTACACATTATTCATGCGTCTGAGATGTATTCCTATATGTTTAGATAACTGTGAGTCTACATAAATGACTATGTTTAGCTTTTCCTTGATTAAAACCCTACTTATGTATTCTAAGATAACTATGAACCAAGATAATGTGATAAAAGGATGGTTTTAGCTAATCTTAGCCACCATAATGTGACTAAGTGTTTCCTACATATCCTATACCCTAAGGAGGGAATCAAATTGCATGTATTTCTCCCACCTAGTTGAGTGTGTGCAATCTTATGTGATATTAAATGTTGTGAAATATTTAATATGGATTTCACCAATTGATAACCTATGACTTGAAATTGAAAATAATGATTTAGACTTAGCTCAAGGCTCTCCCTTTTAAGATATTTTATAACTGGAAGCTTTTGGTAAGTTTATCTCAATGTGTGGCTAGGAGATGAGATCTCTTAAATGCTTAGACTTTTTATGTTTATATAGGGAAATACTTTGGGTAATTTCCCTTAACTGAATTGAAAAATGTGTGGGTTGACCCTTATGGTCATTTCAAATTCTAAAAAATAGTTTTTAAAGGGTACGAGGACAAGTTCACACTGAGTAGACAAGTACATAGCGATGGACCTATCTATAGAGCATGAAATTATCCCAAAAAATAAGCAATAATTAGCCTAAGGCCGAGGTAGTATTAGAATGATAAAAAATAGTTTTAATAAAAGACTTGGAAATTACTATGAAGTAGTAATGACATCTTGAAGGGTCAAATCTATATATAGGAAAATGACTAGATGAATGGAAAATAAGAGTCATGCATATAAACATAAGTTAAGTGGGTTAAGGTTTAGTAAAATTACACATTAATAAGTTCTTATTAGAAATATGAGTGTCTACATAACCACCTTTTATTCTTGTAAATAGAATTTTCTAGAGTAAAAGGATAAAATTATACCTAAATGTGCACAACATGCTTTGTCATTAGAGGGAAGATCCAATTTGTGCAAGTCACTTAAATCAAACCTGCAACAAAACTTAATATGTAAAGATTTAATGTAACAATAGTAAACATGTGTGGAAATAAATTTTAAAAAGGAAAGAGTACACATGTGTATATGGAAACCAAAATTATCTTTTGAAACACAATGGAGAGTGGGGTTAACATGCCCCATAGAGATATCTGAGTAGTGCTTGAGTAAAAACATCCAAGTTGAGTTGCATATGCCCCAACCATCGTTTGAAATGGATAAGTGCCTAGAATTTATGTTATACATAACTTCAATGCCATACCACTTTGATAATCTCAACAAAAGGAATCCATTAAGGGTTTCAATAAATCTGCGTAATGTCTAAGAAAAGTTTAAGAGTTTATGTATAAATTTCTAAATCATTTGTTGTAGACAAATATATGATTCAATATAAGTAATGCATGAGTATAATTAGTATATGGAATAAATATGATTAATAATGATCAAATAATGACATGATTTGTAATTATATCAAGTAATTTGAGTAACCTGAGTCACATAACATGTGCCAATATATCATGATATTTGTGAAAAATGTGAATATATATTGCATTTATGACCCCACTATAATAACTTGGGTAAAAAAAATCTGTAATATGTGTGATATGTCATAAAATATATGAAATATCTCATAATCCAATGAATATATGTGACATATATTGAGAAATACCCCCAATCTGAGTCAAATTTTCCATATACTCTTGAGTCAAAACTTGTAATATATGTGTACACATGTATAATTTTCTACTAATATGTACCCATTTTTTTAATTTTTTTTTTGGTATCTATGAAGGGTTAGTCTATAAGACAAGCCACAATGTACGCCCCCTTTTTGAGGTGAAGAATGAAGTTTGTAAACTACTTATCTCAGAGGATAGTAGTTAAAGGCATCATGTTATATGAAAAAGATGTAATCTGAGTGTTTTATCCTATTTTTGATATAACACAAATGAATCATATTTTTACTTATATATTTGAAACTATAATTATCAAAATTTTAAATATAGACAATATTGAACTATTCTGACTTAGATAATTTTCTAAGTATGGAAAGTTATTTTTTGAAAACACTAGGAAGATATATTCTTAGCTTGCACATAGATATTAGTTGAATATTATAATTATCCAATAGTGAAAAATAGAAGAAGAGATGATTATACAATCTCAAGATCAAACACAAAATTTAAAAAAAAAATCTTGATAGGTCCATTGTAAGTGGACAACAACATAATGCATTCCAGTCTATTCCCTGCGAACTTGTCTCAATTTACTATGACAGGTTGCTAATAGAAAAATATAAAGAAACCAAAATTTATAGAAATGATAGATCAAAGGTATAAAAAATATATATATGTAGACATGACCATTATAAGTGGATAGAGGTGTAGTGCACTTGATTCCATTGATTATATATTTATCCCTATTGATAGTGATACAAAACTAATTATTTCACCACCTGCATAAGCAATAATTTGAGATGTTTCCATGGTTTTAGAATTTAAATTTCATGTGAAATACCTACAATGATAAATCCCTAATTTTATACACACAAACCAAATTAGAATCAAGGGGCATCATACAAAAGGGATTAAGTTGGATTATCCTTGGTCAATCCTTGTTGAATCACCAAGCATTGTAATATAGTACCAATACTTTGAAAAGGGATCAAACTCATTTTTTTCCCCACTTATGTTTGTTTGTGGAATGATGAATACAATAATATATGTTATTTCTCATATTTTACTCTTGGAATAAGTATGCATATGAGAATTTAGCCTTGAATATATCTTTAACAGATCTATAAATAAAACATGAAAATCGTTTGATAGATTTTTGAGAGTGAAGAGAAACATCCATAATGCCATAGAGAAGCCTTGTCTATATAGATGTTTTTATTTTTAATTTTGGACCTATTGGTGTGAAAAAGCTATCACAATAGAGAAAAATAATATTAAAATAAAACTTGACTCAAGAAAAGTTTTGAAAGTTACACTTGGACAAGTCTATGCTAAGCAGGTGGGCCACAGGTTGGTATTGTCCAATTATCATGGAATTTTCTAGAAGGAAAAAGTACCAAGACTAGGGATCCTCCATGATGATATTATAATGTAAATTATCAATATACAGACTCACATACTATAATAGAGAAAAAGACTCCAATATAATTCACTAATAAATGCCTTATTTACAATCAATAGTTTATGCATAAAAATATGAAATAAATGACATAAAGAATGATATTATAATAAAATTAGGTGTGTACATTCCTCCCCCCCCTTATTATATTAATGAAATTATTAGAGTAAAGTAAATAATTGAAACTTGAGTGTGTATGACACACTTTGTCCTTTAGAGATTGTTGATTATGCCAACTACATTATAATAGAATTTGTAAGAACAAAAGGAATAGTTATTGTTCATATTTATATAATATGAGAAGTAAGATTTTGGATTTTTAAGAGGTAAAGATCATGGAGAGATTACACTTGTATGTGTGTCATGTTATTTTGCCTATGGAGGATCCTTTTGTTCTTATTCATGTCTTGGCCAGGGAGAAGAATAATCCCTCAAGTGATAAAGGGAGAGTGAATATGTCATCGAGTGTCACTATACCCATGGCCAAGTTGAATAGATTAATTAAGCTTGATTTTCAAAACCAAAGTTGGAGAAGAACATGCCCCCTTACTGGAGCATTTGGAGAATGTATTTTATTATATTGAATTGTTTGAAAAGTTGATAGTGATCAAGTGCCAACTTTTAGATATAACCAATCAAGCCCATGAATTATAAAGATAAATTATTTTGAATCTTAATAAAAAGGTAAAAAATTACCCCATATACTAATCCCCAAAAAGGTGGAACCATTCTAGGTTTTCTATAAGTGATTCCAAGGTCCTTCAGTGTCACTAATTCGAATGTACATCAGTTGTCAAACCACACCACTACAGATGAATATAGATTCTATTTTGCATGATCAAAATATAATGAAGAGTATTCATGACCCCATCATGATTGAATTGCTCTTATAATTTGATTTGAATTAATATTTTGCCTTTGAAAATGTAATTTTACAACTTTGGACTTTTTAACCCTATTTTTGATAAAAACATAAATGAATTGTATTTGCACTTATAAATATACAACTAGAAATATCATAATGTTAAAGATATGCAATATCCAAATATTATGATTTTGATAATTTGTTAAATATGAAAAGTTTATATTTTTATAAAACACTTGAAAGAGATATACTAAGGTGGCACATGGATATTAGTTGATTATTGAAACTGTCTAACATTGAAAATCAAAAGAAAATTTGACATAGGCTCAGGACTAGGCACAACATCAAAAAGAAATATAGATAAGTATTTTTCAAGTGGACAATGGTGCAATGCTTTCAAATTTATTGATTTTGGACTTGTCTTAGTTGACTTTGATAGTATTTTGATAAAAAAAAGAGATAGAGAAAGAATTTTGTTTGAAATGACAGATCAGAGGTAGAAGCTAAAGATGTATGTGGACACAACTATTGTAAATGGATAAAGGTGAAATGATCCTAAGTCTATTGACTATGGAATTTTCCCTATTGATTGTGACACTAGATTGATTATTTTTGTTTATAAAATTTATAGTGTTGATGCATTGCTTAGGTTCAATAATATTTTTTTAAGTGTTGCATGCCATACCCAAGAGATCGGAGAAGTGTCATGTTACATATATTGACTTCATGACCATTAATAATATTTACATTAGTAAATATTTTGATATATGAGGAGTTGTTTTTAGTTGTCTCCTTTGAAACCATGTTTGGGAAAATAACTATTTTGTATATATCTTACTTTTAAAATCTCTTCTTGAGAAACCCTTTCCTAAGGATGATTTATTACGTTACCTTCAAGAGGATGATTTATTACCACACATCCTCTTGAAGGTAACTTCTCTTGATGTAACCTTTCATTTCATAGCATTTGGTTTATTAACTCTTCTTTTTGTAATTGTTTTTTTTTTCACTTGTTTCTTAGAAGATACCACCATAGTGTGATTAGGTTTCTTAATTATAGATGATGTTCTTGAATTAGGCAGAGTTTTGATGAATGTATCTAATGTAGGATCATTGTTATCAATAATACTTTGTATTTTTCTCTTCAAGGCCCAACTATTATCTATATGATGTCCATGGATTCTATGATAGGCACAATAGTATTTTGATTGCCTTATAGGATGCATAGGAGATAATGTAATTAGCTTGTTTGGAGGCATTTACCTCATATTTTCACTTGAAATCTTATTATCCTTATGTAAAAATTTTGAACCATTAGTGTTAGATGTACTCTTTTCTTGATCTTTTCATGAAAAAAAGCTTTTGAGGTAAAAATTTATTGAATGGAGATGTAGATATATGATTGACACTAGCATGCTAAATATTTACTATATGTGTAATCTTTCCTTCAAGTATTGTAACTTTTAGAATTATATTTTCATTTTGATTTTATAATGCCTCTAGATTTTCTCATGGTGACAATTTGATCTAGAATGACTTCACAAGCAAAAATCCTAGGTACTTCTGATTAAATATCAATACAATAACCTTCAAGAGGATGTGTGGGAGGTGGAGGAGATTAAGGACGAACATACTAACTAACTTCATTATGCCACACATGATTGGGTATCCTAGCTCATCTAATGTTTACAATATGGACCATAAAATCCAAAATAAGTTGTGGGTAAATAATGGGTGCAGAATGGTAGCTATTACAACCTTAACGTCTAAAGGGAGGGAAAAAAAGAGTCATGCATGCCCATTGGCATATAATGGTAATAAAAGGCAACTTAAATTGAATCTTTCAACAATATGATTTGAGGAATTCTTAATATCATTCATTATTAATTTTATTCGTATTAGTGTTATATTTTATTTTTATCACTACATGCTTAAGATTGTTTTTGTAGATTAAAGGGAAACAACATGTAATTATAACTATCATGGATTTAATTATAAATTAAACTATTCATATCCATTATAACCATGCATAATGAAGGGAAATTAGAAATAAATCCTAAAAACTAGAACACAATTCTAAAATATGAAATCCTAAAAAATAAAATGAAACCCTATTGGTGCGATTGATCATCTTAGCCTTAGCCCCACATCCAAGTTCATATAATCCCAATGATGTATTGAAGAATACATCCTCGTAGCTTGGGTTGGGCATTATCTGAGGTTCTCTTGAAATAAATGGCAAGTAATTACCATAAGCATCAAAATAAACTTGAATATAATCACAAGGAAAAACAACCTGATGATCATATATTGTATTGACATAATCAAATGCATTAAAACTAATATTAGGGTTCTTATTTTTTGGAGGAAAACTAATATGGTTGTAAACTTAGAGCATTGCATTGTATGGCACATGATGACTCATGGGTTGATTTTCATATATGTAACTCAAAGGAATTTGGGGATAAACCCATAGTTGTCCTAATGGATAAGAAGGCTGAGCACCATAGCCATAAGGCATAAACTATTTCTCTATTGTGAAAGCCTCTTCATAGGTCAAAGCTAAACATGTAAGGGTAGTTGGGTTTCTTCTAATTAACATAGTAGTCAAAGGATATAGAGCATTGAGGTAAATTTCTATGACCACATCCTTTGTTTGCAAGAAAGAATACTTTAAACTACTATATAATTGATGGAATCTATGATTGAACACAAAAATTAGCTTATTATGATCTTTAAAAGATGTAAAAAATTGATAAAACAATATATAAGGGTCAATAGGCACACTAAAATGGTTAAAGAACAAATTTTGAAATAGGTTCCATGTCATGATGTACCCATCTAGTAGGCCCAAGTACCAAAAATAGGTCATTTGATCTAGTGAGAAGGTGAACAGGTGATAAGCCACATCCTCATGTTGAATCTATCTTATGATAATGGCTTCTTTAAAATCTTAGATGTGTTCCTCAGTAGTTTTGACCCCATCATGGATATACTTCACACATAATTATTGGGGGTTCTTAAGTAAGTTATGGGAAGGTCCTAGAATATTCACATGACAACTATATCCTCCTAGCCATGTTATGGTCATCAAATGACTTAGATAATTAATTTTATAGTCTAAAAACTTAGAAAACAACTAAGAAACTCTTTAAAAACATAAGACAAGACTAAAATACATCATTCAGGCCCTATTTCTAGTGCCAAATATGTTGATTGATCTCTTGACACAACCAAATATAGGTAGGGGTTATTAATCCTCATCTCTCCTAAAAGGAGACATGTGCAAACAAATCTCCCTAAGGTCTTGGTACATAGAGTAACTCAGTTGGGCTCGTTGTAACCATTCCATACAAATGGCATGTGTAAGTATTTTATAAAAATCAATATATATATATATATATATATATATATATATATATATATTTAAATTATGAGTTAATGCCTAGAGAACCAATAAAATGATTTAACTATGTGAATGCAACTTATTCAAATGTGTTTATAACATAGGAGATTCAATAATGTGAAAGCATCTATAAAAAAGAGTATGCAATCAAGATAAAGAATTATATTTAAATTGTAACTTAGAAACTAAACTAATAAAGTTGATAAGAAAATCAAAAGAGAGAAGATCAAGGAGAAAAGAAGAGAGCCCATTTTATAATGGAACGATCTATTCCTCTTAAGTAGACAAATAATCAAATAAACCAGTCCTTAGCTAAGCCATACCTATAATAACTCTATCCAAAGATGGTGTAACATTTTGTGTATCACATTGGCATTGCTAAAGATGAAAATAGGCTCACCTTATACATGCACAAACTAAGTCTATCAAATGACAAATCTTTCAGATTGAAATATTTTCATGAAGGATCATTTGGAATTTATCAATAATTGGTTGGAATATAGGCTCAACCTTAATTTAACAAGCTAATCTAGAAAACAAGATGATACATCAAATAAGAATGACTGGTCCACTACTCTAATGCTAAGACTAAAAGGAGCCAACCAAGAATAACCTTCTCTAATCCTAAAAAAAAACATCCCTTAATACAATGCATGCATTAATATTATAAAGACCTCCAAGGCCATGGAGTTTCAAATTTGTCACATTAATGGGGTGGTTACAAGCAATCATCAATGTGATTGGAAGATGTAGTTCAAGTTTTAACATACATGCCAACTTGACCATGTTCTTATAGATATTGAATTGATCTTTGATAGCAGAGGGTCATTGGGATTGATTTTGGATTATAATTTAGATGTGTTCCATGTATTTAGGCACCATGCCTTTTAAAGACTAAATTTGTCTTTTTGTCTTTGTTTGATCTAAATTTTCATGCCATACCCATGATTTATGCCTTATTCCTAAATTTCAACTGAATTTATCCCTTTCTTATCATTGTGCAAATTTTAACACCTTAAGTTCCATCATTGATCATCATGTTAACAATATGTAACCTAATTTTATCATTGACTTGAATGTATAGTCCTATTTCATCTTTTGATGATTTTTAAGATGAGATGGGTTATCAATCTTAGTTCCATCATACTTCTAACATCATCCCCACCATATGTATCTTTCTCAGCTTCATATTCCTTTTCCCTCACTAGGCTATTGGTTTTACTTGTCAGGTCCCACTTTGCCACTTGACAACTTGTTGGTGTCCCCAGGCTCTACCCTATCATTTGCCTTTATCATTATCATGGTCATGTGGCCTCTTCTTAGCCTTTTGGACATTTATAATTTAGGCTAATACTATAATCGCTCCAAGCTTATGGGATTTTGAGAGGGTTGAATGGGGTACCCTCTCAGGACCTCGGGGCCATGGGCCTTTAGCTTATGGTTTAATACTTTAATGCCCCTAAGGTTATGAGGTTATGAGTTAATGCCTTAATATTTTCAATCTCCTGAGCTTCTGAGAGGATGCCATGCAGTTTCTTCTTAGGGCCCAAGGGATTTAAAAAAGATAGTCATTTTCCAAAAAGGTTTGGCTCTAAAGCCATGTGCTGACAAGATTTGGACACATGGAAGAATATGGGGGGTCCTAGGAATATTTTGAATTTTTTTTGAGAAGATAAGAAATCAGCTAAGTAAAATATCTAAAAAAAAATCAAGTTTAGCCAAGCAAATTTTATGTGAGAAGTGGTTAGTTAATACATGAATTGAAACTATTACTTCACATAAAATAAAGACTTAAACCTGAACATTCAAATGATAAAGTCTATATCAAATGATAAAATGATTTAAAATAAAGGTAAATAGACTTTATAGTCTTAAAAAAAACCTATAAATTAGACATTAATGTTCATAAATGAAATCTTAGATTGAACTGAATAAATTGTAAAGACATTAGAAATAAGCATGCTCAATCACTTGTAACTTAACATTATATAAACTTTGAATCAAGAAGATATCAACTAGCTAGACCATCACAATCCTAAAGAAAATATCAAATAAGAAAAGAGGGTCCCATTTTTAGTTTGAAAATGGGGCATGTTGGTGAAGGCGATAATAGAAAAGTTGTTGCAAGTGAGAAAGCATCAGTAAATGATAAAGTTTTTTGTTATGAATAGAGTTATTTTCCTATCTAGTCCCACTATACATGTGAACATTATTACTTCACTAATTGTTCCACTCTTGGGTTCTATTCACACTCAATCAAGTTAATTTTACTTAGGTTTTTTTACTATTGTCTCACCTCATATGACTATGACACTTGTCATAATCTTATGAATGGTAGGTGAGTGTATTTTCCATAAATACCCCTTTGTAAGCTCATTTAGGTATTCAGTTCATTCATTCCAGTTAAATCAATCAATTCATGCATTTGCATTTGTGTTTCACATGAATTATGCATCTTTGATAAGAGTTTAGTTTATTCTTATCAAGTTTGATCTTTAAATTAAGAGTGCTTCCATTAGGCCTTAGAATCCTATTAGGTTATCTTAGCCAACTCTCACATGGTATTAGAGCAGGTTGAGAGTATTGGGTAGCCTCTTATAATATTGAGATTTGGTAGTATTTTCACATATATAGTATGTTCTTATCTTGAATCCTTTCAATGATGATTGTGGGAATTAGAAATGTTTAAAAAAGGTATCAAATTTTGAGGGAGGATTCCTCCTTAAGTATCTTTTTCCTAGGTATATTTTGGAGATTGCAAGAGAAAATTAGAGCTCATCATCATGTCTAGATTATTTGATAAAGGTATAATCACCTCATATTTTTTCCTAGATGGACATCAGAGGCTACATCTGAAGGCTTTTTTGCAAAATATCTATGTAGATTTGCAATTGCTTTCTAAAAAAGTTAATTTTTTGGCCATACAACCATCAAATCTTCTTTTTTACTTATGGTTTATACTCAGTTAACAAAATATTGATCGAAGGTTTTTATAATCTCAAGAGATCCAATTTGGCCATATGGCCAAACCGATCTATTTTAAAAAAAAAAAAATCTTTTTTTTACCCAAAAAAAAGAAATCCATTATTTTTTGTTTTTTTAATTTTTTTGGGCAATAAAAAAAGGACATAAAAATATATAAAATGTAAAAACAAAAACCAAAATGAAAAAAATTCAAACAAAAATAAAATAAAATTATAGGCCACAAACCTATTTGTCTACATCCCAAAGGCTTATAGCCTCTTAGTAGGTCGTGACATGCTCTCTCAGTTGTGACCTCCTTAGTGGTGGATGTGACCTCCACCACAGGTTGTAGCCTATGCTAGGTGTCACAAACACTCCATAAAAGGGTATATATTTAAGTGGGCCATAACCCTCCACCAAGGTTGAGGTCGTGGGGAGAGGCTAGATCTCCACCATGAAGCCATCAGCCTCTAACCTGCATTATCACTTTTTGTATGATTTTTAATAAACAAAAACATTCAAATTTTTATATATATTTTATTTTATCAAACATAACAAAACATTCAAATACTTGACCAACGTGCTTTGGTTAGTAAAATTGACTTTTTTATTAATTTTTTTTTCTCATGAAAAAATTAAAATAAAATCCAAAGTTTGGTATAAGTTTGGTCAAAACTGCCAAACTTGAGTTATTTTAATATTTTTTGAAACAAAAAATATATAAAATAATTTGGTCAAAATTGTCTTGTTTTCCAAATAAGGCTAATTTTTTTCCTTGGTCAAAAATTATGGTAAAAAATGGTGGGAGTTCTAAACCCACTTAGAGATAACTACAATTGACAGTTCCTACAAACTTGGTGGTCGTTCCACTAAACTTTGTAAAAGAACTAACTCCATTTAGTAACAACATAAATATAACATATATCTAAACTTGGTGGTAGTTTTGATAAAGTTGGAAGCACCACTTTGACCAACTACATACACTCTGCATTACAATTCATGAATTTATAGGTCAACTTCACTAGAAAATAACTTTGTCTCCCAACCTCTGATTTATAAGTAGTTTTTTTATTTCAACTATTTTTTTGCACTTTTCATGGTGGTGCATATATATTTTACTCTTGGTACATGGTTTCTCCATAATTTTTAATTTGTCACTAGCATTGCGGTAGTTTTTTCCACCTTGGACCATCAAGGAATCCATTTCGGCTCATCCAGTATACGTTTTTAGTGTATTTTTTTAAAGTGCATGTTTTTTAATGTACTTCATAGTGGTGCTCTTAGTCTGTGTCATTGTAATTGTATCTTTCACATCATCACCTTATTTTGACAATTATAATATAATGAAATAAAAATCACTTTGTTGTTTTTTCAAGTGTACATTGTAACCACACCATATATAAATTTCAAAAATCACATTTTATTGGGGGTTATTTTATTGAGTCACTTATTTATGTTCTCTCTTATGCACTTTACACTTTGAAATGGGTAATGCCTTAGTTGTAGTGAGTACACTTCGACATGAGTGGCTTGGCCATCTCAACAACCAATTTGTTCAAAATTAAGGGTAGAGGCAGGGATGGAGTGGGGTGTGGTGAGTTGATATTTAGGCAATAATTCCTTAGGTTACTTCTTATACCTAGTCTTTTAGATATCAATGTTTATTTTGAGTGATCTTCATATTTATCACCAATTCCTACTTTGACATGAGGGTCATAATGACTAGAATCCATGTATTTTGGTGAGATGGATTGGTGTCCATAAGAATACTTAACTTCACACATCATTATATTCTCTCTTGTACTAGGGTATCTTATTAGACACTTTATTTTTTGAAACCCATCTGAGGATTCTTATGTGTCTCATTTCATTGACATTATTTCAACTTTTCTGAGATAATGCCATAGGCTCTATCATTCACTACTACCTTATGTGAGTGTGCTCTCTTCTTGACACACTTTGTCACTATTTCATCCATTTCTCTTTGATTTTATATTCAACATTCTTATGGCCTATTGACATTGTTTGATAGTTTTGGAGTTATGTTGGTGGATTCTAATATTCACAGGGTGATGATTGAGTGGTGGCTTTGACCACCCATATAGTTTCTTGGAGTAGTGTCCTTCTTGGATATTTTTGAGTTAAATTTAGCCACTCATTTTTTTTGTGTACTCTTTTTTACATTTTTTGACACATACTAAAAGTCTCCTTAGTTTTGAGTTATTATGATGCATACAATGTCATCTATTTCACATTTTGGAGTAGTGAATCTTTATTACCACCCATGAAATTCTGTTTGTGAGACAATTTGTCCAAACATGTTATGTAGCCCTTATTCATGGATTATAATTATTCATAGCTTTGGTGACTTTTTTTAGTGACACAAGTGTGGCATTCCCACCAGTCTATGTGACCAATTTTCATTATTTCAACCTTTTTATTCAAGAAAGACATACATTGCCATCTTCTCTAAGTTCAACATTTATTGGGCCACCTGACCTTCTCCAATCATCATCTCATGGGGGAGTTTTTTCCTACAGGTTTTCTCTTTCTTTTCTACTTTTAGGGGATCATTTTGTATATGGGTACCTCATCAAGCCTTGTTAGCATGACCCTTTTTTGTTTTTTTACATTTTATTTTCCCCCTGAGTTACACTTAAGGGGTGTTGGTGTGAATATGATTATTTCTTTATCAAGTTCCACTGTTAGGTGTGAACATGGTTATTTCCCTAACCAGTTCCATCTTGGTTCCATTCACAATCATTTAAGTTTACTTAGGGTTTTTTATTATTGTCTCACCTCATATGATCGTGACACTTGTCATAATCTTATGAATGGTAGGTAAGTGGTATTTTTCATAAATACCCCATTTATAAGATCATTTTGGAATTCAATTCATTCATTCCAGTTGAATCAATCAATTCATTTATTTGCATTGTTTTTATGTGAGTTTCATGCAAACTAGAGAATATTATGAGGTAACCTCTAAAATTTTAGGATCAATGAAACAAGATTCACCCTAAGGAATGAGTTTTAGGGTATTTAGTTTTATAAACAACCCGGTAGTGGAATGGTAGTGAGCGAAGTAGTTACTTACCTTAGATGGTTTAGATATGACGTAATTCTAGACCCACTTGAGATGGGTGGATGGGTAGGTGGATCAAAATAAACTAAAAAAGAAATATGGGTAGGGTAAGAAAGAAGATTTGTGAATCAAAGGTAGATGAAACCCTTTTAGACTAGATCTTGTTCTATGAGTTGGATAAGCAGTCAAATAACTAATGCTTAATGTAAGTTACTATTAACACATAAAATAGACAAACACAATTAATAGTCCAAGGGAATGAATTGCAATAAACTTTAGTGCTGATAATCAAATTTTGTTATGTATGAAATATTGTAGGTGCACATCTTTAAAGGGAGATTACGATTATTTAAATATAAAAGCATCGAAATTAGCTTTTTTCATAATATGAATATTTATATCGAAAACACTTCTACATAACCCAAAGACTAAATTCTAGAACAATGGAACTTCTTCAATGAATCATAAGTTTGGATAAGAATAAGATTCTGCACATCAAGACAAATTTTCAAAATAATCTATATAATTTATTATTCACCTTAATAGCCAAACTTCTCCTCCCTTTATAATTGGGAGGATACAAATATATATAACTTGGGGAGGGGTTTCCTAATCCTCCAAGAAATATCTAAATTTGTAATTTCAATTATAAAATTCATGTAAAACATGCATATGCAAGATATATATATATATATATATATATATAGGAGATAGTTGGATAGAATTGCATAATTACAATATAAATACACATATGCTCGAAAATAGAATGGAGATATGAAGCTATATTATAATAGAGTACATGCAAAAATATGTTTATATTTAACTATGGTACCATCTTGGCACTGCGTGAAGAAGAAGGAGGTTGCATGTTTGTCATAGTAACTAAAGTAGTTTGAAGCTTGGCATGTGAAAAACTAGTTGAAGCGACAACTGATAGTGATGTGAAAATGGTTATTACTTGAGAATTAATAGTGGGCCCAATGGAAACACACAACATTACATGAATTTACACCCATTTCTAAATGCCTAAAGGTGGCATTAGTGATGTTACCTATACTATAGTAGTGGATACCTTAGTAGCCTTAAGTTATTCATATAATACATATGTGGTGTCAAAATCAACATTGATGATACCAAAATTGAGCATAGATGGCTTAAATATTTGTGGGATCTCATCGATTAGTCTTTTGTGATCAATTTAAGAAGCTCTAAATCTAGATATGAGGGATTTTACCTTGGTCACTTTGTCTTTAGAAAAATCAATCAATTGTAAAATTTATTCACTATTCTAATACATAGTTCTTTCAACTTCAACTTTGAATCTCTCTACGATTGCTTTTAGTAATCCCTCAAAATTGGGCCTATTCACCAATTTCCCTATAGGGGTAATCACATTCATGCCTATCATATCTCTCAAATTTCATTTATCCTCTCTTTCTTGATTGGTAAATTGTGCTACCAAGGATTTTACCTATTGGTGCCAATTATAGGCACTACCTCTTCTAGGGATCACACAATTTAAAGCCAACATAGCCTATTGGGAAATCATGAGGTTTAGGTAAATATAGGTACTATTTTTGGCATATGATATTAAGAAGTGGAGCTTATTTTCTAATTCTTTCAACTAGTTCCAAAAATTTATAATGCTTCCCCATTGGGTTTGAGATTCACCCCTTAAAGTTCTTATAGTGTTCAGGATGTCATATAACTTCTTTGTTGCACTCTAAACATTATCTATTATCCCTTTTGGGGCCTGAATGATTTGCATCTATAAGAGCCTTTGTTTGTATTGTTTCTATATTATATATATTTATTTCATAGCCTCCCCTATTGTATCCATGAAATAACAAAAATCTTATGCATATTCATCAGGGTCATTGGGGTTCTTTTTCTATTTCTTTGCCAAGGGAAATAAATTATCCTTTTGCTCCAATATTACTTCTTCCCATTTTTTATCCTCTATCTTTCTCTTCCTTACCCTCTGTATGGTGTCACTTTTCTTATCAAAACATGTGATTATCATTAGTAATTATATAAGGACTAGGCCCATATTGTCATTTTTTGCTCTTGAGACTCCTTGACCCAAGAAGGGATAATGAGTTCTCCTTGCTCCTTAGGCTAACTAATCTATGCAGAGGTGGTAGGTGGAAAAAATATTGGAGGAAGTATTGAAGCACTTATTTGAATTGACACTTGAAAAGGTGGTTTAATAACCCTACTCCATCTCAAGATGTCCCTCTAGGGTGTAGTCTCCACCACATACCTAGTCTATCTCAGAGTCTTTAAAATTATCATTATGGAAGACTTTATTTGAGTAGACTAAGGAATGGACATGTGTAATTGGGTAGAGGGTCTAGATGGTGCTTGGGGATTAAAAATAGAAACATACACCAAGTTTTCAAAATGAACCTTCCTTTTAGGGTCCTAGGGTTTGAAAATTATTTATGTTGTCATTGAAGGAATTAAAGAATAAAAATAATCAGAGGTTTGTGACCCAATTCACTGAATATGAGCATGGACATATAATTACTTGGTTTTTGAATAATATTTATACATTGATTCAAATAGAGAGAGGAGTGTAGTAGTTGAACGAGTAGATTAAAAATAGACCATGTGAGTATCTACAACTATAATGAAGAGGGTGAGAGAATACATTATCTCATTTAAAAACTACATTTGTTTTTCAGTAAGAATATATTTGTTTTTATTAGCCATTGGTGTCTCTATTGGAGTGGATGGTTTTATAACAATATCTTCAGGAAAATAACTTAGAGTTATGGTCACAGGTGCATGAGTAAGTCCCAGAGAAGGATTTTATTTCAATACATATTCTACATCTGACTCTAATGTCTTATCTTCTTCTAATATTCAATATTTGTTGAATCATTATTTTTTTGCTCAACTTATCCTTTTATGTCTACATTTATTATCTCAATTCATTCCACCTCTTCTCCCTCTCCTAATATTTTAGTATCTATAGATTCATTTTATTCATCATCATCTGGTTCCTCAAAAAATCATGTATCTTTAAGATCTGTGTCCTCTTCAGACAACCACTCTTATTTAGTCAGCCACTCTCCTTATTCATCATTATCCAAAACCTTGATAGGCTCCTTTTATTTTTATTTTGATTCCTTATTATCCTCCTCTGATTCCTCATATATAGGACACCCTTATAAATGGACCTTTAATAGGTTTTTCTTTTGGTTGCACATTTTGAGGAGATATATTAGGAGTCTTGGGATTTCTATCATAAGTTACTATGGATGACTAGGTAGAAATAGTGCCTTGCCCTAAAATAAATGGGATAGGAGATGAAGGGCCTTAAGTTGATGGAGGTGAAGTGGGAATGGAAGAAGTGGTAGGAGGTAAAAGAATTGAAACTACAGGTGGTAGAGTAATAAAAGAACTCTATGAAAATGTAGGAAGACTTACCTATTGCATTGTGGTTAATGGAGGCAAAGGTGCCAAATAAATTGTCATTGTTTATCTACTTGTAGGAGGTAATGTGCTAATTGTTTTTTTGAGGAGTTTCATGGTATCTACAAATTGAGGTATTGGGATTCCCTTAATAATGTTATTCCTAATCTTGGGATCCATCTACCATTACATGGAACATTCCTCTGATAGGATAGCTTCTCCTTATTTTAGATAGAAAGGGTGGCCATGATATAGTGATGACTGGGCCTGAGGTTGGGTCCATTGATGGTTTGAGGCTTAATCTGCCTCCTCTAAAATTTTATTTTCTCATTCCCTAGAGATTTGAGGGTCATATTGGATTTCTTAGGCCACTACCATTGGAATCTTATGCTAATTCATGTGAATATAGACCTCTGAATCATATGTAGCATTGATGAAATTTTTATCATGTTTAAAATTTTTATGACCATAGGGAATATGAACTCCCTTTTTCCTAAGGTCATTGAGATATTTCCTTAATCTATTTATAGGGTCCCAATCTTAGTATTGTGTTTGATTTAAATCATAATGGGCCCTAACCTTACCGACTGAATTGAGGTGCCTCCTTAGTGAGTATTGAATTTGGCCAATGTTCATAGGGGTCTTATGGCAATATATTTATTGCTTGACACTTAGATAGTCATCCACATTGTTATATATTTTATATTCTATATGTTGTTCTACCACCTTGTTAGGAACATAATGAGGAAAATTTAGAGGAGGTGCCCTATTTCCCTTTATCCTAATTATAATTCAATTAGGACAATACTAATAGTCTCACATCTTTGAAATACTAATGCTTATGTTATTAAAAAGCCTAGGCATGGGGTGCCCATAAACGGCTTGGTACACTAGCGGTTATATGTATTCTACAATTTTTTATTTCCCTTATAAAATTGTAAACATGGAGTATGGAAAAGTCATCATAGACCTTTTTATTTACATTTTATGTAAATGGTTCCTAGGGTTATCCATAGGTTGTGTGCATTGTTCCAATAATTTCATTCACTACATAAGACATCATATAAAAATTAACATCATATGGCCTTTCATCATTTTTGAACATATGTGCCTTGAGCCTGACACTAATAACTTCATTGAGTGACATAATTTTATTAGAAGTCAAAATGATGTCTAACAAGGGTACCCATGCCTCATGCACTTAAGTGATGCTAGAAAATACATACAACTTATTCATCAATGTCATAGTTATTCTAATCTTTGCCTTGAATTTGACTATGAGAATTGAGGAAATAACACTTCAAATATTCAAAATTTCACCTTTCTCTAGCCATTGCTCATGTTTACTCTCAACCATGTTATGTTTTAACTAATCATTGTCTTCAACTTGGTTATAAGTTATCTCAAGGACTAGAAGGCATATATACCTTTCAAAGGCTTCCCTAGAAATATAGGCTACCACATTTTTGTGGAGATTAAAGTGCAAGAAATCCCCAGTAATAGTGTCATTAATAAATAAATCTCAGAGTAAATCAATACATGAAATTACCTTAGATTTCATCGTCACATTTTGCAATCCCATAGTTTTGACTATTAACAAATTGTCCATGTATCTTCTCCTATCTTCATCCAAAATAACTTGGGCTAAATATGGTTTGATATCATCTAACTCATCTTAGAGGGTAGATTAATGAGGGTATGGTAATGCTCCTTTATCAAATACTGTGTCTAAATACTCTTTCCATCTTGTGATAGAATATTTGGAGGGAGGATGGTTAGATTATTAGGATGAGGAAGCCATTGTTATACTATATAATTTATGATAAGCTGATTACAATGATTCATAAGTTCACTAGTAGGAAAATTAGGGATTTTGATAACTTGGTGGCTCAAATTCATAGTTTATAGCTCATTGATTAATGGAAAAGTGATATGACATCCTTAAGATTTTGCCTATATTACTTAAAGCTTGAGTCTTGAATGCCCAATTTGTGTGAATTTAATGCAATTATGGCATTTATCTCTCCTTCCTATTTTGATTTAAAATTTACAAGTCAGTTTTGGTGGGTGTCTTTTTCTATGTGGCAATTTTTCAATCATTGTGAATGATTAGTCATAATCAATGAGCCAGGTGTCTATTTCCTATGTATTAACCTTTGCCTAGTTATTAAATATTGCATTGGTATTATAGTTATGCATCTCTAAGATTATGAAACTTATTTTGATCTTTATTACCTAAGGGTCTTTAGATTTTTGTAATTTTGCTTTGTATTCTCAATGAATTATGAATTAATGAGATTTAGCAACATGGTACGATCTCAGGGATATAGGTCTCTTTGAAATCTAAACTATGTATTTCTTCTCAATAGGAACCCTATGCATGGTATGGTTCCACATGAAGCAATCTTAGGGATTTAGGGCTCATATAAATTTGACATTGTACTTTTGAATGATAAGCTTGAGGTTAATGATATTATGACACATGGATAACTCTTTGAATTTCAAGAGACTATTGTATTTTGGTCTTATACCTTTCTCTTAATAAGTCCCAACCTTCCAAGATGATGACACCTAGATGGTCCTTAGGAATCTAGAGAAAATATAACTCTTGCAATGTGCCTTTGATTGATAGGTTGTGAGTTGATGAGATCATGCCAAATGGATGATTATCATTAGCCTAAGAACTTAGAACTTTTAGCATTGTACTTGATCTTGTCAGGTTCTAGGCTTCTAAGAACATGCCACATGAGTGGCTCTCAGTGTTTTAGGGAAATAAAACCTTATTGTTATATCTTTGACTATCATGTTCAGGTATTTTGCGATGAGGACACATGGATGGTTTATGAGGATCTAGAAAACATAGAACATAATCCCATGTACTGTGGTCATATGTATACCGATTGAACATAATCATACCACATGGAAAATTTTCAAGGCTCCAGAACTATTTGAATATTTAATATGTACTTTCCTTAACTAAATTCATATTGATAATATCATGCCACTTATATCAATATAAGGAATCTATATATTGGTGGAGGAAGTAGGCCTGATAATTTAATTATATGTTACAGGTAGTTATGATGTCAACGCATGGATGGTCCTCAGAGTTTCATAAGTCTTTAATAAATTTCAGTCCCAAGAGCTTAGAATCAATGAAATGTGGACACAGCTATAAAATTTGGCCAAGGACCAAATGTTAAATAAGCCTAAGTCCCAGAAGTAATCTTGCACACATTTAAGTTGAGACACTTTAGAGTATAAATTTATTATCTTCATTAGCCAAGAAATCTAAAAATTTAACTTGTAGTGAGCATATGAGATAAAATTGAATCTTGATAAATAAAAACCATCCAATGACATACCAAGCTTTGAATTTTATTTTTGGAAATGTAAAATTAAACAAAAGGAACCTTACACTAAATGGATAAATTCAATGTTAGAATTCCTAAGGTTCATCCAAACCATGAGGATGTTCTAAATTTATAATGACCCCTATTCAAAATCTTGAGAATGGGGTGTGTTGGGGCAAAAAAAATGATGACTAAGTGGGGAAATGCTCTAGAGTGTTTGATAACCCAAAAACTTATTAAATGCATTATAATAGAACTTCAAACTTTATAATAAAAGAATAAATAAACCAAATAATTAAAAGTGTGACATAGTAACCCAGTTAATGATTATGTGGAATACATTTTCTCCTTGTTATGATAGTTTTGATAGGGATATAGATGAATGTTTTTGGTTTAATTTTGATGTATTGATTTTATAAATAATAGTAAAGGAAGCCTGTGCATTGATCTGATGCCAACTAGGATCTCATATCCCTAACAAAGATAACTCTGATTCCACTCTAAGTATTGCTCTACTGTCATCCAAGCATCCATAGCCATGATAAATATCACTTGAATCACCCTTCTTCCATAAGTTTGTGTGAGTGATTTTTTATTAGAAAACAAATAGAAGAAGGGTTGGGAACCACCATTAGTTGGGTGTAACTATAGAAAACTTATTTTTTATCAATACATCCTTATCAATATATATCCATTTCAATGTTTATTCTCTCACATCCAAGTTTTAGCCGACAATAGTGTAATTGATATTACAAAATGAAAAGTCCTAAAATTTACATGAGTATATCAAAGTAACTCTCAAAGACATGGTGAACTTAGTCAATCCAGATAAAAACTTGATTTCAGTTATAACACATAACCTAGGAGTTCCCAAAGTACTACCAAAATAAATACTAGTGAATTTTAGTTGTGCACTTCTTTAGTTATCCCCATTTTATTTTGGAATTTATTTTCATGGTTCCAACATAAGAAACTGATTGGATTTTACTGTAGATAAGCAACTAGTCTAGAAAACAATAAGATTAGCCATGAAAACAAATATTAAAAAATGGGAAATTAATTTAAGAAAACCAAAAATTGACCTAGGAAAGTAAATAATAAAAATTAGAAAATCTATTCTAGAAATTAACAAAGTTAATATACTCGTAATTTTATGGTTGAACTCACAGCCATTCAAATCCAGTTGGATTAGCCATGGATTAATGTTTTATAAATTATCCATTAAATGGAAAAGAAAGGTCATTACCTTGGAGGTCCTTCAGACTAAAAATATTGTTACTTGGGATTTTAGATATTTGGTATGGCCTAATCCATAAAGGAGTGAACTTATCATGATATCCTTTCTTTTCATGTGCCTTATCCCATCAAGCACTAAGTTTGAAATTCTGAAATCTTTGAGTTTAGATCTCTTATCGAACCACCTCTTAGTAATGTCTTGGTGTTTGCTGAAGTTACGTAATGTTTCTATTTGAGCATCTTCTATTTGGATTATTTATAGTAACCTAGACTGGATTATCTGATATTCTCCCATGTACTCTTGTATGAATTGATACATTTTTAATTTAAGAGTAATAAGAAAGACTAGTTATTGTCCATACACTAGTAATAAAGGTGAAATCTTGAGTGCTTGTTTATGCCTTGTTCTGTGTCTCCATAGTGCATACTTTAATAGCAGGTGAAATTCCCTTGGTTTTTATTTTGTTGACTTCTTGATGACATCCATAAAATTATTTTTAGTGTAATAAATAACACCATTTACTTATAGATAATAGTTCTATAAAAACTTTATTGTAATTTAGTTGTCATGGGCCCATTTTGTAAATTCAACTGACCATAAAGATGGACCATTGTAATTAAAGTCCAAAACCTGGTGAGTATGTTTTTTTCTATAACTTTGATCACATCTTGGGCTCTAGAATTCTTGGTAAACACTACCTCTATCCATATGGTATAATAATCACTATTTTTTAGGACAAACTTATGTCCTATTGAAGAGTTTTAATTGATCATCCCAATAAAGTTAGGACCCTATTGAGTGAAAGGACATCCTTTAAAGATTGGTTGTAGGGGCATGACAACGTACAACTCTCATTTCAAAAATATTTAACATTCATGTCATGTTCTGACATAATTATGGGAATCTCTAAAACTCGTAGGCTAGTAGTATCATGTTCTCAAGATTCTATGAGATTTTGTATTCCTAGAAAGATGTCTATTACCTATTTTTTGATGCAAGTTATCTAGGATACATACAACTTCATCTCTTGAAACACACCTCAATTAGATGCCTTCATAATTTTTTTTGTAAAAGACTATTTTATTATGTAATGAGATGATTTGATCCTGAGGGCTTGCCTCTACTTTATGTTTAGCTTAAGGGGGCATGTACGTATGAGTAAGTAGGGAATGATGTGGGCATACTAGTCACCACCAAATACTTACATTTCATTTATCTATTTTATATGAATGTGTGGATCTATTTCATTCATGAGTTAGCTGATCCATTGGCCACATACCATCTTAGCTGTTCTATTTTTAAGATCAACTTCTTGTAGTTTTTCCACCCACTTACCTCTTCTCTCACCCAATTATTTTTGGCCAAGTGTAAACTTGAAATCTGGGTTTAGAATGATAGCATATGTCTTGTTCTTGAGAATGTAGTGTTTAAACTTTTTTACTATTTTGATCAATGCATATATTTGATTATCTATCATTGAATACTTGAACTCTACATCTTTTGGGATATTACTCATGAAGGTAATTAAATGTTCACTATCATCTACATTTTGTGTGAATACTACTACTATAGTGTGTTCTGAAGCAAATGAATAAAGAAAGAAATAAATGTTTGGTAAAATTTAGATCAATTAGGGATGGAGCTTGAGAAATAATAGTCCTAATATCCTTAAATTCCTTCTTGGTTCCATTTTTCCATTCTATTTTAACATCTTATTTCAACATAACATTCAATGTCTTGACAATCTCTATAAATCTAGAAATGAATTTTATTATGAAGTTTATCTTTCCAAATAAAGACTTTAATTCTCTTTTATTGTTAGGAGTAATTATCATTGAAATGGAATGGATTCAATTTATATAAATGGAAATTCCATATTTGGTAATGACACGGCCTAAAAAAATTCTTCTCGTAAATCCAAATATGTTCTTCTTTGGATTCAATGATACTCTATATCTTTTGCATCTGTCAAATATATTTTATACATGATCTACATCATCAATTCTATTATTTTAAAATAATATGAGATCATACATATAGATGATGATTCACTTTCCAATAATTAATTGAAAGGTGAAATCCATGGCACACTAGAAATTTGCTCTTGTATTAATCAGGCCAAAAGACATCCTTTTATATGCAAAAGAGCCCCACTTGGTGCTAAAAGTGGTCTTTATTCTATCTTTAATTTCCATTAGCACTTGATTATAGCTTGAAAATACATCTATTAAGGACATCATTTTAGATCCACTAACCATATAAATCACCTCATCGAAGGAGGGAAAAGGATAGTTATCCTTTTTAGATTCTTTGTTTGGGTTTCTGAATTTGACACAACCTGATTTCTCCATTATTTTCCCTTAAAAACACTATGTTAGCAACCTAGGTGGAATGCCTAATTGGAAACATAATCTTAGAATCCAAGAACTTATAAAATTCTATCTAAATGAGAGAATCTAAAATTTGAATTACTAGCCTCTATCACTACCTGAAGGGCTTGTGTTTTAGTTTCAAATGGATAGTATGTGTGATGACCCTAAGATAAAATATTTTTAGATCATGATATGTAAAATATATCACATATTTTTATTATTTGGGTAGACATTTCAATTTTTGTTTCTCACTTTCAGTGCAACTCAGGCAAATATTGACATATTGGGGATGGTCATTGGTTCCCAAATTATCTTTAGTGAAATCCAATTCACTTACTTTAGATTATTTTGGATTCTGAGCCTATGGATCCATGCCAAAATATTTATGTAATTAGACCATTCCAATTATTATATGATTCTATTTTAGCTGTAAGATGCCCTCTTCTATTAGGACCTCTATGTTCATAGGCTCAACATTCTTTTCATCTATTATTTGAGATTTAAAGGCTCTAGAATTACTCATAAACTCTATGATCTACTAATCATCATCAAACACCTAGAATTTATCCACATTGTCTAGTATGGAAGGGCAAGGGACCAAATCCACATATAACTTCTAAAATTTACATTTTTGGAGTGGTGATAAGGTGGCAACTAAAGCTGGTAGTGAATCTGCTATCTAATTTTATTCTCTTAGGACAAATATGATGTTGAATGCTTCTAAGGACTCAATCATATCATAGGCTCTATTTTATACTTCTTCAAGTAGTCAAGTTTTCATTGATATTTCCTTTTGATCTAGTTGACAATTAGCTTTGAATCACCAAATATCTATAGCTTCTTGACTTTGTGTTTTAGTGAAAAATGTATGTCCAAGATCATAACTTCATATTCAACTCGATTACTGGTGAAAAGGAATTATAATTTATATGCAACTAGATACTATTTTCCATATGGGTTGATCAAAGTTATGCCAACACCAGAACCTTGCTTCGATATAACACCATTGAAATGTAGGGTCCATAACTATGAAGGACCTAAAAATTCTTGATCATGAGGTTTATGCTTTTTAGTGAATGTGTAAACACTACATGTTTGGATGTAAAGTAAACCTTTTTATTCTTGGCATTATATTCCATAATTAGGTACTTTATTTTTGGTTCTCAGAAGACTCAGATCTAATTAGCCACTCTTTTTTAAGGTAGCCACATATGTGAGAAGTTTATTACCGTGTACCCATTCAATGTCTTTGACCAATCATGGCTTAGTAATAATCCATAAACTTCAAGAATATTAATGATGAAAATTTATATGTACTATCATACACGTGGCCTAGAGGCAAGATGTATGTGTACATTTTTCAATTCCACAACACATGTCATTAATGATTTGTCTAGTTGTAGGACCACTCTTTTAAATTTATTTGGGATCAAAATCAAACTTTTACATATAGACATGAGAATCACATTGGTTGAGGCACTTACCGAACATTTTGATAGTTAGCAAAAAATTATACACATTGGTTGAGAATAAAATAATTATACACATTATTACCAAACATTTTGATAGTTAGCAAAAAATGTGGTACCTCAAGCTTGTCCTTGTAAATAATCACATTAGTGTAGTAACATTTGATTTATCAGTGGATGATCTCCTAGTCAAGGCCTTGAGATAAAATTCTCTTTGTTCAATAACCTAAGCTGGCTTGTGAAAACTAATGTTTGTCATAGTCTTCTTCATATATTGACTATATTGTATCCATTTTTGTTCTATGGCTCTGAACTTTGTTGTTGATCACTTAATTTTAGAGGAGGTAGATTATTGTTTGACTTAAGATCTAAAGGAGTGGTGGAAATTTTATTTGGAGGCATAAAAGTGGTAGAAAATTATTTATTCCCTAGGTTGTAATTATTTTTTTGTAACTACTGAAAGGCATTGATTTCTTATATATTATCTTTAGGTTAATTCTCATCTTCGACTAGAAATAGAAAATAATGTCTCAAATACAATTGTTGTGTTAGAAAGACCTAGAGTAGTGGAAGGATGTGGATATAGCTGATTTGGAAAACCTTCACACTTATCCATTTGATTATGAAAGATCTCAAAATCAATGTATAACTCTATGCATTCCAAACTCACCATGTTGTGTTATATTATGGACTGAACACCAATTAGGCAATGCTATTTCGAAGATGTTAATTTTAGGCATTTTATTAGGTGGATTTTATTCTATGTTATTCCTAGATATATTAAAAGACCTATTGCACCTTTGGAATGTAAATTTCTAATTAGTATTCTATCCCATGGTGTTTCCCATTCATTTTTGCATGCTTAGGAACACATTTCTTAACTTCTATACCATTCATTAGATAACGTCTAATTCTGATTTTGTAGAATTAAAAGTAATACCTTGTGTAGTAGAAATATTAATCAGTATCAAGGATTGGTTATGATTTTGTTGATTAATTGTAAACACATGATTATTTAGAAGGCTAAGATGTTAGGTAGGTGGAGCATCGACCAGAGGCAAATACATAAGCACTTGGTTCTAATTTTGAGCCACAACATTTTGATTAGCATTTAGAATAGGATTGAGGGTTTAGATATTAGGACCAACATTAGGCAAAGCCAAATCTTGTAATTGGGGATTCAACTACCTATCGATATAAATAACTTCAACATAGTCCATTTGCAATGAATTAATACCAGTTGCTCTACAAAGAAAGACAAATGTCATAGACTCCAAGTTGGGTTTATAGTCATTGTCAACTCGGCTATACATATTTTATAATCTTGTGTTCAAGGATCTAATTGGATCATTAGGTTCTCTCCTCATGTTTGAAAAAATATTGATATATATGTTGGGTCATTTATAATCATAAGATTATTTTGTTCACTTTATTTACTTTGTTATTAATTTTATAGTTATTTTTTTTGTTCAAGGTAGTTTGAACCCATTGGTTGGTTTTTAGCCAACCATTTTAAGCCTATAAAATCTTACACAAAACATGTAAATAAAATAATGTTTTACATTAAATACAATTTTATCTTATGCTTCCACTGTTCATGATCTAGTATCAAAGCCACGTTCTAAAGGAGGAAGTCATGAATGTGAAAGTTAAAGGAGAGAGTCATCCTTTGATAAAAATTTTAAGCCTTGTAGCATTCACACAACATATAAGATCATACCAGATATGACATTTGAAGTATATGATAACCACAACCGATGTAGCATAATGGTGAAGCTCATTAAAGATATTAAAAATATTTATTGATCAAATTTGGTGTTGTAAAAACTCTTTTTTTTTTGTATATCTAGGTGGCATTGATCATTTGATTTTTGTGAAAATTATTAGACTACTCTTAGCTTAGAATTACACAAGTTGAATAAGGATGATGAATTCTTCAATTTCTATTCAAATTGAATAATGTAGACCTATATGGTCAATATAACACATTAAATAATGCCACATAAAATCAAGATGAAACAACAAACTGAAACCAAGGAGATCTTAAAATTTATTAAATCCTTTCAAAGCCCTAAAATCACTGTGGGATCCACTAAACAAAGACACAATGCTCCACTAGAATAAAAGGCACAATATAAATGCTCAGTGAAAGTTTCAACATACATTTTTTAATTTTGAAAATTCAATTTTATATTAAATATTTTGCCTTTTTAAATTCAAAATTTTTAAAGGAAAGTTGGATAGGAAAATTTTGTTAGTCACTTGAAACAAGAAGGGTCTAGGGTTCATAATCCATTGGTATATATTTTGGTCAAAATTTATTTTTTGACATTTTTTGTATAAAATGAAATTTTAGAGATATAAGGGTGTACTAATTGCATAATTTATTTTACAAGTCCTAGAATCATCAAATTGTAATCAAAATCTATTTAGTGGGTAAAGGCCAAACCCCAATATCATTCCTTGATTATTTTTTGCACCATGATAAAACATTTAATTTTAATATCTGAAAATGAAAAATTAACACCCAAAAACTACAAGGAATGGAGTAGAAAATGGAAAACATGTTCATTTTTAATTATTTATGGGAAATAATGGATAAAGAAACCATGCCACTCGTTAAATCCATAAAATTGGCTGAGTTCTAAAAATTTCATAAACGTGCACTTGCACTACTAAAATTATCCTGCACTAAGCACATGATTATTCACAGTGAAGCTATTAAAATTGGTGCATAGAAATAATTAAAGGACTTGTATGTCAAACAATCTGCATATAATACAATTACTATTCTTATGCATCTTTTGAATAATAAACTAGTAAACCATGAAAACATATTTGAATATATTTCATGGATGAAAACATTGAAACAAGAATACTATAGACATGACATGCTCATATCCATAGCTTTGAATGGCCTCAATTCTATATATACCAACTTTTTTAAAATTTCACAACTTAGTGTTAGTCTCAATGGTGTAAAATTTGACTCTATTTTTGAGTTGTTGACTTAATATGAGCGAAAATTTTAAAATAAGAGTAAGCCTACAAAAAAATCTCACTATACAAAGGTTAAATCACATCACAAAGATCATCACAATGTATAGAGTTAGTTTTAGAAATATTCTTTGAAACACTCTTTGATTCATTCTCTGAGACCCTCTCCCCATCATTCTAGATAGGCTCCTTGACATTCTCATCAACACTCTCTAAGATATTCAAAATGCAGACATCACCATAAGTGCTCTTCTCACTCTAATGGTTTTTCTAGTGATTCAAATTCTTTTAGATCTCACCCACATGGGAAAGAGACCACATGTTTCAAATGTGGTAGTATTGAACATCTTGTAGATGTATGTCCTTCTTGCCAACCTGCTCTCCACAAAAAAATTAAGTTGAAGTAAATTATGTAGGTCATTCTAGTGGTAAATCTTATATTTACTCTATCTATTCAGGTTATTCTAACACTTCCTCTAATAAGGAGGCATTCTATATGGCTGAGGTATATGGTTTTGATGGACCTAACAACATTTTTGATTAGTGATTAACCTATCTTGTGTAATATACTAGGCTCAACACCTACATCTATTCTAGTAACATTTTTTGGCTTGTGTTCTTACTTTTTTCTAGTTTTAGATTTCTATCCTTGATATTCATGACATGGATTAGACATGATTATTTGATTTTATTTATCTCAATGCAAAAATTCTCACCTCTCACCTGATAGGGGAAATATATGGCATTGGTTGGTCTTAGATCAATCTTCGGTGACAGGATGAGTTAACATGGGTTTTTGTCACCAATAGTGTTGAGGAAAGGTCATCAGTGATTTTTAGGTATCCTTGAGATGGAAATACATAATATAGTTGGTCACTTATATAGGATTCCATGTGGAGCCTTATGTAGGTTGATGTAGTTGTATATGCCTTGATCTTTTTCTAATATAATATGGTACACATGATCACAAGGGATCAACAAGCCTTGATTGTGTTTATTAACCTTTATGCCACAACTCATAGGGTAGGCTTCTGTATGAAGTGACATCAATTTTTATTAGTACCATGATGTACAGTGTACCAATTACTATTGATTCAAAGATTATTTGATGACTTTAGAGTAATTTATCTAATTCTTTCATATTCTATACCCCTCTAGATCAAGGGGATTTTGTTGGGTCATTCATGATCTAAATATTGTTTTGTTTACTTTATCTACTTTATTACTATTATTTTTGTAATTATTTTATTTTCTCAATTTAGTTACAACCCGTTGGTTAGTTTTTACAACTTACCATTGTAAGCCTATAAAATATTATAGGAAACATGTAAATAAAGCAATGCTTTACATTGAAATATTATTCTTCCATTGTTTGTGATACATAAATATAACACTTGGGCTAGTGACCTATCCAAATTATGCCAAAAAGGTTTCTTAACACTAGTGCCAAGAGGTGATCAAATCTTCTAAAATATCAAGGAACCAGTCATAAGCATCATATTGTAAGATAAAACGGAAGAGTCTACATTCCACATCTTCATGGGTTATATTTAGTATCCCTAAAGTATTATTGAAAGTATTTATGTTTTCTTTGGTAGTCCTACCTTCTGAGGGAGAAAAGGTAGGAAGATACTTTTTAGGATTTCTAGGAAAATCATGCATGTCTTCATCGATGATAAATACAAAACCAACTAACTAAGATAGGGTCATTGCATTCCTAGGGAGATAACCTCTTATGATTGGGTAATAAGATCGAGTCTAGGGTCCCCTTAATATGCCTCTATCTGCCTCTATTTGACTTGAATTTTCTATATCTATGTAAGGGTGGGAATATTGGTATAGTATCTAAGGTAGATATTGCTAGTCTGTAGGATATATCCAATGCAACTCACGTGATATTTTAAAGAAATGAAAACACTGCCCTACTTCTAGACCTACTTAAATTTCTATTGATGTGGGTTTCATGCACATTAGATAATATTATGATGTAGCCTCTAATGTTTTAATATAAATGAAACAATATTCAACCTAAGGTATGAGTTGTAGGGTATTCAATTTTATAAGTAATTTGGTGGTGGAATAGTGGTGAGTGGAGTGGTTGCTTACCTCAGATGGTTTGGATATGACTTGAGTCTATACCTGCTTGAGATGGGTGGATGGGTAGGTGAATCTAACATAAGGTGAGTATGATAAAAAACTAAAAAAAAAGAAGGGTAGGGTAGGAAAGAAGATTTGTGAATCAAATTTAGACGAAACCCTTCTAAACTAGATCTTGCTCTATGAGTTGGAAAAGTAGTTATAGAACTAATGCTTGATATGAGTTACTATTAGCACATAAAATAAACAAAGATAGTTAAGAGTCCAAGGGAACAAAATATAGTAAACTTTAGTGTTGATAATCAAATGTTGTTGAGGATGAAAGATTGAAATTGCACATCTTCAAATGGAGATTATGATTATTTAAACATAAACGCATCCAAATTAGCTATTTTCATAATATACATAACTATATGAAAAACACTCTTACACAACCCAAAGACTAAAATACCAGAATAATGGAACTTTTTCAATGAATCATAGGTTTGGAGAATAAAAATATTTTGCACATCAAGAAAAATTTGCAAAACAATCTGTAGAATTTCATATTCACCTTAATAGCCAAAATTATCTTCCCTTTATAATTGGTAAGACACAAATATATATAGCTTGGGAATGGGTTGTCTCATCCTCCAAGCAATGTATAAATTTATAATTCTAATTATAAAATTCATACAAAGCATACATGCGAAATATATATAAAAGAGATATCTATCTAGAATTACATAATTATAATATAAATACACATATGCTCAAAAATAGAATGGAAATATGAATCTCTCTTAAAATAGAGTACATGCAAACATATGTTTATATTTAGGTTCCATCTTGGTGATACCCAAATAATAAGGGGGTTGAATGCTTATCATAGTAACTAAAGTATTTTGAAACCTAACATGTGAAGAACTAGTTGAAGCAAAAACTGATAATGACATGGCAATAGTTATTACTTGATAAGTACTAGTGGGCCTAGTAGAAACATGTACCACTGCATGAACTACCACACAAGGTTAAGTGCCTATAGGTGGCACTGGTGATGTGCCATGTACTATAGTGGTGGATCCCTCTAAATCCTAAATTTATTCATATAACACATATGTTGTGTCAAACTCAACATTGATAATACCAAAATTTAGGATGGATGGCTTGAATATTCATGGTATATTATCCATTAGTCTTTTGTGCTCAATTTATGAATCTTTGAATCCAGATCTGAGGGCTTATACCTTGGTCACTTTATATTCATCAAAATTAATCAATTATAAAATTTATTCATTAGTCTCATACACAGTGCCTTCAACTTCAACTTTGAATCTCTTTGTAACTACTTTAAGTAATCCCTCAAAATTGGGCCTATTCACTAGTTACCCTATAGGAGTAATCAAATTTGTGACTCTCATATCTCTAAAAATTTATATAGCCTCTCTTTCTTGGTTGGAAACTATACTACCATTTTGCCTATTTGTGCCAATTATAGGAACTACCTCTTCTAGAGATCACACAATTTAAAGCCCATACAGCCTCTTGGGCAATCACGATCTTTTAGGTAACTATAGGCACTATTTCTATCATAGGATACCAAGAAGTTAAGCCTCTTTTCTAATTATTTCATTCAAAAATTTATCACTCTTACCCAATGGGGTAGGGATTCATCCCTCAAAATTATTATAGTGTTCAAGATGTCATATAACTTCTTTGTTGCACTCTAAACATTGTCTATTAACTCTCTTAGGGCTTGAATGATTTACCTTTGTTGGAGCCTTTGTTTGGCTTGTTCCTGGATTCTATACATTTATTTCATGGCCTCCCCTATTGTATCCATGAAATAATAAAATTATTCTGCATATTCATTAGGGTCATTAGGGTTCTTTTTCTATTTATTTTCCAAGGGAAATAAATTCTCCCTTTGTTCCAATATTACTTCTTGCACTTTCCTATTCACTATCTCTCTTCCTTACCCTCTACAAGGTGCCAATTTTATTATCAAAATGTGTGATTATCATTGGTGATTCTATAAGGATAGGCCAATTCTATCCTTTTTTTAATCTTGAGACCCATCGACCTAAGAAGGGACAATGATTTTTCCTTGCTCTTTAGGCTGACTAGTCTATGCAAAGGTGGTAGGTGGTAAAAATCTTGGAAGAAACATTGAAGCACTTATTTGAATTGGCACTTGAATAGGTGGTTCACAAAACCTACTCCATCCTAAGATGTCCCTTTGGAGTGTAGTCTCTACCACACAATTGACCCATCTCAGAGTCTCTAAATTATCATTATGGAAGACTCAGTTTGAATAGACTTGAGGAATAAACATGTCTAATTAGGTAGAGGGTCTAGGTGGTGCTTGAGGATTAAAAATAGAAACAAAAAACAAGTTTTAAAAATGAACCTTCATTTTAGATTCCTAAGGTTTGACCATTATTGAAGTTTTGGTTGAAGGAATTAAAGAATCAAAATAATCAGAGGTTTATGGCCTAGTTTTCTCAATACGAGCATGGGCATATAATGACTTGGTTTTTAAAAAATATTTATGCAATGATTAAAATAGAGAGTGGTGTAAAAAATTAACTAGTAGATGAAAAAATGACCATGTGAGTATATACAACTGTAATGAAAGGGGTGAGAGAAGACACTACCTCATTCAAATCCTACCTTTCTTTTTTAGTAAGAATATCATTGTTTTGATCAGCAACTAGTGTCTTTATTGGAGTGGATGAGTTTGTAATAGTAACTTAAAGGGAATAACTTGGAGCTATCTTCATAGGTGCATGAGTAATTCCCAGAGTAGGATTTCATTTCAATATAAATTTTGCATCTAACTCTAATGTCTTATCTTCCAATAAATCAATATTTGTTGACTCATTCTTTTCTTGCTCAGCTTATCCTTCAATGTATTCATTTATTATCTCAATTTGTTCCAAATATTCACCCTCTTATAATATTTTGGTATCTACAAATTTTATTTCTTCTTATTCATATGTTTCCTAAAAAATTATTGTTTCTTCAAAATTTGTGTTCTCTTTAAATAACCAGTCTTCTTTAGTCGGCTAGTCTCCTTCTTCATCACTATCCAACACCTGGATAGGCTCCATTTATTTTGGTTTTTATTTTGATTCCTCATTTTCCTCCTTTGATTCCTCATATAGAATACCCATTTTGGTAACTAGACATTCAATATGTATTTATTCTATTTTCACATTTTGAGGAGATACATGAAGAGTATTAGACTTTCTCTTGTAAGTTAAAATGGATGGTTGGGTAGAAATAGGGCCTTGACTTGAAATGGATGGGATGGGAGATGAATGAACTTTAGTAGATGGAGATGAAGTGTGAATGGAATAAATGGTAGGAGGTGAAAGAACTAAAACTATAGGTGTTAGAGTAACAAAAATACCTCTACAAAAATGCATGAAGACTTACCTATTGAATTGTGGTTAATGGAGGCAAAGGTGCCAAATAAATCATTCCTACTTGTCCACCTGTAGGAGGTGATGCCCTTATAATTATTAAAAGGAGTTGCATGTTAGCTATCAATTGAGGGCTTGGTAGTCCCTTAAGAATGTTATTACTAATCTAAGGATTCATCTCCCCTTGTGTGGCATATTACTCTTACAGGCCAACTTATACTTGTTGTGGAGAGGAAGGGTGACCATGATCTAGTGATGCTTGGGCTTGAGGCTAGGGCCATTTATGGATTTTGTATTTATCTACATCTTTCCTAATTTTATTTTCCCATCCCCTAGTGATTGAAAGATCATATTAGATTGCTTAGGCCATTACCATTAGCATCTTATGCTAATTCATGTGAATGTAGACCTCTAAATCATCTACAAAAATGATGAAAATTTGATCATGTTCAAATTTGTAATGACCATAGGGAATATGAACTCCCCTTTACTAAGGTTATTGAGATATTGCCTTAATTTTTAAAAATGGTTTGTTAGGTCATTTTATGATCCAAGGTTGTGTCTTATTTATTTAATTATTTTAACTTTTTAGGTTAGTTTGTTAGGTTAGTTGAAACCTATTAATTATTTTTTTATAACCAACTCCATAAGTTTTTTAAAGCTTACATGATTTTAAAAAAATATTTTCATTGAATATAATTCTCAAGTTTATTTCTTCTACCTAGTGCCAATAATGGTATCAGAGCCACTAGGAGGATTGAAGAAGTTAGAATAGAACATGGCACAATATTATCTGAATAACATTTTGGAATCTTGAGTCTTCATTAAGCCTCCTATATAGTTCGTATGACTTGTAGGAAGAACCAAAATATTGTTTTGAGAAAGGTGATGAACTAGATATAAAAAAAAAAGGGATAACGAGCCACACAACCAATGAATTCTATATGGTGTGTGGACTGCATACTTGAAGTCCAACACAGCCAATGAACTCTATATAATGGGTAGATTGGTCAAAAAGAGCAATAGTAATTCTTAGTAACTTAGAGCCAAATTATATCGTATCCACTAAACAATTTTTTAAACTGGAAAACCACATTTATATGTGGTAAATCAACTACCTTCCTATAAATGATTCTGAGCATTTACCTGTACAATGCTTGACGACCCTCTCTAATGCATTAAAAAATGGCATAGAAGTAAGGACATCATTGAACAAAATTAATTCATAGAGTTTGAAAATGTGATTTAAAATACTCTATATATTTGAGTTTTTCCAAATAGAAATCAACATGATTTCCATCCGGTGATGGTGAATGACATATTGAAAGAAGTTTCCAAAGTTTTTTAAACCCTAAAATCAGACATGGAAAGAGAGGCATTGTTATTTTCACATGTAAAGTGAAAATTAGGCAAAAAATTTGTCGTGCATTTATATTTTTATTATTCACATCTAAGAAAATTAATAGCATATAAAATACTTTGACTTTGAATTGTTAAATTACTTAATGGGGAAATGAATATGCAATTTTTGTTAGTAAAAGGTTCAAACCCCTTTAGAGTCATATTTTGATCAAATTTTATTTTTGATCTCATTTAAACTTTTAAAATAGTTATAAGGGGTGGAAATTTTAATTTTTTGGAGATATTAGGGTGTAATAGGAAAGATAAGGTGTGATTTATTTTTTTGACAAATATATGAATCTTTTGTATATTAAATCTACTTATGAGGGTCAAGGCAAAACTCTGAGTAACATTCATCTTTTTTTTTTGAAAGTCATGGAAAAAAATGTAAGTTTGTTCTCTAAAAATGGCAGATTGTCACCTAAAAACTATAAGGAATGGAGTAGGAACATGGAGAATACCCTCATTTTTAATGACTAATGGGAAATCATAAAAAAAAAGACCAGACCACCAAATGAAGCCAAAAAATTGGCTGAGTACAAGAAACATGATAAGCGTGCACTTGCACTGTTAAATAAATCCTGCACTGAACAAGTTATCATTCATATAAAGGCAGTTAAAAATGGTGCATAGAAAGCCTAGAAAATTTTAAAGGATTTATATGAAAAAAAACTTGCCTATAATAAGATTGATATCTTAATGCAGTTACTTAATAACAAGCTTAGTATTGATAAAGATGTATAAGAATATCTCTCTCGCATGAAAACTTTGTAACAAGAATATTGCACAATTGGTGGAAAAGTAGATGATGGCATGCTGATTTATATCACATTGAATGGCCTTAGTTCTACATACTCTAATTTTTTTGAAATGCTATAGCTTAATGACAAGCTTAATATTGCCATATTTGCCTCTATTTGTGAGTTGTTAACTCAAAATGAGTGACAATTTACAAAGAAGAGTAAACTTACTGAAGAGGATCACTATACAAAGAATAGGTACCATCACAGAGATCATCACCATGTATAGTGATAGTTTCAAAAGAATTCTTTGAAACACTCTCTAAGACACTCTCCACACCATTCGAGATAGTCTCCAAAACATTCTCATCATCACTCTCTAGGATATTAAAAATGCAAACATCACCATAGGCATTCTTCTGACTCCTATGTTTCTTCTAGTGATTCATATTATTTTGGATCTCATCAAAATAAGAAAGAGCTGAGATGTTTCAAATGTGGTGGTATTGGACATTTTACAAATGTATGTCCTTCTTGATGACCCTGATCTCAACATAAAAATAAAGCTGAGGCAAATAATGTGGATCATTCTAGTGATAGATATTATAGTTACTCTAGATATTCTAATTATTCTGACACTTCTTTTGATCAAGAGGCATCCTATATGGTCGATGTCTATCATCTTAATGGACTTGATATCTTATTCTAAGTGATTAATGATTCACCCATCTTATGCAAACTACTATGCTGAAGACTAGGATCTATTGTAATAACATTTTTTTGGCCTATGTTCTAACTTTTAATTCCATTTTTGGCTTTTTATTCTTGATATTCATGACATGGAGTAGATAGTATTATTTTATTTTGTTTCTCTTGTTGCACAACTTCTCACCTTTTTCTTGATAAGGGATAAAATATAACATTTAGTTGGTCTTCAATTAGTTGTCAGTGGCAATACGAATTGAAATGGGTTACTAGAACCTTTAGTGTTGAGCAAAGTTAATTAGTGTTTGTTAGACATCAAGGAGATGTGATATATAGAGTATGGGTTGATCTCTTTGATGGGCTTCTGGGTGGAACCTTATGCGAATCAATGTAGTTAAACATAGGTTTATCATGTTTTACTACAATACGATATGGTGATCATATGGGATGAGTAGTTTTTGATCATGTTCATCAGCCTTTTATGCCATAACTCATAGGGTGGGCTTTTTTATGGAGTGGCATTAGTTTTCGTTGGTACCAAGATGTATAATATGACAATTATAGTTGCTTCAGATTTTCTTTGATGAATTCAAAGTCATTGCTCTAGTGTTTTTATTATACACCCCTTTGGATCAAGGGGGAGTTTGTTGGGTCATTTTATGATCCAAGGTTGTATTTTTTTATTTCATTATTTTACTTTTTAGGTTAATTTTTTGGGTTAGTTGAAACCCATTAGTAGGTATTTTATAAATAACTCCTTAAGATTTTTAAAGCTTACATAATGTACAAAAATAAATAAGATTTTCATTGAATATAATTCGAGTTTATTTCTTCTACTTGGTGCCAACATTTCCCAATCTCGATATTGTGCTTGATTTAAATGATAATGGGCCCTGACCTTACTGATTGAATTGAGGTGCCTCCTCAATGAGTATTGAATTTAGCCAATGCTCAGAGGGGTCTTGTGGTAGTATCCTTGGTGCTTGTAACTTAGATCTTTATCTACATTATTATATATATGATATGTTATCTCTTGTTCTACCACCTTGTCAAGAATATAAAAAGGAAAATTTAGAGGAGGTGCCCTAGTTCCCTCTATCTTGATTACAGTGCAATCAAGATAATACTACTAGCTCCCATCTTTGAAATGTTTCTTCTTATATTATTAGAAAGCTTGGGTATGTGATGCACATAAATGTCTTAGTAAACTAGTGGGTAAATGTCTTATATAATTTTATTTATTTACTTTCTAAACCTATAAACATGGAGTATGAAAAAGTCATCACAGACTCTTTTATTCACATATTCTATAGATGGTTCCTAAGGTTGTTCATAACTGTCAGGATCCTACTCCACCAATAAGAGTATATATGATTACCTCTTGTATTAGCAACTAAACATGGAATTTAACCAGAATGAATAAGTAACTAGAAATATGAAACAACACAGGATATGAGAGACAATACACAATAGTATTAATAATCACTCAAAAGAAAATACAATAAAGAAGATGCCACTTCTTCTTCCACCTATAAGGCTTGCCACACCTCAAGGACTTCTTCCCTCTCTCTCTTACAATCCCAACACACAACTCAAATATAGAGTTGTTGTTCACCTCCACCAATCAGTAACAACGTTGCTAGTACACCAAGTACACAACCGTACTCCAAGTAGATCTCCCTTTCCTTGCTGCCACCTGCAAATCAACAGACCTTACTTACCCTGTAGATATCTCTACACCCTGAAGAACCCTTGTCCTTGCCTCACCAAGTCCTTATGATTCTTCAACCAGTACCCTGATGGATCTCTTAGTAGAACTTGCACAACCTGTAACTCTCCCTGATCATACACACTCAGCACCCCTTTGGAACTAGGAGGAGCTACTCTTGATCTCTCTTCAAGCACAATGGCTTTCTAGCACACTTTTACAATACAACCTATGAGTCTATTATATAGATATCATGCATACAATAATTAGACTTTCTTAATTACAATAATTAGACACGCAACTCCAAGACTATAATTAGCCTTTAACATGCAAACTGACAGTCCAAAAATAGACCTGTCTGAAACCCACATGCAAACTGCATGCACACACAGGTTGCCGATGTCAGCTCCTTTTTGACCAATGTCGGCCAACTCATAACTAACGTCGATTGCTTCTGCACTGTTATATGACCGACATAGGTTGATCAGACTGACGTTGGTTTCCCTGTAACTCATTCTACAACTCAGCAATCCTCTACAACCTCAGCAACCTCCTCCATGTCTGCATCAGTGAAGCTTTTAGCTCCACAACCTAACAATCTCCCACTTAGAGATAAACAACTACACTGTACCTATACCTATACATTATCTAATTTGTTTCTTGGCTTGTATCCCTCTTCAAGCTCCATCTTGAAGACCACCCACCACACACCCTGTGATGCCTTTCCTGTCATCCAAGTAACCTGCCACATCCAAACCTACATACCCATGTAGTGAAGACCTTGACCCTGCATAACATGAATCCCTGCTGCTGGTCCCTCTCAGATACCTGAGAATCCACCTTCCCCAAATTGGCTCCAAACTCTCTGACAACTCCCACTGCTTGGGAAAAACTCAGGTCTACCCCAGACCTTATGTGATTTCGAACCCTATTCTAAGCTAAGCTTGAACTATCCAGGCCTTGGTGTGCTTACCAATTCTGCATTCGGCATCTTCAACCTCACCAACACCTTCACATCAGCTCCCACTGGAGACAAAATCTCCATGTCTCTTATGCCAAAGAATTTTGCTACTCCAAATTCTTCATGACATACCTCTGAACTAACCTTACCCTTAGCTCAGCAAATCCCTGTATGTACGAACCTGCTAGCATATCACCCACATACAGTAACAAGATAATGTTGTGACCATCATCCACCTGGTAAGTCAAACACAATGGTTACACTGACATTGACTGAAGCCCTGCTTTGTCATCCACCTGTCAAAACATGTACCACTGTCTTGCAGCTTCCTCAAGACCATATACCCTGGCCTTCTGTCTCACGTATCCATCTACTCTCTTCTTCAACTTGGGAATCCATCTGTCTTTCAGTGCTTTCTTCCAGCTGACAACTCCACCAACAAACTCTTGTTTGGTTCTTCTCCAAGGACTCACACTCCTCATCTATGCCAAGCTCCCACTATTTCTAGATTCTACCTGCATTGCCTCTTCACATCTTCCTGGTTCTCAACCATCAGTAAGCAACTATTAAGAAGGTAAACAATGAATATGAGGTCCACTTACCATTTCAGTCCTCCATATGGGCATTTGAGACTCCTTGATAGCTTGTTGTCTGCCCAATATCCGTTCCAGTGACTGATCTCGGTCATCTCCTAATCTACACTCGACTGATGTCGGTTCCCTGCGACTGACCATGTCTGTCGATGTTGGTTTCCTGACTGACGCCGGTGTACCTCTTACCAATGTTAGTTGCTGTATGATCGACGTTGGTTCCTTCTACTTGACACCACTGACTCTGTTGATCTGCACATGACCGACATCGGTGCCTGTCTGTTCGACGTCAGTTCCTCATGATCGATGCCGGTACCTATGTTTGCCTGTGAGTGATGACTTTTTACCTGTGAGCTCATTTTGGATCAAAACCTATTCAAATCAACACAACCCTGCTCAGAATAATTTAGTCCCCTCAGTTAATCTCTGTCTGTCATCTCCTCCATGAACACCAAGGCTTTCCAGTTCTTAAGTTTGTCAAAGATATATGTCTTCTGCTTAAGAACATGCATTCCCCTCCTACATATGTGACCAAGCCTACAAAGCCACATCTCTGTAATGGAAGGTGAATCAGTAATATAAGTAGATAGATAAAGGATACCTACTTTCTTACCACCGTCTAATTCAAGTACATCCATTGTGAGAGTTACTGTGCATCTCCCATCACCCAACTTTTTTAAAGAAATTAGACTCATCTCCAAGACTGGTACCTGCATGACCTCCTTCAACACCTGTGTGTTATCCGTCTACATTTTCAGCTTCACTTCCCTTTCTCCATTCGTAGCTTACTTTCTTCTGCCATTGATATACTCCCACTCAATCTGAAACCCCTGAGAGTGACCTGTAATAAAAAAAACACTAACCAGATCTGAACCACCTGTTAGTCAACCCAACCAAAAGCTCTGATACCAACTGTCAGGTGGTATCAAGCTCTAGAACCTACAACCAGGCTCTGATACCAACTGTCAGGATCCTACTCCACCAATAAGAGTATATATGATTACCTCTTGTATTAGCAACTAAACACGAAATTTAACCAAAATGAATAAGTAACTAGAAATATGAAACAACACAAGGTATGAGAGACAATACACAATTGTATTAATAATCACTCAGAAGAAAATACAATAAAGAAGATGCCAGTTCTTCTTCCACCTCAAAGGCTTGCCACACCTCAAGGACTTCTTCCCTCTCTCTCTTGTGGTCCCAACAATCAACTCCAATACAGAGTTGGTGTTCACCTCCACTAGTCAGTAACAACGCTGCCAGTACACCAAGTACACAACTGTACTCCAAGTAGATCTCCCTTTCCTTACTGCCACCTGCAAATCAACAGACCTTACTTACCCTGTAGATATATCTACACCCTGAAGAACCCTTGTCCTTGCCTCACCAAGTCCTTATGATTCTTCAACCAGTACCCTAGTGGATCTTCTACCAGAACTTGCACACCTGCAACTCTCCAAGATCATACACACTCAGGACCCCTTTGGAACCAGGAGGAACACACCATGCTCTCTTCTCTCTGAAGGAGTTAATATTTTCTCTCTTACTCTCTAGCACACATTTACAATACAACCCATGAGTCTATTATATAGATCTCATCCAAACGATAATTAGACATCTAATTACAATAATTAGATCCGTAGCTTCTAGTCTAAATTTGGCTCTTGACATGCAAACACTTGGTTCATTAACTAACTACCTGTAAAACTTGCAGTTCTAAACTACACAGGTGATCGACGTTGGTCCCTGTCTACCTGGAGGTGATCGACGTCGGCCGATTCCTGACCGATGTCAGTTGCTCTTCCTATCTAATCCTACTGATGTCGGTTGATCAGACCGATGCCGGTTGCTCTACAACTCAACAACCTTTAACAACCTCTTCCCTTGTTTGCATCAGTGAAGCTTTTAGCTCCACAACCTAACAAATACATCATATAAAAATTACCATCAGATGGCCTTTCATCAATTTTGAACATATGTTCCTTGAGCCTAACACTAATAATTTTACCAAGTGGAAATTTCTTATCAAAAGTCAAAATGATGTCTAACAAGGGCACCCATGCCTCATGCATGTAAGTGATTCTAGAAAATTAATATAACCTATTCATCAATACCATGACTATTCTAATCCTTAGAATAAATTTGACTATTTGAATCAAGGAAATAATGCTTTGAATATTCAACCTTTCACCTTTCTCTAGCCATTGCTTGAGTTTACTCTCAACCATGTTATGTTCTAACTAAGCATTGGCTGTGACCTGGTTATAAATTATCTCAAAGACTAGAAAACATGGATACATTTCAAAGGCTTCACTAGAAATATAGGCTACCACATTTCTATGGAACCTAAAGTGCAAATAATCCCTGGTAATAGTGTTATTAGAAAATAAAACTTAGAGTAATCAATACATGGCATTACCTTAGATTTCATCATAACATTGTGTAATCCCATTGTTTTGACTGGTAACATATCATCCACATATCTTCTCCTATCTTCATCTAATAGATCCTAGGATGAATATGGTTTGATGCCATCTACCTCATCCTAGAGGAAAGATTAATAAAGGAATGATAATGCTCCTTTGTCAAATATCATGTCTAAATACTCAGTCCATCCTATAATATAATATTGGGAGGGAGGCTGGTTAACTACTTAGGATGAGGAAGCCATTGATAATTTTTGGTAAGCTAATTGGATTGATTCATAAATTCGCTAGTAGGAAAATTAGGGATTTTGATAACTTGGTGTGTCAAATTCATAGTTTGTAGCTCATTGATTAATGAAAAAGTGATTTGATATTTTTAATATTTTGCCTATATCTCTTAAATCTTGAGAATTGAATGCCCAATTAATGCAAAATTAATGTAGTAATGGATTTTATATTTTCTTCTCATTTTGATTTAAAATTTACAAGTTAGATTTGGTGGGTGTATTTTTCCATGTGGTAGCTTTTCATTCACTTTAAATGCTTAGTCATCATCATGAGCTAAGTGTCTATTTATTGTGTATCAACCTTTTTCTAGGGTCAAATATTTCATAGCTATTGTAGATATGCATCTTCAAGATTATGACACTTATTTTGATCTCACTTACCCAAGGGTCTTTAGCTTTTTGTAATTATGCTTTGTATGATCAATAGGATATGAATTAATGATATTTCACCACATGACACAATGTCAAGGATCCAGCGATCTTTTAAATTTAATCTACATATTTATTCTTGGTGGGCATTATGTACATGAGATGGTGCCATGTGGAAAAATCTCAAGGCTTTAAGGTTCATATTAATTTAGCATTGCACTTTTAAATAATAAAATTCAATTTAACAAGATCACATTATGTGGATAACTCTCAGCCCTCTAGAGACTATTGTATTTTGTTGTTGTACCTTCTTAACAATATCTAGGCTTTTGAGATGACACCACATGGATGGTCCTTGGGTATCTATAGAAAATGAAACTCTGGAAGTGTGCCTTCGATCGATAGGCTTCTAGGATCATGCCATGTAGGCAACTCTTGACATTATATGGAAATAAAACCTTATTTTTATATATTTGACTATCAATCTTTGGGATTCCAAGATGAAAACACATGGATGGTCTATAGGAATTCAAAAAACTTAGAATATAAGCCCATGTATTGTGGTTTTTAATATAATAAAAGAACGTGATTATGCCATGTAGACAATTCTTAAGGATCTAAGATTGTTTGAATATTGATTGTGTGCTTTCCTTGAATAACTCTAGATTGATAAGATCACTCCACTTGTCTTAATCATAGGAATTTGTAGATTAGGTGGAGGAAATAAGCTTGACGATTGAACTGTATGCTATGGGTAACTATGATGTCAACACATGGATGGTCCTCAAAGTTTCAAAAGTATTTAATAAAATGTATCACTAAGAGCTTAGAATCAATGAGATTTATTCATGTAGTTGTGGAATTTTGTCAAGGATCAAATGTGAAATAATCCTAAGTCCTGGAAGCAATACTACACACATTTAAGTTAAAACACACTAGAATATAACTTTATTATCTTTGTTAGTCAACAGATCCAAAAATTTAACTTGGAGTGAGCATATGAGATAAAATCAAATATTGATAAATAAAAACCATCCCATGCCATACCCAAGTTTTTAAAATGTAAAATTAAACCAAAGGAACCTTAGTCTAATTGGATAAATTCAATGTTAGAATTCTTAAGGTTCATTTAGACCATGAGGATGTTCTAATTTTATAATGGGTACCTATTCAAAGTCATGAGAATGGGGTGTGTTTGGGCACAAGAAATTTATGTTGCACATAAATTTTGCATCCTTGATAAGAATACAATTTATTCTTATCAAGTTTGATCTTTATATTAAGAGTGCCTCCATTAGGCCTTAGAAATTTGTTAGGTTATCTTATCCAAATCTCACAAATATAAACATATTATATGTACACACCTATTATAATGCAATCCAATAAACTAAGAGAGATAAAATATGATGAAATATGACAAAACAATGAAAAAAATGAACAAGGGCCAACGTCTAACACAGGCAAATTGTATACTTTTAGAATTAGTTTTAAAATTATCAAAAACTAGACACTAGAGGAAGAGAAAGGATGGGGATCCCTAGTCACATACAAACATAAAGGAGTGAGAAATAATAAGAAAGATATATGCACAAAATCACACTAATAGAATTTTGATTATGAGCCTTATATAAAAATTATGTGTCTAGATAATTCCCCATTTTGGTGTGCTTGTGTACATGCCTATTAATGTAAAAAAAATAAAAAGAAACATATGAGAGGGTTTGAAGAAGGAAACATTGTAATCTTTATAATTAGAATTAATATTATAATGTCAACATATTGAGTGTACCTTCAAGAAAAAATGAATGAAAACAAGTAGATCAATGTTATGATAAATTGATAATCAATCTAACTAAATGGAAAAATTAAAGAATTGAAAATAGAAAAAAGGAACAAATACACTTGGTGGTATACAAACCATGTGTTGTTACTAAAATTTTAAAACTGATCTTGATCCTCAATTTACCCAATCCACCAAAAAATACATTAAAAACTAAAAACTATAAAATAAAAAAATTAGTCTCACCAACCCATTCCATAGGGAAAAATATCCTTCTTGGATAGAGAAGATAACATATGGTACTTATAGCCTATAACCTTGTAACTATTTGGAATATGTAATTAAATATATAATAAGCTAACTACATTCCTCTATTTTGAGGTGATAGATATTTTTTCATATCACTCATCTAAAAATAAAGAGTCATGTACATAATGCATAACACACATAAAAGATAAAAAAAAAGTAACCATCATGAAAGCTTGTGTACACCTTATGAAAATAGAAATATATGATCATGTAAGCTCAATAGTAACCTATAACCCAATATTAATATGTTAAAATTTAAACATAGTGAGCAAGGTTGTAAAAGGAAATAGAAGGGAAAGTAATATGTATTGATGGTACCTGAAAAATAGGAACATGTAATATGCCCCATTATAACTACATGCCCAAATATAGACAAGATGTAGCAATAAATGCAACAAATATAAGAGATATCAATGTACATAAGATATATGAAGACATGAGATAATATTTTATCTTAATATAATACATTTAATATTGTTAGACTCATGGATGTAGTAGGCTATGAGTAAGTAAACGATAAGCAAAAGTGCATAAAAGGTCTTACCCCTAATGTGTACAAGATATTGTTGATAAGTAGGTCCAAATGTGAAACATACCTCATTAAGGGTGATATGTAGTAAATGAATTTGATGATGGAAGTGAGAAAAATTTCTCCCATGATGAACAATGATGTATCCAAAATATAGAGGATATTGAATTCATGAAATAAGGTGTCATCCTCGATAGTATAATATATAATCATTAAAGTCTAAGAAAAGACTAATAAATGCACAATAAAATTGTAATAAATGCTCAACCTATAAAAAAAAATGTCAAACATAATGCCCAAAAAATGTGAATACAACCATCAAATTTACCCACGTATGTCTTGTTAGGTGAATCGATATCACCAAATCATGAAAATAATTAATAACTAGCAGTTGCCCCCATGGTGCAAGAAAAGCCAAAAGTTAGATAAAATTTGTTCATATTTGGTTTACTAAAATGATAAAGTACTTTAATTTGTGTGTTTTTTTTACAAAGTGTTTGTATTTGTTCTTCACTACCTTGTAAATCATTTTAGTTTTAAGTTACGTAATTTAGTTATCAATTTCTTTGATTGCCTTTGTAGAAATATTATATAATATTTATTATAATTTTTATATGCATTAAAATTATATTAATTTATATATTATATAATGTATATACATATTAGATTATATAATATATATTTTAATATTATATCAATTTTTATAATATATACTAATGATGAAAGTGTTGAAGCTATAAAATACATTGTATGCAACAATAGTTACAAATATAATAATAATAATAATAATAATAATAATAATAATAATAATAATAATAATAATAATAATAATAATAATAATAATAATAATAACAACAAAGCTAGAGTTCTTATGAATGGTGTGGAGGATGTAATTTTGTCAATATTTTTTCCTCTAATTTTTGAATATTTACATATTTACTTTCTTTCATTATTGCAAAGCATTCAAAGGTAAATGTAGGAGAGATAAGCATGTCATTGATTGAACATACTCTTTGATATGATAGTAAATGTTAAGCCTTGGTGATCAATGTCTCTAATGTCAATGATTGATTTATTGAGTATTATTCCTTGTGATTTGTGTATGGTTAGAGCCCATGCTATTTTTATAGGCATTTTCCAATGATTACCTGTTGTAATAGGAGAAATTGATACATGTGTAGGATTTTTTGCATCCCATGTATATCTAGTAAGTGTTTTGTTTTCATTTATGAAATATATTCCCCTTTTATGTGTTATATTGTGATAGACTAACTTTATCCTTTTATATGCAAACATCACTCTATTATTAATATACAATAAATCACTCACATCACAAAAATTCAAATAATATTAATCAATTTGAAACTCAATCATGCAGGTACTAATACAAAAATTCTCACATTACAGAAATTCTCACATCATATTGTGCTTGTTAAGTGTTTTATTTTATTTTGTGAGGTATATTCCCCTTTTAATCAAAATTTAACCCACTACATTCCTTCCCACCTGGGACCAATGGTCAAGCCAACATCTTTTTTCTTAAGCATCAAGATGATCAAATAGAGCAATTTAATCTGTAAACTCCTTTAATGTAGTGTAGATAAGACGTAGAGTATTTCCATAATCGAATAGAAAATAGTCAATATAAGATGGCACCACCGTGAAGTTATAAACCACTTTGTAATGGGTGCAAAGTATGTGCCGTCTAGTATATGATTTGACATGAAATACCCTATCAATAAGAACTTGGGAACCTCAACGTCTTCTCTCCATATCATTAAAACATTATTCTAACTATTTTTTTGGGAGGGTTTCTATTTAACAATATATAATATAATTTAACTTTGAAGTACATATAAAATTTGTAAATATTATATTACAAATATATTAATAATTATAATATTGTAATCTATTATTTATAATAGTAAATATATTTTTATATTATATGATATTATATTGTAATATATATTTTAATGTATTCGATACTATATTATATTTTCTTTTTTAATGTACTATATATTTTAATATATTATATTAATATATATTTGAATATAATATACTATATTGTAAGTGAATAATTTTTTATATTAATAATATTATATTGTAAAATGTATGTTAAAATATTTTCATATTGTATATTATATTTTAATGTATTATATATATATATATATATATATATATATATATATATATATATATATATATATATATATATATATAATACATTAAAATATAATATACAATATGAAAATATTTTAACTATATATATATAGTCTTATATTATATATACATTTATATGTTTTTTTTATATTATATAATATATTATCTTATATGTTACAATATATTATAGATTAAAATATATTTTTCATTAAATTAAATTTATTAATGTTAAATTAATTTAATATTATTTTTTAAAATTTAATTTAAATAATCAAAATTAAATTAAATTGACATTGACATTAACATTAAAAACAATTTAATAAAAATGAATCAAATTTTAAAAAATTGAAAATATTAAAGACAAAAAAAAGAGTAAAAAATAAAATAATAAAAAAACAATGAGAAAGAATTAAATGTTTACTAGTTTATAGTTGGCATTTGTTTTAATTATCCACTAACATCCATTTGTAAAGATAGCCATAAAGCGTGTCTCATATATTTAAAGATTTTTTATTATGGTTTGCAATTGGTACGATGATTATAATAGTTTGAACATGAGACCCACAAAACAACTATGAGACTAGAAGAATACCCCTGTCTTCCTTATCAATATTGTGGCGAAGCCCAACTCAACAGTGTGGTGAAAACCTGAATGCCTAGCATTCTATATTGTCCTCCAAATGAACTATGGAGCATTTGAACATTGGATACAATTGCAGTCATGTGACTACAACAAAATAAATATTTACAATGTAGTTTTCTCATAAAATATCCATATGTTATAGCAAATATTTTCAAGTTGCTTGATATGGAGTGGGAGAACAAGAATAATTGCCTCAAAAAAGGAAGACAAGGCTGTATAGTAGAGGAGAGCTATTCTGGCAGATACATTGTGGTGTTTGACCCTCTTGATGGCTCTTCAAATAGTGATGCAACTTATACTACTTCCATAGCTTTCAGACTGAACATAAATTTTAAATTGATGTATTTTTTTTTTAAGTTGTGAATGTAGGTGTTTGGCCAATGCTCTGTGCTCTACATTAATATCTGTGAATAGTTTAGTTTTGAATGTATGTAGTATTTTAAATATTATAATAAATATCATAATTTTAAAGCTTAGCTTATGTTAGTGACTGGACCTTAAACATGATTTGTGTTACTACTATTATTGTTTTTAATAAAATAGTGCATAAGCCCTACAAAACCATGGAAATGATTAGAAAGCAAGCTTGATACAATTTTTTTGTTCATTATTTTTGTGTTTTTGGTTTCAAACCATTGTGTGTTAAGCATTTATCCAATGAAGAAATCCTGCTCAACCACTTACATTGAGGATGGTGATACCACTGTATGTACACTTTCTCTCTTTTCACTTAAATAGATTGGAAAATGAATGGAGTTACTTAAAAATAATAAAGTGTATTTTTTGGGTGGGTATGCAGCTGGGGCAAAGCGAACATATGTGTTATATGAATTGATATATATAATTGCTTTGTTTGAATGTAAATGTTGGCCTTTAATAGTTCTTTAAGTAGAAAATCCAAATAGATATAGTAGGCCCCCTTGGCCACCATGTGACCATGCCCTAAGCCCTAAAAATTTCACTATATTAAATTCTCATAGGTAAACATTTAGATATATAAATATATGGAATCAACTATGTTTCATCCTCTTTTCTTTCCATCATATTTCACTCATAGTATTAATTGATGAAAATACAACCAAATAAATGTCGTTTCTCATTAAAATACAAAGACAAAATAAACTCAACAAGCTCGTTTTAAAGCTATTAAGTCCCTTTATGCTCTACACTTGACATGAAGAATATGCACCTAATATGAAGCAACAAATCAACCTTCCAATAACCAGCAATCTGCAAAACCACGTATCAGTGATGGAATGGGGAAAATGACATATTCTTTCTTTTTGCCTCTTGTGAGATGAATATGGGGGCTTTGCCCCACCATAGAAGCCTTCAACTAAATATAAAAAATTTAATAGTTGATGAAGAATTTAAAAAAAAAATTCACGAGGTATATAAATCTTATTCAACCTAAAAATAAAATAATTTTCTCATTTTATGTAAAATATTTAGAATATTTGAGTTTTGATGGAGAAAATATGGCCACCAAACTATCTGCTATTCATATATGATTAGAGCATATCTGCACATTGGTTTGTGGAGGAATTACAATTGGTAAGTTTCAAAACCAAGAATGTTTATCAAAATTTAAGGTATTTTCATTTTTTAAGAAAATGTTTAGAATGGGAAAATATCCAATTTACTATATTTTTTACTACATTTTGAAATTGGTTGTGTTTGATCAACCTTATAAGGACGTTCTCGAAAGTGGTAATGATTGTGGCACTATTGGTTTTAATGTGGTTCTAAAGGTGGAATTCTTGACTTGAAATTGGCCAGGAAATATTTTGTTTCATGTTTTGAGATATATATGTTATTTATTGTATTTTTATAATGTTTTTGTCAAGTTCTAATGTTCATTTTTGACTTTTGGTGGTTGTAGAGTGAGCTCCACATGTGCAAGTGATTTCAGGAGAAGATGATGGAGAAGATGATAGAGTTGGGACTCAATGATGCCAATCATGCCCATAATGATGACCTTACATTATGTTACATTAATTATTTATGTGTGTCTTTTTATGACATTCCTTTATTGATGACATTGGTTGGGTGGTATGATTATGATTCGTGCACCTTCTGGTTACCTCCAAAGGATAAGACTATGATATTAGAGGACATGTGAATGATACTCAACATTCCCATTAGGCGATGAAATGTTTTTATATGAGATCTCTATTAAACTAAGAGGGATTATATAATGAGGTATTACATAACGGGCTGATTGGATTGAGCTGGTGCATATCATAGTTTAACACTTAGGGATATAGAGATAGGTTATTCTCCATGACTATGGAAGTATATGATTATTATTTTGGTAGTTTTTATATCAATAAAAATAATTAGGATTGTATTTGCCTATGGTTTTTTATCAATTACATAGGACATGGGGGAACACTAAATAGTATATGCTTGAGATAGTGCATGCTTGGTCACTTCTATAAAGATATATATCATTTTACATAGGAGATATATAGTGGTGGGATAGTTACAGGTAAATAATTATAGTTTAGGGCTTATGATAATATAATAGTTAGGTCCATTGGGTTACCAACTATAAGGTGGGGACCATATACTCCATGTAACATAATAGATAGCCCTATGTCTAATGAGGCCTAATTCAAAAGACACTACTAGATATAAGTAGACATTAGATCATATATAAGAGGGTAATATCACATGGTGGAAATATAGAGAGTAACCATAATGGTTCAAGTATTATAGGGAGCTAAAGCGAATTTGAGTTATTTGAAGTTATTAGGATAGACATGGAATAGTTGATTTTTTTTTTGGTATGAGTAGGTCAATCGATAATTTGAGGTGAGATAGAATATGCCTATTTAAATATTTTTATGAAGGAGATAAAGAAGATACCCCTAATGGAATATCAAGTTTTTAGTGTCGAAACTAGCTGAGATAGTATATACTAATGATGATGAGGCTAATGGCCCAATCATAAATCTAGTGGTAGATGATAAAAGAGTTATAAATAGTTGGGTGGTATGGTAGGCATGAGCGAGGATAGAACCTATATACCCATTATTAGTAGTAATAACAAGAGGTGATGGATATGAAAATATGCCTAATTTATCCCTTATAACTGAGGGAGATATAGGAAAGAGGGACATAGTGTTGGCAACTCCCATGGATGAGATTCCACTAGATCAAGGTAAAAACATATGTAATATAAGTTTGTCAATGATATAGAAAATATTTCATTTGATTTAAATATTAAAATGATTTCATTGTGTTTTTTAGTGTCTACAAATTAGATCACCATTATTGATGTGTAATTACATGGTTTTTTCATGATGTTCTTGATGTCCTTGGGATGCTAGAGATGGTCAATTTTGAAGCATGTTAGTATGTTTATCTATTTTTTCCTACGAGTTGAGCTAGAATGACATATCTTACAAAGGCACAGAGAGATGATTACTTAGAGTAATAGGTTATATAATTATAAGATCCATTTATAGGATTGGGCATAGGAGTGGTGCAAGGAGAGTTTTGGTTGCAACACTTGTAGCACAACCAATTTGAAAGCAGTATATTGCACATAGTATAATTTATGAGTTTACATTGATATAAGAGACACATGCATGGGCATTGGTTCAGCTAGGTCAATATGAGGAGTGTGAGAATATTGAGGTTCATCAATATAGAGATAATCTTAGAGAAAAACTAGATCAACAACATACAAGGCTCAAAATTTTAGTAGAGATAGGAGTATGGATTTATATTGGGCATAATGTAGGTGATGAATTTTCTTGAAATTGTTAGAGGTAATACATGTATGTATGTATGGGTCATGTGGCACACTTTTTTATGTATGTGATAAATTATGTTATATATATATATATATATATATATATATATATATATATATATATATATATATATATATATATATATATATATATATATAAAGTTTCTTTTTTGTTCACTATGTTTGCACATACACATGTATGTCTTTGATTTCCATATTGTTCATTTATTTCTATGTGATGGACAAAATAAATGTAAAATTTAATATGAAATTGATTTACCCTACTTTTATTTTAGGTTAAATACCATTAAAAATAAATTAAAACTAATGCACAAGGAAGATATAACATTCCACAATGTAATATAGTATTTTCATATTTTCCCTAGTGGCTAAAAAAAAGTGAACATGCCAAATTAAAATTTTGAAAAAATAAATGGATAAAATGACATTAAAATTATTGGAACATGCACACATTATCAAATTATATATTTTTGAATGTGGATCTAAGTTGTGCAGGCTTATAATTGACTATATGCAAAATCAGAGGATCTAACTATGAATGGATGGAATTGGAACATGTGCCACTCATGCCCTAGTTGGAATTGACATTAATTTTTTATTTCCATTCATGTCTTAAAATTTCATTTGTTTCATATGATTACTTTCAGAATATATAATTTTATATGCCACTTCACCACTAGATGTTAGACTTGTTTGTATCCTCACATTGCCGATTTGATTGGCACGACTATCTAATTTTTCTCTTTAATGTCCTTAATCTAGCTTACTACAAGATTTTAGAAAAACATAAGGGATTAAGTAGTTGAGTTCAAAAACCAAATAATGTTATGACTATCTATCTTGCATGCTAGAATCCCACCCCTCATAGTTTATGTGTAGAGTGAAATGAGGTTTAAGAGAATAAACTTTGCTAACTAACTAACTATATATGTGTGTGTGTGTGTGTGTAGAGTGAAATGAGGTTTAAGAGAATAAACTTTGCTAACTGACTAACTAACTAACTATATATATAGTTAGTTAGTTAGTTAGTTAGCTAGCAAAGTTTATTCTCTTAAACCTCCTTTCACTCTACACATAAACTATGAGGGGTGGGAATCTAGCATGCAAGATAGATAGTCATAACACCATTTGGTTTTTGAACTCAACTACTTAATCCCTTATGTTTTTCTAAAATCTTGAATATATATATATATATATATATATATATATATATATATATATATATATATATATATAAATAATCTAAGCACTCTACACACATGTAATAAGATACATATATAGGATATATGTCAATATAATCTCATGGAGATTGTATGTGGGTATCATGCCCTCATATTAATATTTATACTTGCACATAAGAAATTACCTAAAACATAAAGAACACATATGTGTTATAACACATACACATTAGAATGAGTGCACATTTAATGAATCTAAAATTTTAAGAAAAGCATCTAGGTTTGGAAATGGCTTATATTTATGAGCCTAAGGGTTGGAATTATAAATAGACAAAATGACCCATGTTTGATAGTCATTACAAAAAAAAATGGTCTTCTACCATGAAAACCATCATGGATTTCATCAGGGCATTTCACAAAAATGTGATATACATGTAGATATGCTCTTATAATTTCTAAGAATATAATTTTATTATGTCATGATATAATTAATGATTTAATATTTATTTTATTAAGCAAATGTCTTAACATACCACCCACACATATATACACATAATATTTCTTTGTTTATGTATTTTTTGATTTGTTCACATAATTAAAAAAAATATATGGGGAAAGCTAGGTTGAATTATATACACATTCAAAAGAAAATAATTTTTTTATCTTTTTTTGAGAAAAAGGGGGTGGAATGGGGTGAGGGTGTAGAAGAGAAGGGGAAAACATAGTCAATTTTTTTTTTTATCAAAGTATGTTCACTTAAAATATTAATTAAAAAATATATATTAAAAAATTATAGAAAAATGAGTACCAGTGTGGTGATGTGTTCCACAAAATTGTTTCAAAAAATAATTAATGACGCTAAAAAATGAGAGGGTAGCACAACCACCTATCTACTATGTTTAAAAAAAATAGGTGCACCTCTTATAAAATCACTTATTTGACCCACTTTAAATCTACTATTTGAAAAAAAATTAGAGTACCTTAGAAACTAAACTCAAAATGCAAGATTTCTTGTTCATAAATGATTTTTAAAATTTGAATGTAGGCATCTCATTTTTTCCATCTAAATTCACTAATATTTATTTTTAGAAAAAAAAATGTCATAATAGATCCCCATTTTAGCCCTCCATATCCATAACTTACCCTCCTTCTAACATAATTATTATTTCCACATCCCAACACTTAGGACACTTCCACATTCTTTTACTCTTTCATGTGAGGATAGTGAAATATTTATGTTTTAAGACATAAGCAACAATTGACACTTGTTCCCATCATGTGATATATTTAGGACATTTACTAACCATATTATATTTTATATTAAAATAGATTTATCTTGCATATACATGGTATTATCTTAAAAATTATAAAAAAGGGTACAAGTGTGGTGATGTCTTAAAAAAAAACCTTTTAAAAAATTAGTTAATATCTCTCAAAAGATGGGAGGGGAGTATGACCACTTATATGTTATGTTTTAGATGCAAATCTTGGAAAATCACTTGTTTGACCTACTAAAACTCCACTATTTTAAAAAATGGTTAGTATTTTAAAAACTAAACTTGAAATTTTATATTTCTTGTTCTTAAATTTATTATAAAATTTGAGTGTAGGCATCTCAAATTTTCTATGCAAGTTTAATAGTATATTTTCAATAAAATGTGTCATATTAGATCCTTCCTTTGGCCATATTCTCCATGTACTTACCTTCATAAAAAAACTATTCTTATTCCACATGCAAAGACGTTTTTTACTCTTCTATGTGAGGACAATGATAAATTGATGTTTGTTGGTGAAATATTTGGTAAATGATAACAAATCAAGATTACACTACAGTTTACAAGACCGAAGTCTCTCTTATATTATGAGGGGATGTTCCCTTTATTGAAAATAATAAAAACACAACTATATACAATATTTACAAGTTAAATGAAAGGGGGATCGATAAAAACTCAATCTAATAAAAAACAAAGGAAACATAAAAGAGAAAATAGAGATTCATGGGAGAGAGAATGAACACATATTTCACCCATTTACATAAAATATTTAAATTAAAAATAAAATATTACTTTAAGAGATCAGACACCATTCGTGCTTGGAACAACAAAAAATACATTGACACAAGAGAAATTTATGCTCATTAAGGAAATAACCAAACACAATGTTCAAGTAACTCCTTTTTCTTGGGTAAAGACTGAACACAAAATTTCCTTCTTCTTCCTCTTTAAATTTCACAAATCATGGACATCAAAAAGCCATTTTAAAATTGCCATTTCTTGTATTTATAACAAAGGGAATTGGTTGACCCTACACATTACAAAATGATCTCATATTTTATTTCTTGTCCTATTTTACTTTTCATAATTTTCACTTTTACAATCATAAAATATGAATTTCCTAAAATATAATTTGGACAAAAATAGGAAAGAGAGATAAAGAACAAATTTCACTAAGAAGCTTTCTATGAGTTAGCAAAACTGGTAGATGGGTTTACTGATGCTAAATCTTTTTTGACCTGATCTTTATTGTGTGTTTCCTTGAATTTGTGAAATCTCTTGATTGATTCAAGAAATTAATTAATTTTTGGAATCAAAACATGACATCAACATGTGAACCATATTTGGGAAATGAACATGAAGGAACACTAAGATTTAATCAAACCTTCCAGTTGGGTGTTTAAATCTTCTAGCGAAATATAAATTTCATTGAGAGTTTTTATTGAAGATTTATTGAATTTCCCTTCATTTAGAAGATCTTCTTTGACTACCTTTTGGAATTAAACTTTTAGTTCATCTACAATATGTGCTATAGTTCCATATTCTTTATACAAATGGTAATGGATATCATCCATATTTTTGGAAATTAGTTTGATTTTGTCTTCACCCATATCTCTACTCTCCTTTAATTCTTCTATAGCCTTGTTCAATATTTTCATTTTCTAAAATATACATTCTTCCCATTTACATGATGTGTCATCCTCTTATTTCTTGAACACTCCACCTTCTACCATTACTTTGGAATTTATCATGATCATTTATTTCATGTCTCTGATCATTTCTTCCCATACCTTCAAGGTGGAGGTGTGGGTTTTGATCTGTACATAGATATCCTACAATTCTTGAATGATAAGATCATATATCTTCATGAATTCTTCAATGCATTTCATTCCATTTGCAAGTACCCATGATTCAAGAGTTTTTCCATAGGTATTGTGTTTGTTGATCATGGAAATAACATCTTTGTTTATTCCTAGTAATTGTGTGTGAGCATTAACTGGTGGTACTGTAGGAGTTTTAAATAGATGGAGTAGATAATAAACATACCTTGCTAGTTATTTGATCTATCCTCTAAATTATTCTTGAGTCAACATTTCTTTTTTAGACCTCTTAATGATCCTCTCAATGGTTTCTTAGGGATTATGAATATCACCTTCTATTGTTACTTCTTTGAGCAATATAATTTTCAGATTATAATATCCTAACATCATTTCTTCAATATCCTTCTTAATATTCAGTTCACAAATCTCTACAAACTATTCTCTTGAGGAATCCGATACCAACTTGGAGGTGGTCTTTACTTTATTTGGTACTAAAGTCTTCAAGAGATCAACTACCACATCAAAATTTGGTAATTAAACTTCAATCACCCTTTTTATTTTTTGGAGCATAGGTTTCATCCATTGAAATACAATATATTTGAAGGTAACTACTTGAGTAGCTATTGGAGAAGGATTAGGCTAACTTGGAAGAGGAAGAACCTGCATGGAACTAAATGGAGAATGTGGGTTCTCTTCTTTAACCTTTTTCTACTATTCTATTTTAGAAGATAAGGCTTTATATTATTGTGTAGTATTTGGGATGAGCAAGTTGGGATCTCCCAAGGTTTCAGTTGAAGATTGTGGTCTCACTAATTTCTTGGCTTGCTTCTTTTTCCCTATTATTGGATTTTCTTCACATTGCTTTCCTAATTGATTCTTGGGATTGAGATCCCCATCTCCACCATCACTCAAGCTAGAGGATCTTGAGGATTTAATAACCACCTTAGAACTACTTCTCCTAGGAATTGATGGGGGATCTTGCTTTAGGGGAGCTAGAGTATTTATTCTCTTTGAGTTGCCCATGGTTATTCTAGCCAGTTTTTTATCTAATCATTTATTCATGTGAGTCCATACCTTTATATCCTCCATTATAAGTTAGCTAGTTCTCTGATTGACCAATTAATAGTTGGCAATGGTGCATTCATGATTGTGTTGGCATATTTTGGATTATGAAGATCTAACTTGTCATCCACCATCCCCTCAAGAACCCACTCATCTTTGAATGCCTTTATTTGATCTAGGGTCATCTGACTCTAATCTCTTCTGATCACCTCAAATTAATCTACATAATTAGCCCAATAGTCTTTTAGATGAGGTTTATGTTCATATGTTAACCTTATAAGAAGATTTTATTTCACATGCCTTCTAGTACCTATGAAGTCTCTATTGGCATAAATTCAGAGAGTGAACTCGAAGATGGATAGTTATATGTCATGAGAATTTACATTAGACTTACAAACAAAATGACCCAATGAAATGGGAAAAGAAACACCAAACACATGTTTTTCTTGACATCATTTATGAATGCCTAATAATTGCATGTAGATCTCAATGAGGATGATCTTATCATTAGCCAACCTTGGAAGTCTTAAGGGATGGCCTTTGCAACCTCCAATTCTAATGTATGTAAATTTTTAGAACTAAATGTAGTAGCTACCATATTGGTTAACTAGTTGGGCTACTTTGACAAAGATCCTCATTCCCCAATCTTATTTTAGAAATTACACTACTCTCATTGTGAATGCATCATTGACCCTGATATAGTTTTTATTGATTTATTATAGGGTGAACTAGGGAAAATACTCAAATACTTGTGTCAATTAATTGATAGTTACATGTTGAGACAACCCTAGGTATACCATATGGGAGGTTCAGGAGTATACTAGCTAGGATGTCATGAAGAAATACCCTAATTTTTGCACATTTAACAAATGATCATGTAGGGAATCACTGATCAATTCACCCCAATCCATAAAAATACTTTCCACAACAAATGATTTGCATTGGGAGGAACATCCAATGATGAAAAGGTCTAGTGTCTTCATTACCTACTATTTGATTCAGTAGGTAATTATATCTAAAAGTTCTTATTTGAAATCTACTCTGTATAACATCGTGGGAACCTTACAAAGTTTCTCCCTTTTATGTTTCAACCATGAATTATTGATAGTGGTCAAACACTTGGTAGGGTATTTATTCCAACATGCCTATCATTCACTTATGCTAATACTAATTAACTCTTCATAGAGGGGGATTTTTAATGTCATGCTTATCGCCATTCCATCTATCTTTGCCATAAGTTGTCCAAATTTTGACCTAATTTCCATAGTCAATGAATTTTACTTGTCACAAGTGAATACTAAATCTAAACATTGCACCAAAGTGGGAAAGGTAGATGCATGTGGAAGGCCACTCTCTACTACATTTTTGACAACATTGTTGGACTTTCAAAATTCAATATTTTGTGAAAGTCAACTGGATCCATGTGCCCACTATGAGAATTAAAAATATTTGGTATGTCACAATCTATCACCAACAGAGGTTCATATCCCATGTATTTTAATTTCATCTTGTTGGCTCTAGATTTCCTGATAACTACTTGACAAGAAAGTGTAATGATATCTACTGGATTAGGAGGCAAAAAATTCTAGATTGACTAAAATAAGTGTAGGGCAATGGACATATGGAAATTTTAAATTTTAGGAAAATATATTCTCAAAATAAGATTGGGATGAGGGAGTTGTTGGCAAGACAAGTCTTATAATGTTTCTAAAAAAATTTGATAGAGTTTCACTATTATGGGGTAGAGGGGTAGAGCAACAATGAGGGAAAAGAACCAAGGAATAAGTATATAAAATCTTTTTTTCTTACCCATAGAATGCCTCAGTCCCTGAACATGTGTGCATCAGGTGAGGACCGAGGGTCCCTCAAGGATGCGTGGTGCAGATGTGATTTTTATTGTGTATCACATTTTAGCATGGCCAAGGGCTTGGAGGTTAGATCTATGGTCCCCTAGGGATACATAGATGCAGACATGGATAATGTCACATTTTACATCTCTATGAGGCCAAGGGACCAATGTCCCCAGTGATGCATGGACATGGACGTGGTGAATGCTATGTTTCACATTTTCACAGGGTTGAGGGCTCATTGGTACCATTGTTGCCTTCAAAATTGTACAAATGCAATCTTTATTGAAAAGTTCTAAGTAAAAAAATTTCCATTTGTTTGATCTTTTGCATTAACATTTTAACAAAAATCAATGTTTCAAGACATACCCAACACATGACATATATTCACATAACATGATATCTTCAAGATACTTCCTAACCCTAATATATTTTTTATTACATCAAATTTACCTATCTTTAGTTTTTGGATGCTAAAAGTTTTACTTAGAAATGCATGCATGATTTAATGAAGGTTCCAAGACTTATATTTAAACAAAGGTAATATTATGTGGGCAACAATTTAGAGATGCATGTAACTCTTATTGGGTTCCCTCACACATTCTAAGAACACCATGTGCATCATTTCCAATTTATTCTTTATATATTTAAATAAGGTATTTTTGTATTACTTATTCATGCATATGGTGTTCTAATAGGATTCATAGGATACTTGGGGACTCATTTTGAGGTCACTATCAAATAATCAACCAAAACTAGGTGTACCAATTTTAATTATCCTTTAAATGATTTTAGTTTTTCAGTTATTAATTAGGAACTTATCAACATACACATGTCCTTTTGTATGTCTATAATTGATCATTGGAGTTGTTGCATGATCATTAAATTTGTCTCAGGAGCTTTGAGATTGCATACTACTTATTCCATCCTCTAACTTTTATATGCTTTAGTTTGATATGTATGCATGCACACACATCAAAGTGGTAATTATATAAGCAACTAATTTTGGCATGATGTAGTTATTAGTTGTAGGATTGTATTATTCAAGGCTAATTTTGTGTATTTTGATTATTAATTTATATTGACCCTTATTGGTGCATTTTACCCAAGTTTTTGGCTATCTCATATATTCTTCCTCTCCTTCATCATTCTCTCCCCTCCCCTCAATCTTTATGTGGTTTATGGGTTTTTGCCATGTTGTAGTGAATTTTCTTTACTACCCAATCCGAGTTAATTATCATTGACATAAATTTTTAATGTACTGTAATGATTTAAATGAATATATTACCCAATGGAAAATAAAAGTTTATAGGGTGATTTTACAGAGGGTAATCCAGATGGTAAAAATTAAAGAATGATTTTATTAAATCATATTAATTATTTTAGAATTAATTCATTTTTATGTGAAGTTATAAAGTGAGAAAGCAGTCTAAATATGTGTTATAACTACAGGTAGTGTAGTGGGTCAAAGTTTAGCATTAGATGTATTTATAAAGGGAACTTATTAATATTTTTTGAATTAAGTAATATTATTCAAGTCCAAAACCATAAAAACACTTATTAGTGCATGTGAATTTAAGAATAATAAAGTGGCTAAATGAAAATAAAGTCAAGTTGAGTTAAGGTCAAGTATGAGTTACAAATAGTTTTGTAACTACTAGTACTAGTGAAAGTATACAAAAGGGATGTTTCCATTATATAATGGCTCTTCTTTATTTCTCCCTTAAGAGAGAACTATAAGAAATTTTATATACAACTTACTATTTTCTTGAAATTTTTAATGATGATGAATGTATTACTTTATGGGTATTTAATGTCCTACATTTATGAAAAGTAATTTTATATTTGAAGTTGAATTAATTTATTAGTTTATGTACTTTTAGATCATGTACAAGTCTTTAGATTGTATAAACATTGAGTTTTGTTGACATAAAATTTATGTTATGTTGTGAATTCATAGTTTGATGTTTCAACTAGTGTTGATATGTATAAGGTAAGTATAAATTAGGTTGGTTTAATATGCATCTCTTATTAAACATAGATAAATAAAACAATGATACACATAACATAGATAATAATGTGTGATTCAATTATCATTAATATATGAAGCACAAATACATATATCTTTATTAATTCCAATTCAATATATCAGGATATCTTCCCTACAATTCATTGTTAAGATTGAATACAATACAAAAGATCAATAGATACATCTTTTCCTCATGGATCTACATTTATGTTCTCTATGAGATGTCATGAAGTAAAATTAAAACCTTGAACAATGTCTATAGTTATTTGATATCGTGGTGTGATCTTAAGCTTCCACGATTTTAAAATTTTACTGAATAATCTGATGAATAATCCCATCAACATCATCCCTAGATTTAAACTTTGTCTCATCCTTGAGACAACCAAAAATTAATAAAACTGCACTCCTATGAAATTTTATCTAAATGTAGAAATTGTTGATACTTTGTAGTCAATTTGGTCTCAAAGATTTTCATTCTATGAGATATCCATTTGTCCTCTATACTTTTTGTTCCAACAAAATTTTCTCATGGATCAAGTATGCAATGTCTATGGTGGGGGATGAGTAGCAATCAAATTGTAAAAGTATTAATCACCTTGGTGGCTTGGTCTATTTTATGTTTGAATTAGTTTATTAGGATGCCAAATTATTTGAGATTTGTGATGCGGTGAGCTCATTATTCTTTTTTAGCACATAATTACTCCCCTAAAGCCAGCATGTTGCCTTTATGTGCATATAGAATCCTGAATGATGTCGTATTTGGTGGTGGTTTGATTTATTTCCTCTTCTAAAGTATCCAAAGATTTATTTTCTACTTGTGTTTTTATCAGTCATCCTAGAGTGAATGAACAATAAGTAGCAACATCTTAAATTATTTGTTGAAGGGAAGAAATGTTTGTCTTGAATTTGTGTTGATTGTATAAATTCTCTACAAATGGTTTTATGTTTTTTTCAAAGTTAAATTCTTCTACTATGGCTTCCATTATTGTTCATTTTTATACTTCAAAGAGTGTTTGATGTTTGATCATATTTTAAACTATTTCATGAAGGCATTTTTCTAGTGACCATTTGGGGTCGGCATCATATTATGGCCTTGCCTTTAAGATATTTTGTATAACATACTAATTTTATTCTTCCAAAATAATACATTGTTACATCCAATTGTGACTTGCATTATCCTAAAATATGATACCTAGGTGTTGCTTTTGTACTAGAGATAAATTATTGAGACGGATGTTGGTACCTTGAGGTGTGGATTCTAGCATAGATGGGGATAATCGATCCTTGATATTATCCATTTTCTATTTGGGATAACTAGTTTAGGCCATTGTTAAGTTTCATGGTTTAATAGTTATCATGAAATAAAAAATTACTGAAATAAAATAAGCCATCTATATATGCGGCATTTAATTACTGCTATATTCAATAAGTATCGTAGTAGTTCATGATTTGTGTATAATACAAATGAGGTAGTTAGTAGATAATGCTGAAATTTTTATTATGCAAACACCATTACCAGTGATTCCTTTTTTATAGTGGAATAATTTTATTCTTCTTTCCCTAATTTGTGGCTTGTAAATGATATTGCATGATCCACATTGTCTTATGGTTGTGCCAATATTGTGCCTATCACTATCCGTGAGGCATCAACATGTATGTAGAAGGGAAATTAAAATATTGAAATAATAATATTGGTGCATTTAAAATCTTCCTGACCTTCTTTATTCTAATCAATTAGTTTATTATTCCATTGAGAATCTTTATTTTCAATGTCTCAAATGCATCCTGACATTGTTTATTCCAATCAAATAGTTTATTATTATTTTTTTCAAAAAATATTCTATAGGTGTATTGATTAAATCATAACCTTGATAAAATTTTGATGGTATCTAGTGTATCCCAATAATGTGCAAACATTTTTTTGTGTTGTGTGCGATGGTAGATTGACAATTATTGATGTTTTGAGAGGACCAATCATTAGCCTTTCCTTGTAGATGATGTGACCCAATAATTTTTAAAATGGTGTTGATAATCTACATTTATTTATATTTAATACTACTTATATCATGTGGCATCTTTAAAACATCAATATTCATGCTTGAATATGATATTCGAGTAGTATATACATAGTTTCATCATATAAATATACTTCTAGGAAATAATGTATTAAATCCTTAAAAACATTGACCATAATTAAACTAAAAACAATTAGGGTGTTCTTAAGGCCAAATGGCATTATTGTGTATATGAACGGACCCCATTCTATATGAATGTTGTTTTTGGTTGGTCATGTTTGTCAATTTGAACTTGGTGATATCCCCAAGAATCCATCTATGAAAGAATATGCCTCTCTCCCTGTAATATTTTCTAAAAATTATTTTGTGAATGGTGTGGGAAAGGGGTCATGGATGAAAAATTTATTTAATTCTATGAAAATGAAACATATTTTTATTTCACCAATATTTTTATTTTGCACTAGAATTGGAATAATGTAGTCTATGTCATCTACTAGTTTAATGATGCATGTGACTAACATTTTATCAATTTCAGTCTTGATTTTGATTTTAATTTTAGGGTTTAGTCAATAGGATCATTTTATTATAGGTTTGACATCAGGGTTTAACTAAATTTTCATGGTTCCCTACTTAGGTTGAATACCTAAAATTTATTTTGAATTATTTGGAAATATATCTTCATATTCTTTTAACAATTCCACCATCTTCAAGATTGTAGGTTCTTCCCAATAATCCCCAAATTTATCTAATTTGGAATCTCCTTCAAGGGATATTTTTCTTATAAAAATTTCAAAGGTTGATAAAAATATTGTGGCTTATCTTCATTAATTTCAATAAGTTCTCTTTCCCCTCTTAGATAGTATAATTGATGTTACTTGGATTATTTTCTTTCTGTTTTAGGGTCATGTTTTTATATTTTACATCTTGTTAGTATATTTTGATATAATTTATTTAAGACTTGGATTTTTTATTTATTCTATTTTAGGATGTTTCCCTATAAATATTCTATATATAGTCTCTATGGCATGTTAGTCCTCTCTTTTCTATGTTGTTTTATGTTTTCTAAATCATGTTATTGTGTCTTCATTAGAGGATATTAGAAAATATTAGATTTTTCTTAGAGTACAACATATTCTTCTATCTAGATCCCAAAACTTGAATTCAAAAAAAATATATCTAAGGATATGATCCTAGCTCCTAGTCTCTCCTCACATTTCTTAATGCATATACCATGCCCATGGTATATGTTCTAAGGTCAACTAGAAATATTGTACCTAGAGTTTTGGGCTAGTTCTTTAATTTATGTCCAATATTATTCACATATATTGATAGGTTGATACAAAATTCCGTTGTCTTTATATTCAGTTCAAGGGTCTTAAACTTCCCTTATTCATAAATGTATCATGTCTTAATGAGTATGATAAGGGTGTTCTAGTTCTTAATATGTGCCTTATGCGTTGCCCACCATCTTGTGAAATATATGACTAATGTATCATCTAGGGTTTCCATTTGTGTTTTTTTTGGGAATACCTAATCCATCTATGATAAGTTTGTTATAACATCACTAGTTCTAGAGGTTTTGAGTAAGTTATTGGTTCATGCCCCTTTTTATAATTTAATCAAAGGACTGGTTGGTTAGATTGAGCTATAGTAGGGTTTTGAGAAATGGGTGGAAAAATGTGCTCATGGTGATACCAAATGAGCTTACTTCTGCCATAATATTCATTTAAAGTAGTGAATTGGGAAGTGATGGAGTTACAAGAACCCTCAATATGGACAAGGATAAGGTAACATAGTTTTTGGTTGATTCTAAGCTCAAGAAATTAGGCAAAGTTGGGTTGAAACACCATTGGAATTTGATAAGCTCTATTGGGTTAGTTGTGTCAGGTTAATGCCATTCATAAAGTGAAAGATATAAGATGAGGCTATGTTAAAGGATAAATAAGGAAGATAGATTCAGGTTTTAAGGTTGTCGATTTAATGTGCTAAGATGTAGATAGGTATTATGATTGGGATTTCGACTGGGTAGTTTTATTTATCAAGAATGTTAAGTTTGTCAATTATGAGGTTTTGGAGAGGAGTGGAATGGAAAAAAATGATTCTAAGTTCTGAGTTAATGTCACACTAATTGTTTCCTACCGGTACATGAGAGGGCACTCTGGGAAATATTTATACTATGTAGAGATTGACTTATTCGAGAAGTGTCATTCAAGGGTGAGATAACATTGTTTATAATTATTTTGATTTAATTGGTAGGATGTGTACTTATTGTTTTGAGAAGTTGAAAACAAGGTTTAAAATTGAGCTCATTTTGAAAAGGTTTTTGATTTGGACTTGTTTTGAATTTTTGACAAAACTTTTCAGATGGAAAAAAATTATACTATTCACTAGAATCAAAATGCTTGGAAATAAATGAAATGATAGTTATTTTTATTTTTGATTATTTTCTTGATATTTAAAATGCAATGCTAATTAAAACTAAAAATTTAACCAATAGTGTAGATACTGATTTTTGACTTTTTATAATTAAAAAGGAATGCATATGTTACATATATGCACTAAAATATTTTTTTGTTGATTTTTATTTTCAATGAAAATTAAATGAAAATCTAGTGATACTTTGAATCTTGACTATGAAAATGTGAAACAAGATCTCAAATCTAGATTTTATGTATGCAAATGCAACCTTTAAGTTTTTAAGATCTAATCTATGTGTGCAAGCTAGTATGTGAGTTTATTTTTAAAAAATATAATTTTTTATATGTAACTAAAATGATAAGTGAATAGATGAATGCAAATATACAACTATGATTTCTGAATTAGAATGATTTTTTTACTATGCAAATAAGCAAACTAATTTTTTTATGCAAACTTTATTTTTGATTATATAGTCTTTGTGTATGCAAAATTATTGGCATTATTTGTGTATGTGAATGAGTGCTATAAAAACTAAAACTAATTTTTTTTTGGTTGGATATATCTAATTTTAAGATTTACTTCTCTATCCTAGATCTAATGTAAAGACTACTATTATTTAATATTCATAATGTGTAAAAATAATTAAGATGATGAAACTATTTTTCCAATGCAAGAAGAGAGGGAAATGATTTTTTTTGAGTTTTTCTAAATTAAATTTCAAATGATACAAAAAATAAAGATATCTAATCTAATTAATAAATAAATAAAATGATAAAAATATCCTCTAACTTGACCAATGTAGAGATCAAGTGAAGGAGAATAAGTAGTTGATATAAATATCCAATCCTCAGGTAGCTAGTTCCTTAATGATGCTCAGTGGTGATCTTAGAACTCTCCAACTAGAGGGAATATAGAGAAAATGGAACCAAAAATATGACATGGATGAAGAAAACAACTGAACTATGGCTAATTGATCATGGAAAAAGTACTATTTGTAAACTCATGAACTCCTTTCTCCAACTTGTGCAAATGACTGGAAGATGACTAAAAAATGAGATTAAGTTATTCAAAACAATATTAAGGATATCTGTGGATCTATGAAAACTTGTAAGCTTTAATATCTAATACAATTTTTATATTTTAAATTCTAAGAAAAGTGAAATGCTTGTAATGGAAGAGAAGAAGTTGGAACTTTGAGTTAACTAAAGCCTACATCAAAGCATGTTTAAGTTAACTAGAGGTGATTTAAATTGACATAATCAATATTAAAAGTATACTAGGATTTATGAAGGAAAATGCAATATAAAAATAAAAAATAAATTTGAAATCGTGAAAAAAATAGTTTTGGGAGTTAGTTTCAAAACATTTTTGTGGTGATGAAACCACCTCTCTATACATGCAGTGGTTACAAAATTGACAAGGTCATTATGTAGATCATCATGGTGGTTTCATAGCTACCTCAATGGTTTTTCCATGGTGTCAATTTTTTTTAAAATTAGGTAAAATGAATTATAAAATGATCAAATCAAAGTTTCAAAGGGTTAAAAAAGTAAAAGACTAGAAATAAGGAGAGGACCAGGTCTGAGCAGCTTTTATCAAAACTCATTACATCATCATCATATTTTTTGTGACATGATACACTATGAAAAAATTGGATGCATCCATGTTCCCCCCTTGGTGAGATTCCTCATCATGAGTTGGCAAGGGTATTTTCTTGAGAAATAGTGTACTAAAAGGAAAATGAGGGTTAGGAAACTTACCTTACTTATGTTGCGCAATGATACCATATGAGATTCCCTTGTGACCTACATGTAATAAATTAGAATTAAGTGTAGTTTTACCAAAAAAAATGAGAAATATACTAAATAAATAAAAATTATAATTTTTTTACTTACCATGTACATGGGGGCGAGATTACGACCTAGATTGTCCCTTTGGGCGATCGAGATCAGTGTTGAGTGATGTCAACCTTTAAAACTCAAACATAAAATAACATACATTGAAATAAAATTATGGAAAATAAAATTTAATAATATTTAGTGTTTGACATTTTTTATGTTAATTTGTAAATAAAACTCATAAATACATCATAATATGTGAGAAAATGTAGCTTCAAAATAAAATTTCTAAAAATGGAAAGTTTTTAAACTGTAACGACTAGTAAAATGAACTAAATTTTTGAAAACTTACCAAAATAGAAATCATTTTTAAATTTGAGAGTTTGGGAATTTGAGCTCTAGGATCCCTATGAAGTAATTGTGCAAGATAATAACCAAATCAAAGAGTATGAACAAAGGATGGAAAGTGTACTATGGTAGTGGGAGGTGAGTCATATTGATTTTCATATAGTAGCCATATATTTAAATTTTTTATAAAAATATTATTTAGGTATGTTAAATTTTAAAATTTCTTACATGGGTGGGTTTTTGGTAATGTTTAGAATAAGGAAATGTATTTTTTTGGGTGAATTTTGAGTCATTTAGGGGGGTTTGGGTTTGGTGCAATTTTTTGGTAGAACTATCAGTGTTGTGGTTAAACTATTGTCTGTGGTGGTTATGTAACTGACACAATGGTTATACAACCACTACCTATGTTAAATGCCATTTTTGTCACAAGGTGAAGTTTATTTTTATTTTTTAAAATTTAGAGGATAGAGGATTGATTTAGATCATTTATTTTTATTTGCATAAGGAACTTACATCTGATAAAGCAAGGGCATCAAGAAAGAGTAGAATCTAAACATTCTAGGACTTTAGATGGCTAAAAAGTTGGCTACTTTAGATATATTATGGATTCTAAACATCCTATGGGTGTGGATTGTTACTCCAATGAGTATGTTTCTGTATAACCTGTTCACATACTGGGATGCAAAATTGATCACTTTCTAGTTCCCATAGGCTTAGGAGAGTAGACTACCACTCTCATTGAAAACTATAAGATCCTAAGGATGCTAACTATAGGCATGGTACTGACCTTGAGAGAGTACACCAATAGAGTTGAGGCTTGAGTTAGGTTATGTTTTTTATGAGACATAGATGCACCTGACGTGGGTGTTAAGTAGAGGTGAGACTAGCAGGGGTGGAGTGAGTAGTGATCTTAAACCTCTACAAGGTGATCATATGGATCCTTGCCTCCAAGATAGTGGGATACAAGGGCAATGATCAAATTTTATATGGTTTGGATCCCATAGTTTTGATCATATAGGATAGGATCTAAAAATTTACTTGGGATCAAGATGTATTATCTCACACTAATAGGGATATTTATAGGATCACTCAGTTTTGGGATTTATCAATCAGCCACCTGACCCTTATCATGTGTTAGGTATATGAGTACATGATATCATATTATAGATAAGTAGTTATTAGAGTGATATAGCTCATGAGGGACTTCAGGTGGGAAAACACAACCCCTTTCAAGGATGCACTATGGTCTATGGTAATTTTGACAATAATGGATCTAGTGGCCATGCCATATCAAGGGATAGTCAAACAATGGGTAGAATAGGTGGTCAATTTTATATCCTATGAGATTTCATGAAATTTGGTTACAAATATAAGTGCACTCTATGGATAGGGTTCCCTAAAAATATGGGCTAAAATATGTGTCCAACCTACATGGGAAAACAAGAGGTTAGGAATGCATTACTTGGGATACTTGGGTGGCAACCAATCACACCAAAGACTTATATTATTTTAGTGGATGGAAGGAGGTAGATAATAGGAATAAAGGTTGGTATGTAACCTTCAGTAAGAGGAGGAGGTGCTAAAAACATTTTAGCACTAGTGGGTGGCCAACATCATCTACAATATCCACTATAATATGCAAAATTTATAACTTTAGACTAGAAAGTAAAAAAATCACAATTAAATCTCTATTCTAAAATTTACATATAACCTAAGATAAAGATTTAAAAAATAAATGGAAATAATACCTTCACCTTACCAACCAAATGAAGATCTCTTATTTGCTAACTTGGATGTGCTCTTGAAAATTTGGTATGTGGTTGGTCAATGTAATCTCCAAAGCAAGGGAAATTCAACATCATAAGTGTATATGATTTGTGATATCAAGTTGATGATACATTTGATAGATTTATGGGGGAGAAATATTGTCAATTTATAGACATTTGGATGAAGAAATGTATGGATATGAAAATATAGATTTATTTGATTATCTTCATTTTGAATGGTTGAATTTGAGTCCTCATTCAAGTGGAGAAGATCAATTCCTCAAGTGGTTGAGAAATGTGATGAAGTTCATTGGGTGTTTGAAATATTCTTATGAATGAGTCAAGGTAGTTGAATGACTCATCAAGTTAGTTAAATTTCTTAGGGAGTTGGTTGGATGACTCAACAGTTGGGGAAAACATTAGGGAAATAGATGGTGACTCAACCTCTTGGTAGAGATAATTAAGGAAGTGGTTAGTGACTCACATTTTGGTAATTTAATTAGTTTTTAATATTTATTTGTGAAATTGTGGGTGCACGATTAATTAAAAATGGATTAGTTAATTAATATTTATTAATTATTCATTTAAATTATAGAGGGAAAATGGTGTTAGTGTTAGCTAAAATCTAGATTGTGAGTGAGTTAGATGATTTTATGTTGATATTTAGTAAATTTAATTACAGCACTAATGTGGTGAAATTTATGTGTTTACATTCTCCCTTCTTTGAAATGGTGTTGTGACTAGAAGAAGCAATGTATTTTCAAATAAAATTAGAGTGGAAATGGTTGTGAGAAGATGCCTCAATCAACTTGAGTGAGTGGTTACATCAATAGATATCCCCTTAAGAGGTCATATGAGGATAAAGGATGAATATGGGTGTTTAAAATTAATAAATCATTAAAAATGTGTTGAGTGGATTAGACGTAAAGTGATTTGATTGATACTATGATGAACAGAGCTACCCATTCTTAATTCAATGATTGCATGGGGTGATTGAATGTTGTGTCCCTAGAAATTATATATGTAAGAAAGCATATTGGAGAAATGATACATCCAAAGATAGGCTGAATGCTTTGATTTTACCCCAAGTAATGATATATGCAAGGAGGTGGATGTGGGAATAATATATCTTGTTGAAAATTTGGGAGCATTAAGTTAGGAAATATATTTTCTAATGATGATGGATTGAGTAATTTATTTTCAAGTAGAAAATTAAATAAATAGATAAATCTAGGATGGATGATATGTGTTTAGGGGTTAAAATAGTGGTATATGATTTTAAAATAAGCTAAAGGGGACTGGGTAAGGTAAATAAATAGGGTAGGGAGTAAATTATAATTCATTGTTACTATTTGCCACCTAAGATTTGAGTAGTGCTCTAGATTTGTAAAAGGGAGTGAAATAAAATGGGTCATGGACTAGTTGATGAGCATCATAGTGAACAAGTGAGGGAGAAACAAAGACCATAATAACACATGCCTTCAATAAATAATGTATTTAATCTATGGCAGTTTAATTTATTTATCATTAATACACATGAAAATTCAATGGAAAATTTTTACTATTATGCCAATGGCAATTTCATCGATGAAAATGGTGAAATCATCTGGTCAAATGGAAACAATGTTTGGTCAAATGGTAGTTTTTTATTAGTAGTGAATTCATCAATGTAGTGTCAAATTCATCATGTATAGTGGTGAATTCATTTGGTCAAATGATAAATTTACCTTGGTAATGAATTGGTCATTACTAGTGGTGAATTTATCTTTGGTGGTGGTGAATATGTGAAGGTTTGTGGGGAATTTAGTTGTTAGTAGAATTTTAAGTGGTGAATGATGATTGTGTGTTTGATATTTATTTATTGATGGAAAATTAGGGATTATTTGTGGATTTTTAATTGAATAAAAAACTAAGTATGTGTCTTTATGATTATTTTTATAGGAGAGATTTCATTTTCTTATATATCGAAAGAGGAAATCAAGAATATAATTGGTATTTGTATTGGGTGACATGATTTATTTTGCCACAAAGTTTACTTTGGGTTCATGTGTGTTAGCACATTTCTATATGGAGTTCCATGTAGTATAATAAAAGGATGAGCAAAACCTTGGTGATTTTACAATACTATAAGTAGGGGCATGGGACAACATAGCTCTAGAGAGGCCTATTATACACTTGTGAGGTAGAGTGGGTAAAGATTCAATTGATTATATATGGAATGTAATAGTTATGGGATAATGAAGTCACTTAGGTGACTTAGTGGACAAAAACATATTAAAGCATAAAATAACTCTTAATCAATCTAAACTCAAGATAATAATCAAATGGAAAGAATTTAAATGGGGAAACAATCAGAATAACCTTACCATTATATTTCTCCCATTTTATCTCCTTTCCAAGACTCTGTAATGTCACTTGTAGACCGAATTGACAAATTGAAAACCTAAAATCAAATGTAGGATTGTAAAGTAGGCTCAAAACTATGATGATAATGGCTAAGTGGGAAATGATCTTAATAACATAGGCTTATTCCAAGTCTAAATTAATGGAGGAAACATAGGCTTGAATTCATTAATTTTCCAAATGTTTGGGATGCCTCTTACATTTAAAGAGGTGTTTGGAAGGAATTGGAGGGGAAATTTCTCTCCCAAATTTCAAATTTGAGAAGGGTGAAAGTTATAGAGATTGGAAACCTCTAGACTTTATTTTAGGGGGCATGTGATTAGAAAGTAGGTGAATTAAGACTTAGAATATTAGGAATTATGTGGAAAGTGGGGTAAATTAGGAATTAGAATATTAGAAAATATGAATATGTGGAGAGTAGGGTATTTCTTGTAGTTAGGATTAATTAATTAATTAACTTAAGGGGACAAAGGGATGATTTTAATATGAGATATCAAGATTAAGTGTTAATTAGATCAAATAAATAAGATATTAGTCATAATTAATTAAGTTAATTTGTTGAGAAGAATTAAATGCATACATTTTTCCCCTCTTTGAAAGGGCATTAGGATTGGAAGAAGTAATTGTCTTTCAAATAAGAAAGATGATCATATATGGGTATTAATAAATTAGTGGACATAGGATGCCCCTTCAAGGGGACATACAGAGAAGAATGAGACAGATGCCCACTTGAAAGGAAGAAATGTGGGTGGGGTGGATGAATAGACAATGGAATGTTAGATGTGAGATCAATGATAAAGAATATGAAATAGACATGAGTAGTGAGATAAAAATTGATAATTCCCCTGGCAAAGACATATGCACAGGGAGTGAAGATGATGATGTCACTATTGTTGACACATCCCAAGGGGGAATCAAATGTAATAAAAGAGTGATAAGATAAAAGGCTAAAATATTTTGACATATCCCAAGCAAGGATGCATGCAAGGGAGAGCTACAATCCTGCATGCAATGAATGGGATATAAGCCTTTCAATGTATCCCAAGTAAGGATGCATGCAAGGGAGAGCCATAAACCAAAAAAAGTGATGAATTAGGCCATAAGATTTCAATGTATTCTAGGCAAAGACACATGCCAAGGAGAGCTATAGGTCAGAATGATAAAGGCCATGAGCTTTCAACATATCCAAAATCAAGATGCATTTTAGGAGAGATATGGGATATAATGATAAAGGCCATGAGCTTTCAATGTATCCAAAATAAGGATGCATACATAGAAAGCATCATGCCAAAATAAGACAATGATTTGATAATTTTAATGATAGGTGTATCTCATAGCATGGTCAAACAAGAGTAAGAAGTAGTCGATAGAGGAAAAATGATGTGATCAAGTGACCAAGTGATGAAAGGGAAAGATTAGTTAATGTGGTCGAGCTATCCTTGGGCATAATGGGTGATCACATGCTTCCTACATAGTATTAAGAGACCTCAGGCTGATTTAGTTCTCCTAAAATGGGAAGGATGATGTGAGGAACAAGAGACATGATGATGAAATAGATGGGTTAAATGCAAAAATTAATGGTAGATTAGGTGAAGTGTTGGCAATCAATGAGCTATAATTGAGTGCTATCGATGATGCCCCTAGTAAATATAGAACCACAAGGAGCAAACATGATGGTGTCATGGTTGTCAACACATCCCATAGGGGAATCAACCATAGCAAAAGAATGGCAAAGATATTCATGACATTTTGACATATCCCAAGCAAGGACACATGGATGGAAGAGTTTTATGTATTGGATTGATGTTTTATGGAGATAAAGATGTACAAAAAATGATAAAATGATTATTTAGTGATAATGGATGACTGATGAAAAAATAAGAAAGTTGTTACTTATCAATCCTAATCAATAGGTGTGGGCGATTGACAAAAAGATTAAGGAGATGATTGTGAAGATGGTGATTGACAAATTGATTGATTAATGATTTATATTATAGCTCAAGGATTTGAATGATTCAATACTTGATGATGAATAATGGGGAAAGAGGAGAGAGTGGCTGATCTAACCTTAGGCACATCATGTGATTGAGTAATGTCTACATAGTTTGAAAATACCTCAGGCCAATGTAGTTCAGACTAGACAATGGATGAAAAGATAAAATAGAGGATGATGATGATGATGATGGATGTTAGACATTTTAGTTGTTAGATAAAGGATTAGGATAAATGACTATATATGAGACATTAGATGTTATGACATGCGGTTGGGTTAGATGGGTTAATATATGATCAACTGATGGATATAGACTTGATGATTAGATTATTAGGTGATGTTACAATTAAGTGGGTGATAAAGGATAGGAGAAATGATGAGTGCAGTCCATTGTCAAGCCATCATTTTCATGACAAGTCTCATCATATTCTACACAATCCTATTAAATATATCACTAGCCAATGTGCCCCATGATATAAGTATGACCAAGAGGACATTATGCCAAAATGCATGATTATAAAAGGGTCAAAGGATGAAATCTACATAGGGAACCCAAAATCATTATTATATCCTTTTTGGATCAATAATAACATCCTCATTCATTGTAACCTTGATGTAAGATTCATGATGAAAGAATATTTAAAAATTAATAAAATAAGATAAACATAGACAAGAAAACAAACACATGCAAATAAGTCAAACAACAAAGAGAAGACAAGTATCACACATACGTATCTACATGTAGTGTTATTGTGTCTTGTATAATTATCATAATGAGAGTTAATGGGATGAGTGACCATGTGATGAGTTGTACTAAGTCAACCATGATGATTATGATGTGACTTTGGAGTAAGGACTTGGACAAGGGCATGGACTTGGAGTAGACAAGGGACTAGGATTAGGAAGGTTATGGATAAGGACTTGGATGCCAAGATCAGGACATAGGAAAAGACAAGATAACAAAATGATAAGAGCACAAGTACATAAGACAAGGTAAGAATCATTCAACATATCATCCTAATCTAAAGCTAAATGTTCCCAATCAAGATTGAAACAAAAAGAAGACTAAATATTATATATGGAAATTGGATTTCTTATAGTAGACTCAAAATTTTATCATGATGTTGAATTGATCAAGAGCCTTGAATGGATTCATGGATTTATGATTGATTTACTCATTATACAAATGGGGTTACTAGAAAAGGGAATACCAAGCCTAACAACCATGATAAGTACAAATGGAATAATTGATGGGATGAAAAAAAGATGAGGGTGACACTAATAAAGGGATGAGGACCAACCCATGATCACATTATGAAGAAACCAAATATCTAGTTGCCTAAGTGTCCATTCGAGGCTATGCCAAGATGATTGTAGAACATTTATCAAGATGCCTTTTATTCCCTTATGAAGGTTAAGATAAGAGCCATGATGGACATATTAGGATGTAGGATATGGTGGCATATGATGGATAAGAACAATGGACAAAGGGATAAGAGAAACAAGGATGACATGGATGGGATTGACAAGGGGTGGATTTTGACCCCAAGTATTGGGGAAATTGTAGACAACATATTATTTTACCATGATGCCAAAAAATGGTTTTCAGCATGGTACTTTCCCAAGGCAATAGAAGATGCATATGTAAACCATCCTTATTATTATGCTTAACCTTCTAAATGTGATATGTGGCCTAAAGAGGAATCCAATGATGTATGTTCATGTTCATCCCCATGGAGATGTGACTAAATGATTACCCACTAGGGGAAGGAAAGGGTTAATGATGGATGAAGGTATAAGGGATGGATTAGTGATGCCAATGAGTGGGGAATGATGGGAAGCATGCTCCTCATGAAATGTACGAGGAGACCTAGTTTTAATATTAGAAAGAACCTCCTCAAGAGTCTTAACTGGGGCCTATAGGCCCTTTGTATCAAAATATGATTCATATGCATCTTTTTCAATGGAGGAATTATCTTGATCAATATTTTTGTCCTAACTAAAATAATTTGCTTTTGGGTTGTTGGATAGGGAATTGAAGGTATGTATGTTCTACAGTTTGATGACCATGCAGATTCTGACTTCATTTTTGACTTGGATGATGATGTGTTAATGCTACTAAGAGATGATTATTTAATTATATCCATAGAGAGGGCATGCTAAATAACATCATTGTCTGCAAGTAACTTTTTCACCTTGGGTTTATGAATGAATGCTTTAGGAAAAATGGATTTGTGAAAATGAGGGATTGGATGTGAATAAGTGATAGGGATGGCTTGATGAGGGATGGTTATGGCATGGAAAGGATTGGGGTCATGATCATGGTTAAAAAGTACCTCTTGGCATGCCCTCTCTTGTTCCTCTTAGGTGTGGATGCATTGGATTCAGTATCAATTTCAATGCAACCATTATCAATTAAGTTTTGGACATAATCTATAAAAGGATGATGCCTATAAACTAAATGCCATAAAGCTTTATGATATAAACAAAACTGGTCTACTCAATACCATGAGGGTTTAGGATTAGACAATTCTAGAGGTTTTACTTGTAGATATTTGATCATTCCAATGGCCTCTAGTTTTCAAAATAGGAATTTCATGGATATTGGGAGTGGGTTATATTACTTGTCAGTGATGCTAGACTTACGGGTGGAGATGTTTGATTACAGTGACTTAGGGGATGAACAAATGTGGGAAAGAGCTTGACCATGCTTTTAGCATACCTCATTTTGCTCATCTCTAGATGTAGCCTCTTTGGATGATCCCTCTATTTCAAGGTCACCATTGTCAATTAGGTTTTGAACATAATCTATGAAAGGGAAACATCAATAAATGGAATGTCTAGAGACTCTATGGTATAGACAAAATTGATCCATGTGATACTATGAAGGTTTGGTTTTGGTTTGATCTATTGATTTTATTTGTAGGTAGATAATCATGTTGGAATTAAAAAGTTTCCAAAAGAGGGATTCCACAGATATTGGGAGTGTGTTATCTTGATTATTAGGGATAATAGAATTAGGGGTGGAGGTATTTAATTACAGTGATTTGGGAGATGAACACATGTGAGACATAGTTTTCAATCTCAATTTCTCTTTACTACTAGGATAGGGAAGATCAAGAGTAGTGTTATGGTTAATGTATGGGGGAATGGATTGGGATTAGTTGACACAAGTGTTGGATGTCATTTAGTTTATGGTGGTATATGGAAATTATATATTAAGAGAGGTGGATTGAATGTAAGTGATCGACTTAGCGGGGGTTAAACAAATGTTACAAGAAACCTTTGAGAAATGTTGCTTAAAAAATTAGACAAGTTTGACAAGTTATGGGTAAATGGATATATCTTTGTTTAGGCCATGTGTGTCAAGTATTTAGACTATAAATATGATATATACTAACAATATATCAATAATTTTTGGATCTAAACTGGTAGAGTGATGATAAATCAATAATTGCTAAATGTTGAGTTAGCGAGATGAAAAGATGATGATGGTTGCTAATCTCAAGTCCAACAGGGTGAGGGGATGACAAGAAGACAAATGCTGAAGTTTTAAATAGATAGAGTGATAGATACTAGTGCTATGGAAATACAGGTAGTGACAAGTTGTTTTGAGATGACAATGAGAGTTTTAGGATAGGGACTATTAGTAATGGCATAGATAACATAGTATCGATAACTATTAAGCTCAAAATAGAAGAGTGATGGGAAATTGATGATTGCCAAATGTTGAGTTAGTGATATGACAAGATGATGATGATTGTTAATCTCAAATCCAATAGGGTGATAGGTTAACAAGAAGATGAATTTCAAGTTTTAAAATTGATAGAATGATAGGTGCTAGCAATATGGTAATATAAATAGTGATAATATGATTGGAGGTGATAACAAAGTGAATATCTCCTAGTAAAAAGGGACTAGATGTATTAACTTAATTGATGTACTCGAGGTGATAGTGTGAAGATGATGAAATAGTGTAAATGTTTTTTATGAATATGTTTTGGTGATGCAATTGAAGGAGTGTGGTGTTTAAGTGATGGTTTTTATGTGTGGATGATCAGATGGGTAATGGTGAATGGAGGATGGTACCTAGTTTATGAAAATTAAGGGAACATGATAAGCACTAGGGTTTTCTAAGGTTAAAATTAGTGTTTTTGATTTTCAAGTAATTTTAGGATTTTTGGCTCAAAAATATTACTATTCTTGACAACACTCACAAAATTCACACACCAACCACAAACCTAAATTTAGTGACTAACATAAGAGTATAACCCAATGAATACACCATCTAATGTATTTTTGGGTGAGGATATATGTTGGTGACCCATTATAGAATTTCCCAAACCCTCTTAACCCTATTTTCACTTAATAGTTACTTGGGAGTTGATCTTGACTCCAACAGTAAGTCACCTGTTACAATCGAAGGCCCTATTCTAGGTTTATATAGGCTCATTAGGGGAGTCCCAAATATACCCTAGGTATAGTGGGGCCCAAATCCATATAGGATTATATATAACCACTTTGTGTATTGGAGCCAAAATTCCCCTCACTCTATGAAACCCTTTATGGGGAATTCCACTTTAGCACCTAATGATATCTATCCTAATATTTATACTCCACTAGAACATAGAGTATGGTCTAATGCATGGTGATGAAATCCACATCACTGACCCCTAGGGACTAATGGTAAGTATGTGGATGTCATTTTTAAAGTCACATTTCACCCTAGAAATAAAAATAGGGAGGGTTTATTGGTGGTTTTTGATCCAACAGGAATCACTGTAAGAACACAGAGAGGAGAGAATACACCACTGTGGCCTTTGGGTAACACTCAAGAAAATAAAATATATATTTATTAACCAATTAATTTGTGTGTTTACTATTCCAATCCAAGAAAGAACCAAACAAGTGATAAAAATAATGTTTTTGTCGATTATGGGACTGGTCAACCTGCAAAACAAAAAGATTAGTAGTTTTAAGATAAGTGGTCCTCAATCATTTATCTTGCAAGAAAATGGTTTAGTAGTTTTTTAGTCAACAACTTTGACAATAGACCTTGTAAAAATTTCATTAATAGTATCAAATTTTTTGCCTTGGAAGTGTTTTAACAAGCAAAATTAAAAAAATGATTAAAAGTAATGTATTGGCCAATTTTGGGATTAGTCAACCTGCAAAATAAAAAGATTAGTGGCTTGATCAATTTAAACTTTGACTGATTATCCTATCAAGCACCTAGGTTTTTAGTTTTTATCCTTTAGAGATTTAAACTTTGGACTTTGAGGAGTGACCTATAAAATGGTGTCAGTAGTTTGATGATTTCAATAGGCCACTTGCAAAAATTGATGCTTAGATGAACTCTCTTTAAAAAAACACTTTGATTGTATAATTACATATATAAATATTAATAAAGACTTAATTTATTAACATGGATAATGATGAATTATATTGAACATGATAGATGAGGAGGGAGTAAAAAGAGGGGTTCCCCTTTGTATTTAAAGATGTTGACAAAACATTTAATTGTTATCAACACATTCCATTATTCTATTAACTAACTAACTATCTAACTTATAACACACATTATTCAAAATTGCTATGTGAGTGAGGGGAAAGACCTGGAATGTTTTCATATAAACATTAATTATCCATTATTTACTAAAATAATATTACAATGGAAATGAGGGTTGTGTGACACATATGTAGACATGAACATTTCTCTATGTTAATTATGCCTGTATTATCTTACCAAAAAGACTTTTAAATATATTGCAATGATTGGTCAAAGATGTTGTGGGTTTTATGTTGACTTATGTTGAGGGACCAAAACACCTTGAACCATCTAACCAAACATCTTTAAAAAATGATACAATAGATTCATAGTTCAAAACCTGAGAGTATCCCTCACCTAAACAACATTCCCTATATAGAATCTAGTGTAATCAAGATAAATTTTTATCAGGTAATAAAAAGTCTTAGCTTTTAAAAGTGTCTTCACATGGCATTTACATGATGTCACAAAATATAACAAATAGGTGGTGACTTGACCAAATTTCCTTGCATGTGGTGCAAGGCCAGTGGAGGGTTTGGTAGATTGCCTCCAAAATGTATGTCCTGGAATGATATACAATAAAGAAGAAACTCATGGGAAGATGGTATGTTGGGAACCAAATGAAAGAGATACTTTACTGTCACTTTTAGCTCAATGAGCAATAATAGGTCCGTGTATAGGCAAGGATGTAATAGAGATCACAAAGGTCAATGAACCAACTTACCTTACATGTGGTGAAAGGCCAGTGGAGGTTTTGGTAGATTGCCTCCAAAACATATGTCTTAGAATGATATACAACAAATAAGAAACTCATGAAAATATGGTATGTTGGGAACCAATTTCATGAGAGACTTTACTGTCACTTTTAGATAAATGGGTAATAATAGGTCTAACATAGGCAAGACTATAATAGAGATCACAATGGTCGATGAATATCTATGCATTTTCTCTTATTATATGTGCAAAGCAACACATTTACCCTATGTTAATATTCTTTTCAAACCCTAGAATGATGAGATTTTAAAATTCCTAAAAACATGTAAAATTAAAAGATGGTGCTAATGTCTAGCACTTCTATTACATTCACTCAGGGTTTATAAGCTTTTACTATCAACGTTCAAATACCACTCCAATTTTATCGATTCACTAATAAATAGGGGAAGGATCAGATACAGATCTATTTCTATTTCCATTTAATGTGCATGCACAAAGAAACAAGTGGATATGGTGGTTTAAAGATTGTAAGTAGGTGGATGTGTTTGCTAAGCAAATGGTGACACCATTTGAGTTGGTGAAGATGAAGAAGAAACTTGTTAGGTCATTGGTTTTAGTCTTCACTGTCAATGGGATTGTAACTTCAGTAGATGCAACAATGATGATGTAGATTGGATATGATGGCATTTTTATTGATTCTTCTATCTTTGAGTCTTCTTATCCTCTATCTTGGGTTCAAGCCTTCACACAGGTCATTGTGAATTATAATGATTCACAAATTTTGGCCAAGGTGAGCTCTATTATCGGGGATCTTGATATTATTGATATAGACTTAGTGTAAATACAACATAGTTATATTTGAATGTTAGGGACACATTAACTATATAAAAACTATTAAATATATGCCAAATGCCAAAACACTTAGATATATACAAGAAGCTTGTAATGTGATGATAAAAATAAGGAATGAGATTTCTGATTTTATAAAAACATATTAATATATGCTAATAGACATACCACTGTAAGAATCAATCCCTGGAAATGGATATGGATGAAAAATTTGAAGTATTGAGCCATAAATATTGCTTCAATTTGACCTGCAATCTCAAGCAAACATATTAAATGTAGAAGATGTCAGTGCAAGAGGAGGGATCCCATTGTGGTCACCATAATGTATCACCCAAAATTTAGACAAATAAATTAAAGCATAGTATAACTCTTAATCAATCCAAACTCAAGATAATCATCAAATGAAAAGAATTTAAAATGGGAAGCAATCAAAATAACCATACCATCATCTTACTCCCATTTTATCTCCTTTCTAAGATTACGTAATGTCTCTTGTAGACTAAATTGATAACTTGAAAACCTAAAATGGGATCTAGGATTGCAAATTATGCTCAAGATTATGATGCTAATGGCTAGGTGGGAGATGATTTTGGCAGCATGGGTTCATTCCAACTCTAAATCAATAAAGGAGAGTGATAGAGGCAACATAAGCTTTCATTCATTCCTTGTCCAAATGCTTGGGATGCCCTTGCATTTAAAGAGGTATTTGGAAGAAATTTGGGAGGGAAACAATACCTCTTTAAATTCAAGGGGTATCTCAAGCATTGGACAAGGAATTAAAATGCTTGGGATGCCCCTTGCATTTAAATAGGTATCTAGAATAAATTGGGAGTGAAACCCTCCCAAATTTCTTCCAAATACCTCTTTAAATACAAGGGGCATCCCAAGAATTTGGACAAGGAAAGAGTGCAAGCCTATGCTGCCTCCATCACTCCCTTGCATTGATCTAGAGTTGGAATGAGCCCATGCTGCCAAGATCATCTCCCACCTAGCCATTATCATCATAATCTTGAGCATAATTTACAATCCTACATCCCATTTGAAGTTTTTAAGTTGTCTATTTGGTCCACAAGTGACATTATGTAGTCTTGGAAAGGAGATCAAATGGGAGAAAGATGATGGTAAGGTTGTTCTGATTGATTCCCCTTTTAAATTATTTCCATTTGATGATTATCTTGAGTTTGGATTGATTAAGAGTTATCCTATGATTTAACATGTTTTTGTCCAAATTCTGGGTGATTGATTAAGAGTTATCCTATGCTTTAACATGTTTTTGTCCAAATTCTCGGTGATACAAGTGACATGATTTATTTTTTCATATATTTTGCTTTGGGTTCATGTGTGCTAGAAAATTTGTATATGGAATTGCATGTGATATAATAAAAGGATGAAAAAATCCTTGGTGATTCTATAATACTATAATTAGGGGCATGAGAGAGCATAGCTCTGGAGAGGCCTATTATACACTTATGAGGTAGAGTGGACAAGGATCTAATTGATTATATATGATATGTAATAGTTATGGGACAATGAAGTCACTTAGATGACTTGGCCTATTATAGGAGGTTATTGGATGAGCCCACACCATATAAAATCACATGGAGACCATAAAAGGGCGAAGATCTAGATTGGGTGGAGAATATTATGTTCTTAGCATTTGTGATAACACCATATTACATTATGGGGAGGCACAAGTATATGATTGAGAGATACAGATGAGACAGGGTCTTGCTAGAAGCACAATGATTGAGGAGGGGAGGTGAATTAGTATTCAAAACTTTTACAACTTTGCTTTAACTTTCATCAAACATCAAAGCAATATAATGAACTAGTAACACATCAAGAAACATTTCTATGAGCATGAAACAAAAGCATAACACATAGAAAAATTATTTGAGTGGGAAACCCTCAAGGGAAAGAAAACCCACTGATCTCTAAAAATATACTATAGTCCTATAAGACAAAAACCAAGTTTAGTGAAGCACCAACTTCACATAGAGCACCAACCCCAACTAGCCAAGCACCCACTTGACTAGGCTTTAACAAGTACCCACTTATAAGGAGGCACCAATCCCTTAGATGACTCGACACTAACTTAGCCACTTGATTTCATTTATCACCTTCATAACACCTTATTTATCAACCAACTGATGATGACCACCTCTTTAATTCTTCACTCTTATCCCTCTCAAACTGCCTTCTAGGCATCTTCACTCAATTAGGTCTCTTCAAGACTGATTAGGTCATATGACCTTGATATTAATATATATTACCCATATTATATATTAATTATAATTTATAAACACTCTTATTATGGTCTACAAGACCTCATTCAGCTCCTCAAAGTGCTATTTCCTTCGCTTTCACTCTTAATCTCTCTAACTTGTCAATTAGGCCTATTAGGCCTTGTTCTTATACTGGGCTCTTACACATACACCTATTGGTCATAAATATACACTTTAACACTTATATTTTACACATAATATTCCTTAATACATTTAAAAAACATGAATCAATCATAACATTATGTTGGTTATAGATTAAATAGACCAAATCCTTCTTTAGGCCTTCATTAGCACATGTTACCCTTTGATCTACTTGGAACAATTTTAAACTCCACACATGGTATTAAAAATTCATATTCCACTAAAATATACCCCAATTTATCTCATCTTAGGTTCATGACACTTTTTTTCTCCAACCACCAATTGAATCACACCATTAGTACTATTTACATAAGGCCTTCACACACATAGAAAGGTCCATCATGAACAACTGAAGATAATACAATATTTATCCACACCACCATGAAAGTAAATCACATAAAAATAAACTAAAATATCTCAAAAAATTCATCAAGATAATTATACTTCATTACATAGGTCAAAAGGACTCAAAAACACTCTTGCAACTTCTTCACTCAGAACTGCCAGTTTTCCTTAAAGACTAGTCATGGTGACTCACACCTCCAACATATGTATATAAATATTAAATTAATTTTGATTAGTTTATATTATATAATTATATAGTTATACCATTATTATATATAAATTTAATATGGTCAAATGGTAATATTGGTCTTGCAGACCAATCTTATAACCTTATATCTAACTATCTTATCTGAACCAGACAGGTCAACTTATAAGCAAATTTTTCATCATATTCACTAACCTCCAAAAATTATATACAACATGAAAATGTATTAAAATTATTTAAAAAAATCTCCATGCATTTTTTTCATCACTATTTCATGATAGCATATCCCTAATCATCTTCTCACTACTGTCTAGGTTTCTCATTGTTTGCATCATTAGGCCTGTTAGCAACTAGCTAACTTGGATGATCAGTTTAACACACTTTAGTGTTATAGCCTATTTATAAACCTTTATGGAAATTAAAAATTATTCTTAATCTTCATCTTCCATCCATTTTCAAACTGTGTTCGATACAAATTTTTACGACTACAATAACTTCTTTAGAAACAACCCTGTATCTTCTCATTTTCTCTCTCCTCTCTCTAACCACAACCATTTATAGGTACATGGGATATTTAAATCCAAGATAAAAACACTCACCTGATCATTCCAAACTATCCTAATCACTTTTTAATCATATATCCAATATCAGGTCCTTATTAGGGTTCTAAGAAGGTTTAAACATACTTCCCTTATTAACATTTGTTCATAAATCATAGCCCCTCAATCCAAAAACTAATGATTGGAATTTTTAGATAAGAAACTTAAAAATATACCATGAATAACTTAGGTTCCCATGTATAGGTTTTATTATCTAATGAACACAATAAAAATCTTCTCGAGTAGAGAACCCTTCATTCTGTGCACTTGAGAGACCTTAAAACACATTTTCAAGCCTTATCCTTCAAAATTTGACCTCAAAATTAATGAACATGATTAAAACAACTTGAGTCACATTTTTAAATTCTACCATACTCACACTTGAACTTTAAATTAATATTGATACCCCATTAGGCCACACTTTCTCTCTTTGATCACTTAGACCTTGACTTACAAGTCACATTAGGCCCAAAAATTGACCTTCATGCCTCTTTCCATGCACTCTCCACCACTCTCACAAACTCAATAAACCTCATACATGATTACATTATCATAAATCATTCATATTCCTTGAAAATATATCATGATACCTCATTAGGCAAGGTAGGGTCTAGGTGCAGACTTGGTTTGAAGGTCTTATCCCTATAGGCTTACTCTAATACTCTCATAAGTGATCCAATGCATCATATACATGCTCAAAAAAAATCATACAACCTCTAATGATTGTGTGCATTAATTTCACCAAGTAATCATGCTCATTCATACATAAGATGAGGCATCCTATGCACATACCTTATTAAGATACCACAAGACTCAAGCAGTTGCCAAATTTGATAATAAGGACCTTCCATATTAACCTTCACATCACTCATGCAGTCATAAGAATATATACCAATCATATATTACACTCTAAAAATAAATACAACACTAATCAATATTCTCTCTCATAGCTACATTCTGTAATGACCTCGTGAACCTTTGACATCAATGAAAACATCAATGCCAAATATCAACAACATGAATAGTGCTAAAAAATCTCCCTCTTTGTCATTGATGGGAAAATAAACTACAAACTAATCATTCTTATCTCCCCTTTATGGTATTTCTCCCCCTTTGAAATAAATAACAAAGTGATGTCTATAACTCTTTGGATCACACTCCTTACAACCAAAATACTCAACACTCAAGACTATGAGTTTATGAGACAGAATACAAACATGATCCCCCTATCTCCAAGCATACCTTCTTGGAAAAACTCACCTATTCTTGGAGATAATGAAACTAATTATATCCCCCTAAGTACTTGACTTCTTCAATGATTTCTAGGGGTAGGAATTATTCCCAATTCTTGTATTAGGTGTTCAAATGTTACCTTTGTAAGTGGTTTGGTCAAAATATCTGTAATATGATCCTATGTAGAAAACATAATCAAGCATAAAACTTTGTTCACTTACCTTCTCTCTTAGAAAAGTATACCTAATTATAATGTGATTAGTCCTTGAGTGCATGATAGGGTTCTTTGAGACACTTATAGCACTTGTTGTGTCACAATAGATAGGTCTAGGACCATCATACTCCACCTTATAGTCTTTTAGGGTCTGTCTCATCCATAAGACCCGAGTGTAACATGAAGATTCTACAATGTACTCAACCTGTGATGTCCCCTTCTAATAGGGATATATGAAAGACACAAAACTCTGATACCAAAGACAAAAGCTCTGATACCACTGTGATGTCCCTTTCTTAGGGGCTCCTTTTATCTGCACAATAAGCTCCGAACAACTGTAATATCCCCTTCAAACAGGGAATATATAAACTCATAAAGCTCTGATCACAGATACAAACTTGTAGAATAGATTCAAAATAAGCATACACAAATCACAGTATAATCTCTCAATAGCAAATAAAGATCTCATTACTTGTTCTTCTGGACGATTACACAATTGAGTCTCTGTTATAAAAAATAAAGAATATTAAAATCCTGGTCTTAAAACCCTGGCTTTTGCTAATCTGGGAATGAAAACTGGATTTGGAAGTGTCTCGGCCTTTCTGTGTCGACACACAGGCGCCGTCGTCGGTCGATATCTCGCCGACGTCGGTCTCTGTCGGTCGGCTTTCTGCCGACGTCGGTCTTTAGTCGACCGATGTCGGTCACTGGAAGCCCTTTCTTGGCCGATGTCGGTGCCTGAACAGCTCTGAACGGACCTGTACAGACATGGTACGGCCGCCAACCTATCTCTTCTTAACCCCTGATTGCTGAACAGCCTGATCTCACGAATATAGATTCTAACACAAGATCTATCTCTGTATAACTTATTAGATCAAAACTAAATAAATAAAATACCTGGAAAGCTCTGTGATAAACTTCTATGTGAAGTTATCTCTCAACCCTGGAATTCTGTGATAACTTCTGGATGAAGCTATCTCTCAGATCTGTATCTCTATGATAACTTCTGGATGAAGCTATCTCTCAATTTGGCAATAAATCAGCTGATATCTCACAGCCTCTAAATCACACACAATGAAGAGGGAACATTCTCCACTACAATAGAATCCTGGAACCCTTGGCTCAGTCTTCACAGAAGAATTTCTTTAAAATCAATATCAATAATCTATGCATAATCAATAATGGCCTCCATGAGAAACCCTTATACCCTCAAAAGATATGCTTGCCCTAATTAGGGTTTCTTAAATTAGAATTAGGGTTTCTAATTAAAAATAGGCTAAATAATTAATATTTGATTAAATCAATCAAATATTAATATCTCCCTCAATACATGTCGGATCCTCGAACCGATCCAAGCAGGTGAATCAGGGAGTGATTTTGCACATGACCATACCAAAATAAAGGCACTCCGCTGCATATCAAATATCCCTAAAAAGTAGGAGCTCAGGCCCAATGGTCTGAAATAACCTGAATGAAAACCAAATGTAGAAATCCTGCGAATCAAAGTCAAGCCAAGCTCCATTATGACCCTCTATCCATCATATTAGCCTACGAAGGTCGCATAATAGGCTAATCATCAAAACTGTCAATGTCCATGAAAAAGGGGACATGACACAACCTCACAAGTGGATAATGCTACCAATGGTTGTTTCTTGCTTATCCATGAAACTAGGCACTCACCTAAGAATAAGGCTCATCCATTGGTACTTTTCTTATCATCTAGACTTCCTACCTAGTATGCATTTGTATAGGCTATTAAATTGAACTCCTTACTCCTTGAATACCATATCCCATACTTCATAGTCACTTTGAGATACATGAGTATCCTTTTGACTACTTGCAAATGATTTTCCTTTGGATTTACTTGAAACCTTCCCACAAGACCTGCTACTTACATGATGTTAGGTCTAGAGGCAATGGTGTTTAGCAAACTTCCAATCATTAACCTATTTGACGTTTGATTTAACTTTGGAGATTCATATTCCTTTCTTAACTTACACCCTATGATCATAGGTGTACTAACTACCTTGAAATCTTCCATTTCAAACTTCTTCAACATCTCTCTTATGTACTTGGTTTGTGAAATGAATATACCTTTTTTAGATTGAGTGATTTGCAACCCAATAAAGAATGATAGTTCTCCCAGCATAGACATTTCAAACTCTTTATTCATCACCTCTGCAAATACCTTGGTCATTTTCTCATTATTTCCACCAAAGATGATGTCATCCACATAGATAACTACTATAAATTGATGGTCATCTTATGACTTTGTGTATAGATTACTATCTACAACTTCTCTTTTGAATCCTTGATCCAATAGGTACATGTCCAACTTGGCATACCAAGATCTAGGAGCTTGATTTAGACCATAGAGAGCCTTTTTTAATCTAAAAACATAGTCCTTATCATCTAACAGTGATAATCCCTTAGGTTTCTTTATGTACACCTCCTCTTCTAAAGTCCCATTCAAAAAGGCAAATTTGACATGCATCTGATATACTTTGAATCCTACATATGCTAGAAATAACCTGATGGCTTCCAATCTTGCTACTAGTGCAAAGGTCTCCTCAAAGTCCACCCATATAACTTGTGCATATCCCTTACATACCAATCTAGCCTTTTTATATTTACTTCTCCATCTTTATTCAACTTGTTTCTAAACACCCATTTTGTGCCAATGACATTCTTGTCATTAGGCCTAGGAACTAGTTCCCAAGTCTCATTCTTCTTTATTTGGTCTAACTCCTCATTCATAGCTTCTATCCAAAATTTGTCTTTGTTTACTTCTATGACATTATTAGGATCAATATTAGATAATAGAGTAACATTTTATTGATTTAGATTACTTACCAATCTTCTCGTTATTTATATACTTACATTCTTGTTGCCAATGATTAGAGATTCGGGATGATCTCTTTGAATCTATCTTGAGGGGCCTTTTAAGTCATGTCTCTCCTCAAATTATTCTTATTCCTCATCAATCTATATAGTTTCCTCTTCATTCTTCAAGTCCAAATTCTCTAAAGTATCCTTTAACAGTGAGTGTGATTTCCTTGTCTCATCAATCTTCACATTGGTGCTTTCCACTATATTCTATAACCTCTTGTTATAACATCTATAGTCTAAGCTCATTAATGAGTATCCTAATAATATACCTTCATCAGATTTAGAATCAAAATTTCCTAAGTTTTCATCATGTCTCTTGATGAAACATTTGCTCCCAAACACTCTAAAGTGTTCCACATTAGTAGGTCTACCCTTCCACAGTTTAGAAGGAGTCTTGTTTCCATTAGTCCTTATCTATAATCTATTCAAAATGTATACTACAGTGCTTATTACCTCTCTCCAATATCCATTATATAATATATACTCATTTAGCATAGTTCTAGCCATCTCTTGAACTATCTTATTCTTTCTTTCCACTACCCCATTTTGTTGAGGTGTCTTAGATGCTGAGAACTATCTCCTTATTCCATGAACCTCATAGAATCCATCAAACTAATTGAACCAAAACTATCCTCCTATGTCAAATATTAGGCACTTGATCTTCCCATTCTTTTCATTCTCAACAAGAGCTTTGAATTCCTTTAACTTGTTAAGATCTTCTAACTTTTTTTTTTTAAGAATGTAACCCAAGTCATTCTTGTGAAGTCATCTATGAGTAACATGAAGTAGTTATCTCCTTGAATGATTTGAATTCTTATAGGTCCATAGATAAAAATGTGTATTAAATCCAAGGTTATTATAGTAGAGCACTCTTTGGAATTGAACCTTCTTCTAGTCTACTTACCATGTTGACATGCCTTGCAAAGTATGCTTCACAGACTTCTTAGTGATTATATTGAACATATTGTCAAAGTTTGGGTGACCTAACCTTCTGTTCCATATCCAATTTTCATCCATCTTTCTCAAAAATCATCTCTCTTTCTTGATTTCATTCAAGACATATAGATTTTTCTCAATCCTCTTAACATTGGCAATTAGCCTTCCTTATTTGGCTCTCCTTATCTCACAGCCTCTATCATGAAATATTAGTGTGTGTCCTTAATTGCAAATTTGACTTACAATAAGTAGGTTATGTTTCAAACCTTCCACATAAAACACATTTTATGTCTTGTTATTCGCATTGTGCAAACTCAAGACACCCTTTCCACCTACATTGGTAGTTATGTTGTCTCCAAAACTCAATGTTCTTGTAGTATTCTTATTCAATGAGATGAACTTATTTTTATCTCTTGTCATGTGGATTGAGAAACCAATATATATATACCATTTCATGTATTTATATTGAATGTGAAAGGGAGTCTATGCTATCATAGAATCCATTTTAATCTTATGTTCCTCCTTATCAACTAGTCCATCTTGAGTCTTGAGCTCAATATGATTAGTCCTAACTTACTTTAGCTTCCATACTAATGTCTAACCATTTTCATGCACTCTAGGAACTTCATGTCTTTTTGAATCTTGAGATTATTCTAACTCTATTAGAAAAAAATCATGTAATATGCCCCATATTATGACAGATGTAGCAACAAAAAATTCTATAATTACCTCTTGACTGATTACTCCTTTTCCAATGGCCCTATGATAACTTATCCTTCATTACATTGGGCTACCTAATTGGTCTTTTCATGTTGGTAATCTTGAAATTTTTTGATTTCTCACACTCTCTTTAAAACTTGCTCTTATTATCGATGAGATGCTCATGCTCAACCTTCAAGGAATCTAGCTCTATCTTTACTTGGTCATACTCAAATTCCTTTGATCTAAATTGTAGACACCTAAATTTAGCCACCAATAACCTCCAATCAGGATTTTGGCCAATTTCCACCCAAAAGGCACAATTTGGCCTAAAAACACTAAAACATGCTAAATGATGTGAAACTGACATATTCAAGTGCTGATTTTGGCCAGGGTATCCCTAAATGAGGCAATGCAATTTATGAGCTAGCTAACTTTGGTCAAATCATTCTGAGTCAAAATGCCAATTTTGCACTTGGGTGCTCTAGATTGATATTTCCTATCAAATATATTGTATGAGACACATGCATTTGTTATTTGGTGTTAGTAATATCCTAAATGGTAATACGGTTCCAATGCATCTGACATTGACTTCCAATTTCAATCCAGTCAAATTTTGGACTAATAACAAGGCATCTTGATCAATTTGAGTAATTTATGCACAAAGTGCTTAATCATGATTAAGAGATAATTAATCTAAATCAAGGCCTAATTAAGAATTACATGGAAACTTGTTGAAAAATTATTTTTGGAAATGGATATTGAATATCTACATCATCAAGTGACCTCATATCTTGGAAAGACATCCTTAGGCCATAACTGCCATAAATATCAGGATTCATGCCTACCATGCCTCATCAATGCCTTCCATGATGCCATCCATGCCTCTTAATTTCCCCTTATTCCAATGTCATGATGAGGATAATTATAAACTTACTTACAAAAATTGAATTAATATTCAACCACACATCTCAATCTCAGGATGGACGATTCAGGTTGATTCTAGACATTCTCAAAAATCTATAAATAGAGAGGCCATGAACATCATTTCTAAGACATTATTATGCAAATTTATAATGTAGGATTGGTTCTAAAAGATTCATGAAACTAGTGTTACCATGCCAAATTGATTCCAAGTCATAATCCAAATGTGCCAAGGAGAGATGGAGGTAGCCAAGCTTCCATTGATGAGGACTTCATGAGCACAAGCCGAGCAAACCACTACAAAAAGAATTTTGGAGCATCTAAGGAAGGTAAAAGAGGTTTTATTTTGAATTTTAGTTATGTGTTTTATTCATGTTTGTTAACTAAGCTCTCCCTAGTGTCTAGGCCTAGAGATGTTATGCTAGTTAATGTGTTTCTTTCATTTTGAAACTAACACCATATTAACCATCCTCTCTTGAGTTAAATTTTTAGATCACATAAACCTTGTATTGACACCTTCTAACTGACTCTTGAGATCCTTGATATTATTATTATGATTCATCAAATCATCAAGGGCACTTATGAGATCATCTTCAAGGTCTACTTCAGATTATCCTTCTTCACTGTCATAGTAGACTTCTTCATCATACATGTTATCTTCTTCCTTTTTATCACTAGACATCTTGTGCTTCTTAGGATCACCTTCAAGTTGTTAGACTTTATTAAAGGACCAAAATATGATACAAATTATTAAAATAATAATGATTGGGGGGTGAATCAGTCTTCAAAGGTTTTACAATTTTAGTTTATCATTCATAAACCACCAATGTAATATAGTGAACCGACAACACATCAAGAACCAATTATATGAGCATGAGACAAAAGCATAACACAGACTAATTATTTGAGTGGAAAAAAATCAAGGAGAAGAAAAAACATTGATATCTAAAAATTAAGTATATTAATATAAGACAAAAACCAAGTTTAGTGAAACACCAACTTCACATGGAGCACCAACCTTAACTAGCCAAACACCCACTTGACTAAGCTTTAGCAAACGCCCACTTTCAAGGAGGCACCAACCCACTAAATGAATTAAAAAAATAAACCAATTGATTTAATTTATCACCTTTATAACATATTATTTCTAAACTAACTGATCATGACCACCCCTTCAACTCTTCACACTCTTATCTCTCTCAAATTGCCTTCTAGGCCTCTTCACTCAATTATGTCTCTTCAAGACTAATTACGTCATATGACCTTGATATTAATCTAAAATACCCTTATTAAATATTCATTATAAGTTATATACACTCCTATAATGGTCTAAAATACCTCCATTATCTCCTAAAAGTGCTATTTCCTTCGCATACACTCTCAATATCTCTAACTTGTCAATTAGGCCTTAGGCCTTATTCTTATATTGGGATCTTGCTCATACACCTCTTGGTCAACAATATACACTTTCACACTTATATTTTACAAAAAATAGGCCTTATTACATGCCAAAAAAATTAATCAATCATACATTAGGTTAGTCATAGCTCAAATATACCAAATCCTTCTTTAGGCCTTAAGGAGACCTAATTTAATTAGGCCTTCATTAGCACATATTACCCTTTAATCTACTTGAAACACTTTTAAACTCAAAAAATGATAATAAAAATTAATATACCAATAAAATATACCCCCATTAATCTCATCTTATGTTAATTACACTTTTTTATCTCCAACCACCACTTGAAGCACACTATTAATACTATTTACATTAGGCCTTCACACACATAAAAAAAGGTCTATCATGAACAATTAAAGATAATAAATTATTTAAACACACAAACATGATAATAAATAACATAAAAAAAAACTAAATGACCTAAAAAAATTCATAAAGAGCATTAGAATTAATTACACATGGCAAAAGTACTCAAAAACACTCTTGCAACTTGCTCACTCAAAACTGCTAGTTTTCCTCAAAGACCAGTCATGGTGACTCAGACCTCCAACACCTGTATATACATATTCAATGAATTATGATTAATGTAGATGATCCTATTAGATAATTATACCATTCTTAGATAGAAATATAATATGGTCAAATGGAAATATTGGTCTTGCAGACCAATCTCATAACCTTATATCTCACTATCTTATCTAAACCAGACATGTCAACTTATACGCAAATTTTTCATCATATTCACTGACATCCAAAACTTATATCCAAAATTAACATGTATTAAAATTATTTAATAAAATCTCCATATACTTGGTTTCATCTCTATTTCATGATAACATAGCCCTAATCATCTTCTCATTGTTGCCTGGGTTTCTCATTATTTGCATCATTAGGCATGTTAGAAAACGACTAACTTGGATGACCAATTTAGCATAATTGAGGGTTATAACCTGTCTATAAACCTTTATAGACATGAAACATGAGTCTTAAGCTTCATCCTCCATGTATTTTAAAATTGTTTCCAATACAAATTTTTATAGCTACAACAACTTCTTCATAAATAAGCTTGTATCTTCTCATTTTATCTCTCCTCTCTCTAACCACCACCATCTAGAGGTACATGGAAGATTTAAATAAAATATATAAACACTTACCTAATGATTCCAAACCATCCTGATTACTTTTTAATCATATCTCCAACATCAGGTCCTTATTAGGGTTCTAAGAGGGTTTAAACATACTTCCACTGTTAACATTTATTCATAAAGCATAGCCCCTCAATCTAAAAACTAATGCTTGGAATTTTGATCTAGGATCCTTAAACATATACCATGAATATATTATGATCCCATGCATAGTTTCGATGAGCTAATGATCACAAGAAAAATCTTCTCAGGTAGAGAACCCTTCATTTTGTGCACTTGAGAGACCTTAAAACACATTTTCAAGCCTTATAGTTCAAAATTTGACCTCAAAATTCATGCACATGAATAAAAAAACTTGAATCAACTTTGTGAATTCTCACCTACTCAAAATTGCATTGAAATCTGATCGTGATACCCCATTAGGCTACACTTTCTCTCTTTGCTCGCTTAGACCTTGACCTACAAGCCACATTAGGCCTAAAAACTGACCTTCATGCCTTTTTCCATGTACTCTCCACCACTCTCACATAATAAATAAAACTCATACATGATTAAACATTTCCATACATAATTTATATGCCTTGATAATAGATCATGGTGCCTCATTAGGCTATATATGGTTTAGGAGTGGTTTAGGTGCAAACTTGGTCTGAAGGTCTTACCCCTATAAGCTAGCCTGAGACTCTTATGAGTGATCCAATGCCTCATATACATGTTCAAGAAACCTTATAAAATATATGATGCCTATGTGTAGTCATTTCACTAGGCCATCATGATCCTTTATACAAAAATCTAAGCATTCTATGTACACACCTTCACAAGATACTACAAATCTCAAGTACTTGACAACTTTGTCAACAAGGACCTTTCATGATGAACTTAACATCACTCATGTAGTAATAGGAACATATACCATTCATATATTACACTCTCAGAATCACTTCAACACTGATCAATATTCTCTCTCTTAGTTACACTCTTTAATGACCTCATGAAGACCTTCTCAAGAACCTTTGACATCAATGACAACATCAATGCCAAACCTCAACAATAAGAATAGTGCTCAATAGGTCTTGAGAGAGTTTGGGATATAATAACATGTTCCTATACCTCCTCATATTTTCATGTGATCAATGAGAGAGTGGTGATAGTGTGGGGGCCATGTATTTATCTAATGGTGGTATAGACTAACTAGGTTCATTTATAGCATATAGATTTTTAGGCTAGGAGATATGTTGATGATGCAAGAGTGATAGATGCCTACATGACATGGTGGGATAAGATACATCTAGTAAGGCTCACACATTTAGAATATATTTAGAGAATGATTAGATAAAGGATCTAGAGAGCCTCAAGGGCACTACTATAGAGGCAATATCAACATAGGAGGAGGGAACATGATGGAGGTGATGGGAGATAACATGGAGGGGATGAAGGAAAATATGGAGGTGATGGAGGAAATACTCCCATAATAGTGATTAACAGTGATGATGAGAGAGATAGAGGAAGAGATGGAGGACACACACCACCACTTATGATTCTAGTGACTAATGGGGATGGAATAGGGCCATCATGATATGTGCACTCAGTATAGGATGAGACATCGATTGATATTATGCAGCCATAGATTTTAGTGAGATATGTGGAGATAGTGGGTTTATGGAGTGATGGGGAGGATGAGAGGGGAATATAGCCATAATATCTATAGGTATTATCAGATTGTAAGGTGAGGTAGACCAACTAAATGTAGAACTAGAGAGGAAAAATGGGACCCTGATTACCATAGATGTAGAGACACAGATATAGTATGCCATAATTGATGTATGAGAATCACCTAAGAAGACATTTGAAATAAAATTTGTGTCTTTTTACATGTTAGGAGGTCTAATATAGTGATTTTAATTGGTTACATGTCTTAGGTTGGCATCAAATTTAAATTTGGGTTCATTTTGTATTTTTCCACCCATTTTGCATTTGAATTTCCTAGATTAGGAAATTTTGTCTCTTGAGAAATTTTGGCACTGTTAGCCAAGTTTAGGAGTATTATCATGATGTTTGAGGATTTATAAATTTTTTAAGAGTACTTATTAAGTTGGTGAATTATTTTATTAATGTAGACCAACTAAATGTAGAGCTGGAAAGGAGAAATGGGACCCTGATCACTATAGATGCAGAGACACAGACAAAGTATGCCAAAACTAATTCAAGAGAATCACATAGGAAGACATTTGAAATAAATTTTGTGTCTTTTACATGTTATTAGATATAATATAATGATTTTTATTTTTTACAGGTCTTAGGTTGGCATCAAATTTAAATTTGGGTTCATTTTGTATTTTCCCACCTATTTTGCATTTGAATTTCCTAGACTAGGAAATTTTATCTCTTGAGAAAATTTAGCACTATTATCAAATTTTAGGAGTATTATCATGATGTTTTAGGATTTATAAATTTTTTAATATTCTTTATTAAGTTTTTGCATTATGTTTTTAATGTTATAAATCAATGTTTAATGAATTCTTAACCAAGTTTGCCCCCTTTCACATGTTAATTATTGTTTAAGTGGGTTAGTTCAATAAAATATGGTTGTAATGCATTGGTTAGGTATTTATTGAATTTAATACCATTAAAAAAATATTTTAAAACCATTTAGGAGGTTTATTCCTCATGTAAATGAAGAGCATTGTGACTGAGAAGGTTGGAATGTGCCTAAAAAGGGGGTTTAGAGTTCAAATTTGATGAATGATTAATACTATGCACGATTGAATTTGGTGTTTCCTATATGTGGAGTATTATTAAATTTTTATTTATCATTTTAAATTGGTATTTAGTAAATTTTAGTTGTGTCTTAGGAAAATTCTCAAGTTTATCTTTATAGTGCTAGGAATAGTCATTCTATACACACTCAAATTGGTAATTTCCATTTCTAAGATATTTTCCTTTATTTACAGAATTGATATCAAATTCATGTAATTATAAAATGATCATAAAAACCTAAAAATCATGGTTATATCCTTGGAAATAATGATTTTTTTTTCAAACCATAAAATTAGTCTCTTGGGTCTATGTAAAACCTTACCTAGGGTTTATGAGAACATTTGGATTTTTGCACTCCAACAACGTCCTCAAAGTCCCAAATTATACTTGAAGCTTAATATAATAGTAATTTAAATAATTTTAGAGTTATACTTGAATATTTACATGTGTGGAAGTTTGTTTATTAAAAACTTAGTAAAACTAGTTAAGAAGACCTATTTACCAAAAAGTTTTTATGAATTAAGAAATTTACCTTGAGAGTCTAGACCTGAAACTTTGTATGAAGTTGTAAGGGAAAAATGGTTACTAAAAAATATTTTTAGTCTGTTTATAACCCCTTTATATTTTATAAACCTATAAGCTTTGTGTAAAAGAAGGGCTACTAGGAGACTAGGCCTAAAAGAAGAATCTTGTGTTTTGGTTGTGTAAAATCTCTCCCTCTGCATCAACAACTTGAAGAGATGATCAAATATTATGGAGAGAGATGTATCATGGAGGTTAAAATAGGATATGGATAGAGTGATATATTTATTA
>JARHVA010000336.1:4037500-4217500 GCA_037957365.1 Torreya grandis
GACCTTGGGTAGGGCAAAATATTTTGGGAATCACTGTTTATCCATTAAGAAGGATCTGGCAATGCATAAATCAAGGTTTTTAGAGAATGGAGGAAAAGTGTTTGACAAATTGTTGACATCGGTAAATCCAATAACCAAGCACATAGGTTACCAATCAATGGTATGTTACTTATTTGGGCATACAAAATGTATTTGGGTAAAAGGGATTGAAGTGGTGATAGATATAAAATAGAGGTTGGAGGTCTTTTTATATGTTCTAGTTGAATTTAAATGTTTAGTTTACCAAGGTAAGGAATTACAATTTTTTTCCCATTGTCTTTTTATTTGATAGAAAAAGATTTAGTTATTTTCATGACCTCCAGATTGTAGGGAGGGATGGTTGATTCAAAACTTTCCTATAATACAAGACCTATGTCTTTTAAAGATGCAGTTATAAATGTTGCCCCCTTGCCAAATACAATGAAAAGATATCCACCTCTTCAGGTCTATATTGTTGATCAAGTAAAGGAGGTTCCTTCTATGGAAATTGAGAACTGGTTAGTGGATGAATATTTTAACTTTTTTGGATGTAGATGCATTCATTTGTAGATTTAATGGTTTATGGCTATCTTCAACTGCTTTATACAAATGGGTTCATGAGACATGGTCGAAACATTATGAAATTTCTCTATACTCTAAAGGTTTTTTTTTATTCTCTTTCATGATTAACAAGACTACCAAAAATGCATCTTAGAAGGCCCTTAGTTTTGGGGCATGGTGGGCCTATTCATAACTCTGTGGTTTCTAGATTTCAATCCTCTCACTCTCTTAGTCACTAAGGTGCTAGTTTGGGTTCATCTCCCTAATCTGACTCTACATTTTTGGAATTATCACAAAGATATAGCTAATGCTTTGGGGTCTTCATAAAGGATGATATTGAGTAGGATAATATAGGCTTATGCACTTACACTTGTTTTTGTGTTGAGATCAATTCAAGCAAAGGGGTTCCAAGTAAAATAATTTTAAGATATGGTAAAACTCAACATGTTTAGATTATTGACTATGAAAATACTACTTTTATATTCCACATTTGTAAATTACTAGGTCATATTCATGCAACTTGTCCTAAGGAGCATCCACACATGATGAAGAATAAGGGAGTAAAATCCAAATCAAATAAATGGAGTGTGACAGATCCATCGCTAGTGGTAGAAGATTATTTTGAAGATACAAAAACACAAGATGCAATATAAATGGAAGATAACAAGAGAGAAGGAAAATCCAATTATGCAAATGAAAAAGTGCCCATTGAAGAGGTGATAGAAACTATTTAGATCTCTTATGTGAAGCAGTCATCTGGTGGAGTTAAAAGAGGACATGAGTCTGAGAACTCAAATTCAAACAAGGATTTGCTTGAAAATAGAATCTCAAAATTCTAGCATCCAGATAAAAAATTAGTTGTAGTAAATGTCGAGCATGAAATATGGTAGGAGCTTAAAAATAAAAAGGGTAAAAAAGGCAAGATAACTAATATTATAGATTATTATCCCACAATCAAATGTTTGATACTAGCTTTTGGGTAGTCAATAGGCTTGTTGCTTGTTATCTTTTAGCCTTATAGTTATTCATTGTATTTGGCTCTCTTGGACCATGGTGACTTCAGCCTGGTTCTATTTGGTTTTTTAGTATTAATAAAAGGTTAGGCTTCCTTCAAAATCCATATTTATAAAAAAATAATAAACATGTAAAACAAGCAAACAAAACACATAAATTAAAAAAAAGTAAACAAACATGCAAAAACAAGTAAGCAAATTATTTTTATGTTGTGTCTTTTGTTAATTTAGAAACCCTATTTTTTGAAATATTTGATAATGACACATATAGCCTTATTTTTCCCCAAGAAAGGATATATGCAAGGGGGGTGGGATTTTGGAATGATATATCCTAAAAAGGCTGAAATGATTTTCCTAAGGTATGATAAGGGTTCTAAGCTAAACTAATAACAAAGGATGTTTGGGATTTATCATTTTATTTATTTATTTATTTATTTATTATTTGGGAGAATAAATAAATTATATATATATGGAAAAATAGTTATATAACTAAGGATGGAAATGATGGGGGATTATTATGGATGGAAGGAACTTATGTCCAAGGATTGCATGAAGTGGAAGTTATGTACCCAAGTTTCACTATACCATGTTAATAGGTGACATTTTGATAATGTTACCATGTGTGTGTAGATGTATATATATTTTTATGAACACAAGTCAAGACTTTATTGCATATTCATCAAGATAAAAAATGGATGAAAAATGGGGTGATTGGCAAGGATAGGAAAAAATTTAGTGAGATGGGTTATGTAAAATTGGATAAATGAAGGATTGAGGGGGATGGGGGGGGGGGGGGGGGGGGGGTATGAATGGAGGATTCCCCCAATTAAAATGGATATTTATAGATAATATATACTACACATGGCATGAGAAACTAGTTCTCACCATGGTACTTATCGAAAGCACCATAAGAATGGTTTTCAATTTTAGACAATTTATTTCTCTTTCTCTTGTGATGATTTTTTAATGTGATAGTAGAACTAGAGCCATTAAGTGTGAAAGCGATTAAGATGCATGATTTCATATTTTCATCAAGATATTCACCATATTAAATTTCTAATTTGTAAGCACCTAATCCATACTTAGCTATGATAATATAAAGACCCAACCAGTTAGGTTCAAATTTGCCTTTTTTCTCACAATCAACTTTGGTGTTCCTTTTATTCTCTTTTCAAATGAGAACTCCAAATTTAAACTCTCTAGCTTTGGTTTTTAAATTATAGCTAAGATGAATCTAGTTTTGATATGCATGTACATGATCAAGTGCATGGATCATTTTATAATATAAAAGTTTGAGCTCATGTAGCCTTGAAGTTATGTATTCTTCATCATTGATTAAATCATACAAGGAAATATGTAATGAAGGTAACTCGATCTTAATCGGTAAAATAGATTTGATGTTATATACAATGGAATAAGGGATTTCCCCATGGGTGCACAAATAATTTTATGGTAAACCCATAAAGCATGCAAATGCTAGTTGTGACCATCATCATTGACAACCTATTTTAGGATTTTAAGGATATTCTTATGGAAGCCTCTGCTTGGCTATTATCTTAAGGATAATATACTGTGGACCATTTACGTTTGATATGAAATCATTGGAGAACGAATTTGAAATATTTATTTTAAAAAGACTTATCATTGCTATAAATGATAATGGATGGGATAACGTAATGAAAAATGATATGATTTAGGATAAACTTGGAAATTTATTTTCTAGTTGCATAGGTAAGTGGGATTGATCGCATCCATTTGGTGAAGTACTATGTGGTAGTGATTATGTATTTATGGCCATAAGAAGAATTATAAATTATTTTACCAATGAGATATAGCTCCCATGTGGAAAATGACCATAGAGTTGAGATAGGCTGCAAAGCTTGAAATGCAACATAAATAGGATCCTCCTATTTTTGACATGCTACATACTTTTTGACATATTGACAGAAGTTTTTTTCCATTGTAGGCTAATAATATCAAGTTATTATAAGTTTCTTTGTAGGGACCATTTTGCTAGTGTGTGCACCACAAACATCATCATGAAATTCTTTGATAGCTAAGGAATCCTCATTTGAATCTAAATATTACAATAAAGTTCTAATCATAGCGTCTACAATACAAGGTGTTACTAATGAATGTAAAACAAGAAGTACATTGGATAAATGATTTTTTTTGTGTTATGTGATAGGTCTAGAGGTATGATGTTGTCATGTAGGTAGGCATAGATGTATTTATACCAAGGGTAATACAGATTATCAATCTCTCAAAAATGTCTAATTTAGGAATTTCATAGGCTAGAATCATAAATTATTCAACCAATAATTGGATTTGACTGGCATCTATATTCATGTTGAAAAGATAACTGATAGTGGCATTTGTTACTTTTTTATTTTCATGAGGAACTTTATTAAACAAAATGTGCTATAAGGACTGCTTCAAACTATTAACCATTCTTTTTTAAGGAACAAGCTTATCATATTTTTCTTAATATTCATCATTGACTTGTTTTATGATAAGATGTGAGTCACCATATACTAACAAGTGTTGTATACCCCATTGGATACCTATTTTTGAACCCAAAAATAATGGATTCATATTATGAAATGTTATTAGTGCAAGGGAATTCTATTCGAAATAGTTTCAAGATAAGATCACCTCATGGAGTAATGTGCAAGATACCTACCCCCAAGCCATGATTGGTAAAGGATCCATCAAAGTATAATTTTCATTTGGATAAGTCTTCTAGAGATAGGATGGACTCATCAGGAAAATCTATGTTTAAAGGTTTTTTTATCTATCAAGGGAACTTCCACCAACTAATTTGCAAGGATTTGGAATTTAATATCCCTTTGATTTGAATACAATGTCAAATTCACTTAGTAACATAACCCATTTAGCCATCCTTCCTGTAATGGTGGATTTTGAATGAAGGTACTTAAGGGGATCAATTTTAGGAATGCTCTTAGTTTGACTATTAAGCATAACATGTCAAAGATTTTGAGAATCAAAGATGACTACTAAACATACATTTTAAATTATGTAATAATTAAGCTAATAGGATACCAAAGTCTTACTTAATTAATAAACATCTCTTTTAGTCCCTTATTCATCATATTATGCTAAGAGTGCCCCCAAGGCATATTGTGTCGCTGAAGTGTATAACAATAATGACTTCCCTAAAGTAGGTGGCATCAAGATTGGTGGATTAGAAAAAATATTGTTTGAGATTATCAAATGTGCATTTACACTCTTTATTATAATTACAGGTAGATTCATTTTTAATAATATGCATAAATGGGTGACATATTGACAAGTTGAGATATGAATCTTAGAATGGCGTAAATTTTTACTTGTACACTACAAAGCTATTTGAGATTATTTGGTGGAGGCATTTTTGTTATAGCCTTAAATTTTGATAGATTGATCTTGATACTTATTTGAGATATAATGAACCCCAAGAGATTTCCCGATGTAACCCCAAAAACACATTTATTAGAATTAATAAAAATGTTTTACTTCTTTAACCTTTCAAAGATCTTGAAAAACATTGTGAGATGATCTACCCTTGTTCTATATTAGCCAAGATATCATATAAATAATCCTCAAATATCATGAAGCATTTAGTGAAAGATGATTGTCATAACATGTTGATACTTTTCCCTTATATTATTGAGACCAAAAGGCATGACTTGGTAATAAAAAGGTGCCCCAAGGTGTAATGAATGTTGTTTTGTGTCGGTCTTCAGGTGAAATTTTGTTTTGGTTATATCTTGAGAAAACATCCATGAGAGCCAAAGTTTCATGGCCTACTATGGAGTCTACAATCATATAAATATTTGGGAGTGTAAAGTCATTTTTTTTAAAAAGATTTATTGATATCTTGAAAGTCTATACGTACCCAAATTCCTGATGGATTTTTGTTGATTGAAACTATATAATAGATCCATTCTAAATAGTCAACAGATCTAATTAATCCCACCTCCAATTATTTTTGTAATTCTTCTTTCACATGTAGTGATAACTTAGGATGAATATTTTTTAGCTTTTTTTTTATGGGTTTAGCATCTTAATGGACAACAAGGTGATGTACTATGAGTGATGGGTGAAATCCAACCATATTTGTATATGACCAGATAAATATATTTTAAACATTATTTTAAAAGGATGGTTAAGAAAAACCATTATGTAAGACTAAAAGATGATGCAAACTTCAAAATTTTGGGTTATTCATCTATGCCAATATTTACATCAATGGTTTCTTCAATCAATAATGTGGACTCATCTTGAAACTATGCATGAGGAGGAGGAAGATTAAGTTTCTCATCTATGAATTACTAATTTTGATTGTATTCATTCACTAGTGCCTCAAATAGGTTTTCACTAGGGGATTGAGCTTTATTGACTTTATTATTATGATGATGATTAGACTATTTATGACTGAGGAGTTTTGCCTATTCCCCAAAGTACAATGAACTATCCAAATTGATTAAAAACCTTTTTATGGTCACCTAATGGAATATTATCTCTAAGTCCCATGAATTTAGTAATTTCCTCATCGTTTTATACGTGATAAAGTGAAATTAGATCATGTTGGTCCCAATTTATGAGTTGAGGTTATTTGAGTTCAAGGGTTAAGACAATAGTGTCATAAAAAATATTTGTGAATGAAAGATACTCATATCAACTATGAATATAACTCATTTCAATGTCAGAAGATGACTCTTTGGACATCATGGAAGAATCACCGATGTAATAATGTGGATCAACACTAGATGGTTTGTCTCTAATGCCTCAATATTATTCATTTGCTTTGGTATTGGTTCTATAAGACCTTATTCATGAAGTCCAAGGAATTTTCATTCATAATTTGCAACATTGCAAATGATATCTTTAGGTATAATATATTTATTGCTTTGAAAATAGATTGCAAGCTCACCATTGTAAATCCATGAAAGATTAGAGTCTTTGATTTGTTCATTTGAAAGGAATCTATATTCAAAAAAATAGGTTTTTCTAAATTGACGGACAACTTGTGATTTCTTCCTATAGTTGGTCCTACCATGGTTATTATGATACATATATATTTTGCCTAAGTAGTAGGCATCCTGGATTTCATATTCCTCCATGCCTTTATCAATAATATTAAACTTAGATTTGGTTGATGGGTTTTGATTTTGGATGGTGATGTTTGGTTTTTAGATGTGGATGGTTGGCTTTTAGATGTCGAAGGTTGGATTTCATATGTGAAAGGTATGATATCTAGATGGACATAATTTTAAATTTTTGGTGATTCCTTGATTGTATCATAACTATCTTCTTTAATAGGTAAATAATTAGCTTTGTGGTATCTTCCTTCTAACAATTTTTAGTATTAGAAGGGTTGAGGATCACCATGTATGGTAAATTCCATACTAGAATGGAAAAATTTAAGACATTGATGGAGTGTAGATGGAATGGAATTCATGACATGAATCCCTGATCAACTGAGTAGATTATATGGATGGTCGATAAATAGGATGTGTATTAGGGTTTATTGTATGATAATCGCCACCATAAGGGGAAAATGTATAGTCCCTATTGACTAACATTTTACATTGTCATAGACCTTGATGGTTATCATATTCAGATCTAATACTATTATTGAATAACCAAGATTTTTAATTAAGGTTAGTTTACAAAGGTTCAAACTAGACCCATTATCTATAAATACCCTTTTTAATTTGTGTTTTGAGATGATGAATTCAATACAAAAGGGTAAATTATGAGATGAAATAATAGGGAATATATCTATGTGATCAAAAGTGACCTGATTATTTGAGGAGAAATGTCCTAAAAGGGATTTAAAATTGAATGGGTTGATGTCTTTGAGGACTCTTGACACTTGTAAGGTTTTATACAAAATATCCTTATAAGTAGTGGATGTTTTGAGAAGGTCCAAAATAGATATTTGTGTTAGTATCTTCTCAAGTTTCTCGATGATATTTTACTTGCCTTCATAAGTAGGTAAATGAGACATTGGGATTGTGATTTTTTCATGCCTTGTAGTGACTGTACAATCTTGGGATTTTAATTTGATTACTAAGATGTGGTTGTTTATATGTTGGACATGACTGACAATAGAATAAAATAGATGGGTGTATTGGTTAGAGTTGATGTTGTTGGTTTGATTTTGACCTTGAGTTATTTTGGAATGATCTTGGTCATGTTTCGAAAAGGGATCTTGGTATATCTCTAGATTTTGGTTGTTGGATGTAGATTAACTATTATCTACTTTTATATTATCATGATTAATCAGATCTTGGATATAGTTTTTGAGCTTCACACATCTATTATTGGCATGACCTTTGACTCTATAGTATTTTTGATATTCATCTTATTTATACCAAGTAGGATTAGGACCATTTTCATCAAATGGTTTGGTATTTTTAAATATGATCATGTTGGTTGCTATAAACTTATGGAAAACTACATCAAGAGGATAAGTCCTTCGTCTAGTCCCTTATATAGTTTGACCACTAGGTATGGTAATGTTTGGGGTAGGTTGAATATTTTGAACTTGTTTGACATATGTAACACCATTACCTACTAAATTATTATTATTATTGAATAACTTGGGCTTGCTAGTTAGAGTTTGGGTTTGGTTATATTTATTTAAAAGCTTGATCATACCCTTGGAAATAAGTGCTCTTTCTATTTTAACTCCTTTTTTTTATGATTTTATCAAAGCAAGTGGCACAATAGAATTGGATATGGAAGGCCATCCCAAGGTTGAGATTGTTTATGAAGATTGTAATGAGTTTTTTTTTTCAAGGATTGAAAAAAGAAAATGACTTAATAATAAATGCCATCTTTGTAAGAAGGAGAAGAAAAGTTATCCATATCATTGTTTGGTGTTACATAAATCTAGCATGGTTAGATCATGTTCTACATTGTAAGATAATTATTTAACAAATCTCTTAGATAGATCTTTAAAGGTAATAATTGAACCCTTAGGTAAATGTAAGAACCATTCTAAAGCTTGACCACATAAACTATGTGGGAAGAGCTCAAGTAAATAGTTGTTGCTAAAGGTAACTTCTTCACAAGCCACTTAAACTTCCTTGACATGTTCCTTAGAGTCACATTTTCTTTTTTATTTATCAACTTTGGAATTTCAAAGTGAGAGGGAAAATAGACCTTCATCATGGTTATATCAAATGTGTAGGGACACATTTCCTCAAACCTAAAATTTTTAATTTGGGTTTGACTTCTATATTTCAACCCCTGGATTTTGTTCTTCATGTTATTCCATTCTTGAACAAAATATGTGTCCTTAATTGGAAAGGATGATGAATTATTTTGATTGACTTATGGTGATTCTAATGTTTGATTGGAAAAAATTTATAGATTATTTGTTTGATTATTGGATTTATTGGATTTGGGATTTGAAGGATCCTTGCTTGAAAGATTTATTTTGGATTGAAGACTAGCCAACTGTTGACTCAATCATTGGATATGTTTGGAAAATTGAAATGGTTTGTCCTATTTGGTTTGGTTTTATAGAACTACTTTTCCTTTATTGACATGAATATGGGAATGTACTTAGGATTTTCATTAGAGGAATCTAAGATGGCACCTAAGGAATTTATAGGTTGATTTTGATCACACTTGGTATGGGTTTTATCTATCTTACTAATAAGGTAAGGCAAGTCCTTGGGATTGAAATCAAGGTGTAATTTATCCCCCATATCTATAAGATGTAGTAGGGATTGATATTTATTTATAAGGAGGCAGTCATTGACTTGGACAGGGGATTTATTATGTAGATCATTAGTTTCTAGATTGTAATCACTCTAGTCAACAAGGATATAATTATCATTCACTTCTATATGGTCCTCTTTGTTCTCAAAGTGGAAAGGGTCTCTACCAAAAGAATCTTCCCTATATCAAGGATTATTCAAGTAAGCTTGGAGTCTAGTAATTAAAGACATGATGTAACTTGTATGTGTTAGATTTGATATGGTTTTGAATCAATATGTAGGATGACTTAAGATGACTTTGACTCAAGATGTGGGATGGCTTAATATGGTTTTAAAACTACAAATTTTTTATAGGATGATTGGATTTAAACTATATATGTTTAACTCAAATGTTAACTAATTTTTTTTTTTATGTGATTTGAAAACAAGTGTTCAATTTAGTTTGAAATCAATTATTTGGTTTTAGTTTGAAAAAATAAGAATGAAATGACTCGATTACAAGTTTGGCACAAAGGAAGCAAAGAAAAATCATACAATACAAACCTAAATTATTCAAATAGATATGAATATAATGCAATCAAATAACATAGGTATGGGGTGATTCTAGACAAGGTATTGAATGATTTGTGGGCTCTCATAAATAGTTTATTATTCATTGGATAGTGTCGGCCCAATATTTTAGATCACTAACTAAAAATATAAAACCATACATATAGCTTAATTAACTCAGTTTCAAGGGTATGTTGAGAGTAACTTCTCTGGATGATATGTTCCTCTTAGCTACACCACAAAGCAGATGGATAAATGGGATCCAAAGGTGTTAATAAAGCTTCACATGCTTCTCTAAAAGGTGTATTCTATATACCTTTTAGTACATTGCGGCCCAAAAACATGGAAGAGGATGATTAATAGATACACTAAAAAGGGTCAAATCCCAATATTGCTACATTACATGTGTCATCATCACTAGAGTGTTATAAAAAAATCAAGCCTTAAGTTAGTTGTTGAAACCCTAGGTATTGGTTGTCAAATCCACCTCTTGTCACTCGAGGTTTAACTGAGATTAAGAAATTTAAATAGATGATCTCTATTTGTATACCTCATCGATATATAGGGTTTGGCCTACCACATTATGATAAAATCCATGGTTGATAGTTATGCTAGAAAGATAAAATAAAAGAGACTAAACTCATTTCTAATTTTCATGATCACCACCTAAGTAGTGTGAGGAAATAAAAATGCATGAGATAGATTGGGATACAAAATTTATAAGGGTTGATTTTTATTTCCAATATCTCCACCTAGGTGGTGTGAGGAAAGAGCATATGCAACTATGAATAAACATAAACAAAGATTTTTAGAAAATGCATGAAATAAAATAAGAAAAAACTTGGAAGCAAATGCATTATTAAAAAAAAATTGGTTTTTAATGCATCTTTGACTTGCAATGCTACACAAAATTGTTTGTAGTTTTTGGATAGAAACTTTGACAAGAGGAAATAATATTCAAGTTAATGAAAATTAAAAAAAAGGAGAAAATATTGAAAAATAATAGAAAATAAGATATGAAAATATAATTTCTCTACTGGAATAATGACTTCACTACTATGGAATACGATTCCACCACTAAGTAAAATAGACACAAAATGTAGAAAATTGGAAAAAAAACAATTACCAAAATTCTTATGTCATTTGATAACACCATTTCATCGAAGCTTTTCACATTTTCACTGAAGTCCATGATGATCAAAGTACAAGATAATTTTTCCAAATTTATGAATGTATTTGCTGCTCTACAAAAAACAAAAAACAAAAAAATTAGAAAGCATGAAAAAAAAGTAGAATAAAAGGACAAAAAATCAAAATAAAAAGGTAAATTAAATTTTTTATAGATCTCTAAATGGTTTTCATTGTTCTAGGTGACAATTTCATTGATGTAAATGATGATTTCATTATTTTTTAGAGAGGCATAGAACAAAACCTACAAAAATAGAAACTGTGAACCAAAATGATTTTGACAATCTACTAGGCAATTCTGTTGTTAACCAAAATGACTTTGTAATTTAGTGAGATGATTTTGTTGATTCTAAAATGACCTCTACAATCAAATATAATTGATTAAAACTTACCAAAATTTACTTTTAATAGCAAGAAATTTCTATCAGAAGTGTTATGGTGGTTAAACAATCTAAAGGATATGAAACAAACCAAAAAATCCTTTAAGAAATCACAAAAGAAAAGAATGATTAGGAATGAGTGCCATTTGGCGTGCCATAGTAGAATATACAAAATTCAGAACTTTAAACTAGAAAGAAAACAATTACAATTGACTCTCTATTCTAAACATTGCATTAAACCTCAAATAAATCTTTAACAAACATAAGACAACAATACCTTCACCTTACCAACCAAATGAATATCTCTTCTTTGATAACTTGAATATGTTCTTGTAAATTTGGTATATGGTTTCTCAATATAATCTCCAATGCAAATGAAATTCAACAATGTAAGTGTAGATGATTTGTGATCTCAAGTGGATGATAAATTTTATAATTAGATAACTCAATGGTTAATGATGGATGGTGGAGAAATCTTGTAAGTTTATAGACATTTAGATGAGAAAATGGATAGATAGAAAAAATATAGATTTATTTGATTATCTTGATTTTGAATAGTTGGATTTGAGTCCTCATTCAAATGGAGAAGTCCAATTCCTCAAGTGGTTGATAAATGTGAGGAAGTTAGTTGGGTGGTTTAAATATTCTTATGAACGAGTCAAGGAATTTTAATGACTCATCAAGTTATTTAAATGTATTAAGGACTTGGTTGGATGGCTCAGCACTTGGGTGAGAGTATCAGGAAAATGGTTGGGTGATTCAACATCTTGGTTGAGAGAGTTAAGGAAGTGGTTAGTGACTTAGATATTTGGAAATTTAATTAAATTTAATTATCTATTTTTGTAATTATGTGTGCATGATTAATTATAAATGGATTAGTTAACTAATATTGTTTAATTACCATTTGAGTTAAGGAGGGAAAATGGTGTTAATAAACTTAGGCTAAAATCTAGATTGTGAGTGAGTTAGAAGATTTAACATTGATATTTAAGAAAGTTAAATTCAATAGCAATGTGGAAAAAATTAGGTGTCTACAACCATAACAAACACAATAGCTACCATAACCATAATAGCCACAGTAACCATTGTAGCCACCATAATAGTTTGACCCACAATATTAGTATAAGGTGGTGGTCGGAAGGGGAGGTGACCAAGGATCTAGAGGTGGTGACTAGGACCTTGTTAGAGATGAGTTGGTGATAGGAGAGGAGGAGGCTGAGATGAGCTCGGACAAGGACTCATATCTTAATTGGTAGGATGGGAATCTAAGTATGATAGTGTGTTATTTTTTTAAGTTACTTTAAAACACTTATTACTCTCTAATTTATTAGTTTTGGCTTATTTATATAACTAAAGATATTATGTATATCTATTTTTGCTTTCTTATAGAGTTAACTAAAAAGTAAAGGAACTTTATCAAAGACACTTTGGTCAACCTATTTCATGTGGGCACTAGTCTTACTAGAGATAAAATTATTGTTGATCTGGGTCTTTTTGTAGGGATAAGAAACCATACAAACATATTTTCCCCCACATACCATGGATTTCACTATTTTAATTGATAGAGGGAGGAAATTACTGGCCTGTAGGCCAAGGTAGCTGGTCTAGAGTCTTAGGTGATAACTCTCATTGATGTTTTGGGGGCAAGAGGTGGACACGCCTATTTTAATTGATAGATAGTGGGAAGGACAACTTCCTAGGTGGGTACAAGTTGAAAATGGCATAAGAGTAGGATTTGTAGCCCCCATCATTATACATCTGGTCATTCTCAGAGGAGGAGGAAAATGAGTCCTGCACATTCAACCTTTGGAGGTGTCAAACATCAAGGATGATTTAGGAATATGTTATGTTTCTTTTTGGATTTTTAGATTAGGAGACATGTTTTCCTTCTATAGAGGAGATTGTACAGAGACATTGATGTATACAAAATTACACACACACACACACACACACACACATATAGAGACCCATTTTGGTGTGATTTATCATCTTGTACTATTTTTTAATTTTATATACACTTTTCATTTTACACACCTTAGATGGCTAAAAATGTAATGAAATGTTTGTGTCTATAATTTTGATAATTCTATGGATACACTTATATTTTGGAAAGTGGTGACATAATTTATGCAAATATAATATAACATATGTTTATAAAAACTACAAATACACTAATGATTATTTTATAGGTAATGGTTGAGCTATTTCATTTAAACAATAAATGGCTTTCAATTTGTAGCAAGGGAATAAAGGGGACATTGGATATATGATAAAATGAAAGTAAAAATTTATACATAAAATTTTCACAAGGAACATGAGGTTGACCTAATCCTTACTAGAAAAGGGGAAGATTGTACCTATAAATAAGCTTAGAGAACACTAGTTTTTTTATCTTTGTATAGAATTGTATCAAGGGATGGACAACCATTACAGAATTTTTAAGAGGGATGAGATTATCCTTTTAACATAGGCGTATATGCAAGATTTTTGTGGGACTATATTTATTTTTAGACACTTTTTAGATTGATTTTTCCCTTTCTTTGGTTTTGTGACCCCCAACACTTAGTCTCATGTAATTAGGGAGATATATGGGCTAATCACCAAAGGATAAACATAGGTGAGTACGGGATTTCCCCCCATGTTAACCCCATATAACTAGTAAGATGCACTGAATTAACACCAAATATTAACTAGGGGTGAGAGATGCATGATTGATTTTGACTTGATTTACATAAGCTTGAGTTTATGTGGTGTCTTTTTTGTATTTTTTTCAAGGAGGGTTATTATCCCCAAATCTTGGCCCCTTGAAACTAGTAATATATAAGGGATCATCGTTGAGGACAAAGATAGGAAAATAAGTTCACCTATTTTGAGCATGTTAGTTTTTTGATTAGAGGGAGTCATAAAAGGGGATTATGTCATGGACAAGCTTTTAGACTATGTTGTAGGCTAGAATTTCTAGTTTTCAAGAGATTATGTAGGAATGAAGTGCACATTACTCAGAAGGACTAGACAAGACCCCATATCATACTAATTTTTGGAGTGTTTTTCTAAAAATGAATGGGGTGATCTAAAAAATGAGTAGAATAGATGATATGTTTTATTTGATAACTTTTATCACACAGACTCATAGCTAAATAATTACCCAACAAAATAACCGACATGTAAAAAAACACAAAAATGAAATGCAAGATATAAATTTAGAAACATTTGAGATGTAAAGATTTTAAAGATTTCTCAAAATCCTTTTCCTCTAGGGTGTACAACCAAAATTCTCTATTATTAAAATATTTTATCACCAAATATGGACCTAACCAATAAGGCATGAATTGTTAGATTTCTCTTTTTTCTTATTTATTATGTTATCAATTCTTAGGACAAGGTCTCCCACTTGGTTGGGGCATTCATGATTTTTTTTTTAGTACATATAGTAATCATTTTAAGGCATGATCACTTTTTTTTTGGTATGTTGTTGTCATTTATGTCAAAAGGCTACATCATTCAAAGGCATAATGGTCATTGATGTCAAAGATGTATCATGTCAAGATTGTACTATCAAGGTTGATGTCAAAGGTGACTAAGGAAAAATGGTAGTATGTGATATGTCAAGGCACATAAGAGTGTTACATTGATGAGAATTTTCATGAGTGGTATGAACATGGAAGGTACAGGTCATGGAAGATGTTTGAAGATAACTAATGTCTACATAGGAAACCATGTGATAAGAGAGAATTTGAAGGAAACTAATGCCTTATGGTTTCATGAAGGCACAAGTCAAGGTGTCAAAGGTGTTAAAGTGTATGAAAGAGAGATGTCAAGTCATATGATGCTTGGTCAAGTAGTTTTAGGTTTGTATGAGGCTATGGAAGATTATTGTCATCAAAAAGAGAATAGTGTAGTGATATGAATAAGGTGTAATGTATTATATCTAATTGGTTGATGTTTTTTTGAAGTCATGATATGGAAGGAATAGGTTAAGGCATCAAGTGTTTAAGTAGTCTAAGTCTAGTCATGGCATGAAGAGACCTTGTGAGAAGGTATGAGCATGGTGGGTGATATGAGTGCACACAGGCATAAGTGGTTATATGATGTTGTTTGATCATGTATGTGAGTCATTGGAACACTCATGAGAGTTTTAGGATGATCCTATAAGGGTAGGACCTTCAGTCTAGGTCAACATCTAGACCTCTTTTAAACCTTGCCTAGTTTAATGAGGTATCATAATTTATTTTCAAGGCATGTGAAGGATATGTGGAAGTATTTAAGAATGAGATAATTTGTTGATAATGAAAGTGAGGTTTTGAGAGCATGGAAAGAGGCATGAAGGTCAATTTTAAGGCCTAATATGGTTTTCAAATCAAGGTCTAGAGAGCAAAGAGAGAGAGCGTATGGCCTAATGAGGGGTCATGATCATATTTCAATGTGTTTTATCTCATGTAAGCATTGTCACAAGTGGGGTATGTTGTTTCAACTTTGTTCATGTAGTTGAGGCTCTAGTTTGAATAACAAGGCATGAAAAGTTGTTCGTAGGTCTCTTGAGTGCTCAGAATGAAGGGTTCTCAACTTGAAAAGGATTTTATTGTGCTCATAATCTCATCAAACCTTTACATGGGAAACTAAGTATTTCATGGTAGATGGGTAAGGGTCCTAACTCAAAATTATAGGCATTAGTTTTTGGATTGAGTGGTTATGTTTTATGCATGATTGTTAAGAGTGGAAATAGGTTTAAACCCTCTTAGAACCATAATAAGGATATAATTTTGAATATATTGATAAAAAGTACCTAGAATGGATTGGTATGCTCAATTAATATATTTTATATTGTAATGGAATCTCCCAGGTTCCTCTAGGTGGTGTTGGTTAGAGAGAGAAGAGAGAAAATGTTGAGTTATAGGCTTGTTTCTAAAGAAGTTGCTATAGAAGTCAAAATTTGCATTGAACATAGTAAGAAAATGGATGGATAAATAAGGTAGAGACTAATTTTATTACCATGAATGTTTTTTGATAGGTTATATTCCTTAAATATGTTAAACTGGTAATCTAAGTTAGCTAGTCGCTAATAGGCCTAATGGTGCAAATAGTGAAAAACCCATGTAGCAGTGAGAAGATGAATTGGAATGTGTTTTCATGAATAAATGATGAAACCAAGAGAATATAGATTTTTTTAATGAATTTTAATACATGTTCATGTTTTATAGATGTTTTTGAGGTTAGTGAATATGATGAAAAAGTTGCTCACAAGTTGACCTATCTGGTTCAAATAAGACAGTGAGATATAAGGTCATGAGATTGGTCTGAAAGACCAATATTTGCCATTAGAAAATATGATATTTTTATTTGAGTATGGTATGAATTTCACATAGGACCATATACATGCATCAAAATTCATGGAAAGTGTCTATACAGGTGTTGGAGATCTTAGTCACCATGACTAATCTTTGAGGAAAATTGGTAGTTTTGAGTGAGTGAGTTGTAGATGTGTTTTTGAGGTTCTATACCTTGAGTTGAAGTGTCTAATGAATTATATGATGATCATAATGTAATATATAATCTATCTATATATGTATTTGATCATATTTGAGTGTCTTAAGTATGTTTGAGTTTCATTCTTGCAAGATAGTTTTTAAAGGCACACAAGCCTAATAAGGTAATTTGTCCTAAAGAAGGTTTCAAGGTATGAATGAAGGATGTATTTCTAAAAAGGGATGGAGGAGGTCATAGGAGTTCCTTGAATAAGTGTTTGAATTATTTTCAAGTCTTGGAGAAATCCATTTGGGCCCAAGATAATCAATTTTTGGCATTAAGAGATAGACCTAATATAATTAGGTCTCCATGAGACCTAAAAGAGAAATGAGGCCTAATTAAGTCATGTCAGACCAAAAGGGAACAAATATAATTTTATTAATGCCTAAAAAAATTCCTAAGACCTATTTTATGGATGACCTAAGAGGTTAAGGGTGTGTGGCTGACTAAGTGGTATATGATCAAGGAATGGTATATATACAAGGCAATTTTAGGCCTATTTGTGTAAGCTTAGAGGAAGTAAATTTAAAAGAAGATTGAAGAATAGAAGGAGGTATTGTATACCATTATATGGGTGTAGATAATATATCATGAATATCTAATAGGAGGTTTGATTATGAAGATCAATGTCATATAAGAGTATGAAGAGCTAAAGAGGTGGTCATGATTTGTTGGTTGAACAACATAGTGTTATAAAGGTGATAAAAGCAATTAGGTGGCTGAGTTGGTGATAATTAATCTATGGGATTGGTGCCTACTTGCAAGTGGGTGCTTGTTAAATCCTATACAAGTGAGTTCTTTGCTAGTTGGGGTTAGTACTCTATGTGGAGTTGGTGCTTCACTAAATTTGGTTTTTGTCTTATAGGACTATAGTCCATTTGTTGAGATCAGTGGGTTTTCTTCCTCTTGAGGGTTTACCACATATGTGATGTGTTTTTATGTTTCATGATTATGTGGATAGTTTCTTACACCTTCTAAATATATATGTTTGTTTGAATGGTTCATGCTTGCTTAAGTGTAATTGAAAGAAAGGTTTTGGAGACTAATTTACCCCCACCTCTTAGTCATTATGATTCCAATAATTGGTATTAGAGCCTGGTCTTTTGAAGCAAACATAATAGATTAAAGGAGATTATTGAAGCACAATTATGTCTAATCAAAAATCACAAGGAGGTTTCTCAACTAATAAGGCTTCTCTCTTCAATGGGACTAACTATGCATTTTGGAGCATCAAAATGAAGACCTATCTAATGTCCTTAGGTTATGACATATGGCAATCAATTTTTGATGGTTTCAATCCACCCTTTACACCACCAACTGATGCAACATGAATGAAGGTAAATGAGAAAAACTATAAGGCAATGAATGCCATTATGTGTGGTCTTTTAGATGTAGAATTTGTAAAGGTCATACATTGTGATACAACCAAAGGGATTTGGGAAAATTTGTAGACCATTTATGAAGGATACACCAAAGTGAAGTTAGAAAAGTTGTAGACTCATCGTAGGTAGTTTGAAAGTCTGAGAATGAATGAGGATGAAAACATTGCATCCTACCTGTTAAGGGTTGATGAAGTTGTCAATGTCATCAGAGGTCTCAGAGAAGAAGTGAAAGAGTCTATAGTTTTACAAAAGGTATTTATATCCCTAATTTTCAAATTTGATTCAAATGTGTCTATAGTATAAGAAATGCAAGATCTAGACACACTTCAGATGGATGGGCTTCATGGCATCTTGACTACCTATGAGATGAGAACAAATGAAGTAAGACTTCCTAAGAAGGAAGCAACATTTAAAGCTGAGAAGAAGTAAAAATCTAGTAAGGTCAAAGATGAAGTATGTTCAGATATTAATGATGATGAATTGATAGCCACGTTTGCTAAGAAATTGAAGATTAGATATGGTAAGTACAAGGGTGAGATGCTTTCAAATGTTTCAACTATGGTAAGATTGGTCACTTTACATCTAAGTGTCCTAACAAGGATAAAACTAGGCATGATGAAGAACATGATGAATATCATGGTGATGATAAGAAGGTTTATAAGATTGATAAAAGAAAGAAAGATTTTAGGAAGTATGAAGGCAAGAAAGGGTCATTCAAGAACAAGAGAAGTTTCTATACCAAAGAAGATAATAACTCATCTGATGTAAGTGACATAAGTTCATCTGATAGTGATGATGAAAATAATAAGTATGACAATAATAAAACCTTATTCATGGTTATAGAAACACAATCGGGGTTGACAAAAAGGGAAAGACCTTATGGATGATGAAGAATCAAATGAAGAAGAGGCTGAAGTGAACCTTGAGGTAGAATTGGTGAGTGCTCTATAAGAGTTGAAGTTAAAAAGAAAGAAGAATCAGAAACTAAGATCATTGGTTAAGACTTATGAGGATCAAATTAATCTCTTTAAAGAGAGACTAAGAATTAACACCAATGAACATGAGAAGATCATCAAATGGTTAGAAACTCATATTGAAATTATCACTACAAATCTTAAGACTAAGAATGAAGAATGCATTAAGTTAGGAACAAAGATGGAGTCCTTAAAGGTAGAACTAGATCGAGCATCAGTCAAGTTGAAAGCACATCAGAGATTTGAGAAGAGTACTAAAGTTCTTGGTGATATTTTGAGTAGTAACAAAATCTCTACATGACAAGATAGATCTTGGGTTCAAAAAGGACCAAAAAGAGAACAAGAAGAGTTAGACCTCAAAGACCTATGTATAAACTCTTAGATATGAGACTTATAGTGATCATCAATAATTCAAGAATACCAACATGAAGAGACTAATCAGGAAGCCCAATGCAATGAGGTATTTCAATTCTTTCAATTGTTATTGTTTTACTTATCATAACTTTAGTCATAGAGAAAGTGATTATAGAATGGTCTCAAGGAATGAGTTATCATGGAACCATGGGAGAAAGAGTGATCAATCAAGAGAAATGTATAAAAATATTATTTTATACAATTGTCACAATATGGGACACATTGTAAGATTATGTCCTAATGAAGTTAGAAGGCCATCAAGACTTAACAAGATATATGGAGCTCTTTATGTATGTGAGAAGGGTCAAACATTGGTATGGAAGCCAAAGAAAGTCAAGACTCACCATATTGAGCCCAATGGTCAAAATGGATTATTTGCTAAGATAGAGTAAGAATCAAAAGTGAAGGAATGTCAATAACACTTGTTATCTGCATGTGTTGACAAGGCAGTCAAAGATAATAAGGATGACAAGGTGAATGACTTGAATGCTTTAGTCAAGCCTAAGTGGATTCTAAGGAGGGACTATCATTCTGATGATTTCAAGATAGTTGAGGAAATAGGTTTGGAGATCTAGGAATCTCTTGAGTTCATGGAGTTTTGAGATCCCTATGGAAAGAGGTGAATCCATTAGGCTCATGGAGGCACTCTTCTATCTATAGAATCATGAAGTTATAGTCAAAGAAGGACTCATCTTGAGAGGATTTCAGGTTGTCTATGTTGCAAGATATAAGTTGTTTTCTCTATAGCTTATATGTATATGACAAGGTGAAAGGAGTTTTGGCATTGACTCTGGAGATCAGTTCATAAGGAATCATGGTATAGAATGTAAGTCTCAATACATGATTATTTCTAGAGACATATGGAATATGGAGTGGTATGCAAGACTAATATGACCATATAAACAAGTTGAATGTTTTTAATAGAGATGGAAGTATGTTGAAAGCCTATGTATCTGATTGGTATATGAGAGATGCTTTAAGTATGTTGAGAAATGTATATGAGTCATGATGACTCATATGATGAGCACAAGATGTGAGGATAAAGGGGGAACATGTTGGTATAATGCTTTATAAACTTTATTGTTAGGAGGCCCCTTATCCAACGGTAGCACAATTGATTACTTATATATGAGCAATTGAACACGGAAATTATACCAGAATGATTAAGAAACTAGAAACATGAGACATCAAAGAATTTGAGAGACAATACACACAATTGTATTAGATAATACTAGAAGAAAATACAAGTAAGGAAGATGCCACTTCTCCCTCCACCTCAAAGGCTTGCCACACCTCAAGACGTTCTTCCCTCTCTCTCTTGCTCAACACAAAACCAACTCTAAAACCTGAGTTACAATCCCTCCTTGAATGCTATAGCTGATCTCCTTGACCTTACACCTGTAGATCTCCTTGACCTTGCTTTCTTCAATGCTCTTACTTGATCAATTTGATAATTACAATACATGCCTCATGATTCTTTAAATAGAATCCCATGGTTACAAAAATAGACCTCTAACTACTAAAATTAGACACACAGCTCGTGACTTAAAATAGTCTCTTAGCATGCAAACACTCGGTTTAACTAACTGACTGTTCGTAAACAGCAGTTTTGGACCGCACAGGCGACCGACATCGGTCCCTGCTTGTCCGGTGCTGCCGACATCGGCCGACTCTCTACCGTCGCCAGTCTCCTTCTCCACTGCATCTGACCGACGTCGGTCATACTGCCGACGCCGGTGGCTCTGGTTCTTCAGCATCCTTTCTTCATGTGTGTGCAAACAGTTGAAGCTTTTAGCTCCACACCCTAACAATCTCCCACTTGAAGATAAACAGCTGCAACCTATACCTGTACCTGTACACCATCTATTTTGTTCCTTTGGCCCTGTATCCCTCTTCAAATTCACCCTTGAAGACCAACCACCACGCAAACCTGTGATGCTATATCTGTCACCTATGCCACAAGAACTTTGCTGCTCCCAAGTTCTTCATGACATACTTCTGAACCAACTCTACCCTTAGCTCAGAAAACTCCATGTATATGCAACCCTGCAAAAAGTAACACAATACAGTAACAGGATAATGTAGCTAATATTATCCAACCTGGTAAAGATAAAATACAATGGTCAAACCTCCATTGCCCTGCAGCTAACTCAAGACCATATACCATAGCCTTTTGTCTCATATGTCCATCCACTCTCTTCTCTAAAATAGGAATCCATCCCTCTATATCCAGCTGACAACTCCACCAACAAGTACCTATTTGGCTCTAATCCAAGGACTCACACTCCTCATCCATGTCAAGCTCCCACTGTTTCTGGATTCTATCTGCATTGCTTCCTCCATCTTCCTAGTTCTTGACTAACAGTAAGCAATATAAAGAAGGTGAACAATGAATATGAGGTTCACATACCTTTTCTGACCTCTGTATGGGTGTTTGAGACCCATAGATCCACCCAACATCCGTTCCAGTGACCGATCTCGGCCAACTCCCAGTCTGCTCCCGACCGATGTCGATTCCCTGCACTGATCCTGACTGCCGATGTCGTTACCCCTAGCCGATGCCGGTGTCCACCCTACCGACGTCGGTCCTGATGACCGACGTGGACTTCTCCTGTCTGACCTACCGACCCTGCTGGTCTGTACATGACCGAAGCCGGTGTCTGGATGACCGACGTCGGTTCCAAGTAACCGACATCGGTGCCTGTGTGTTCCCGTGAGTGATGAATTCTTCATCCGCGAGCTCTTCTTGGATCAAATCTATATCCATGCTGCCCTGCTCAGATTTATTTACTGCCTGTAACTGTTCTAAGGCCTTCATCTCCTCCAAAAACACCAAGACATCCCTGTTTTTGTCAAAAGCCTCAAATTTCCTTTTCCTGCAATGAATTCTATCCATGCCTTCTGAATTTGAACACATACCTTTTGAGTCAAGAACTTCCATTCCCTTCTTGTTCATGTGACCCTGCCTAATAGACCACATCTTCGAATCTGCACCAGAAGTGGAATCAGTAGTACAAGTAGATAGATAAAGAGAACCTACTTTCTTACCTCTTGCTAAAACAAGTGCTCCCTTGGTAACCTTCCAAGAATCCGCTGTGAGGGTTATTGTGCATCCCTCATCTCCCAACCTTCCTACAGAAATCAGACTCTGCTTCAGAATTGGAACATGCATGACCTCCTTCAACACCCATGTGTTGTCAATCTACAATCTCAGCTGCACTTTCCCTTTGCCAACTATCTGACAAGGCGTACCATCCCCTAAATAAAGAACTCCAAAATCTCCCTGTTCATACTCATGAAACAAATCTCTGTTTGGGGATGCATGAAAAGATGAACCAGAATCTAATATCCATGATCCTACGTGACTATCCAAAGAAAGTATGAGAGCATCTTGTACCACAATATTTGCATCCTTTGCTTCTTCCATACCTGTATGTTGATTCTCTTTATCTCTCAACCAACACTCCTTCTTTGTATGTCCTTTCTTTCCACAAAACCAGTAGGTAATACCTTTAGACTCAGATCTCCTTCCCGACCTTGATTTCCCTTGCTCAATCTTCTCCTTTTGCCTTCCTCTGCTTTTCGCACTTAGAGCGTTCCCTAATGATTCACCTGTGCTTCTCCTGCGTATTTTTTCATTCAAAATCACACTCACGACATCATCAACCTTTAAGATTTTAGAAGCAGATGTAGAGTTACTTACTGCCATAACCATACCGTCCCAACTTTCAGGCAAAGAACATAATATCAAGAGAGCCTTTACCTCATCATTAAAAACAATGTTGACTGAAGCTAATTGGTTTACCAAACCATGGAAATCACTGAGATGAGTATGTACCGAACCTCCTTCCTGCATTTGTAAAGTAAATAGCTGCTTCATAAGGTATACCTTATTAGAAGCCGAGGGCTTTTCATATAAATTTGCCAAGGACTTTATCAACTCTTCCGTTGTTTTGCACTGTGATAAGCTGGAAATCACAGAAGCTCCAAGACTCAACCTTATGGAACCAAGAGCCTTCCGATCAAGAATACTCCATTCTTCATCCTTCATATCTGTGGGCTTGCATGCAACCCCACCCAACGGTAAGTACAGATCCTTCTGATACAGATAGTCCTCAATCTGCATCCTCCAGTGTTGATAATTCTTGCCGTTAAACTTCTCCATTCGTAGCTTGCTTTCTTCTGCCATTGCTGAACTCCCACTCAATCAAAAAACCCTGTGAATGACCTGTAATCAAAAACAATAACCTGCTTCCTGCAAACCGTTGCTCTGATACCAACTGTTAGAAGGCCCCTTATCCAACGGTAGCACAATTGATTACTTATATATGAGCAATTGAACACGGAAATTATACCAGAATGATTAAGAAACTAGAAACATGAGACATCAAAGAATTTGAGAGACAATACACACAATTGTATTAGATAATACTAGAAGAAAATACAAGGAAGATGCCACTTCTCCCTCCACCTCAAAGGCTTGCCACACCTTAAGACCTTCTTCCCTCTCTCTCTTGCTCAACACAAAACCAACTCTAAAACCTGAGTTACAATCCCTCCTTGAATGTTATAGCTGATCTCCTTGACCTTACACCTGTAGATCTCCTTGACCTTGCTTGCTTCAATGCTCTTACTTGATCAATTTGATAATTACAATACATGCCTCATGGTTCTTTAAATAGAATCCCATGGTTACAAAAATAGACCTCTAACTACTAAAATTAGACACACAGCTCGCGACTTAAAATAGTCTCTTAGCATGCAAACACTCGGTTTAACTAACTGACTATTCGTAAACAGCAGTTCTGGACCGCACAGGCAACCGACGTCGGTCCTTGCTTGTCTGGTGCTACCGACATCGGCCGACTCTCTGCCATCGCCGGTCTCCTTCTCCACTGCATCTGACCGATGTCGGTCATACTGCCGACGCCGGTGGCTCTGGTTCTTCAGCATCCTTTCTTCATGTGTGTGCAAACAGTTGAAGCTTTTAGCTCCACACCCTAACAATAGATATAAGTTGTTTTCTCTATAGCTTATATGTATATGACAAGGTGAAAGGAGTTTTGGCATTGACTCTGGAGATCAGTTCATAAGGAATCATGGTATAGAATGTAAGTCTCAATACATGATTATTTCTAGAGACATATGGAATATGGAGTGGTATGCAAGACTAATATGACCATATAAACAAGTTGAATGTTTTTAATAGAGATGGAAGTATGTTGAAAGCCTATGTATCTGATTGGTATATGAGAGATGCTTTAAGTATGTTGAGAAATGTATATGAGTCATGATGACTCATATGATGAGCACAAGATGTGAGGATAAAGGGGGAACATGTTGGTATAATGCTTTATAAACTTTATGATCCTGTTACCAAGAAAGGGAGAAAGGTCAAAATAGGGATAAGTAGCCTGTTTAGAGATGTTTTTGAGAGTAGCTTCCATATTATGACTCAAGAGGAGAGTATGGTGTTAGGGGGAGCTTTGTATCTCTGTGTTGTGAAGTGTCAAGATAGTGATAAGAAGCATGGTTTTTTGAGGTACATTTTAAGTGTTCTAAAATTTGTATACAAAATTGGTATGAGCCTAAGGTGAGTTTTTTTCAAAATTTGTCTATGTTCTTCATTGAAATTCAGGTCCAAGGATCAGATGGAAGTTTGTATAAGACCCTTTGGCATTCATGTCAAAAGGGGGAGAATGAGAAGATGGGAAAATCATCATTTTGAAATGATTTAATTTGTGTAATGTGTTTTCCATTAATGAAAAAGGGGATTTTGTTGGCATGTTGTTGTCATTGATGTCAAAAGGGTGCATCATGCAAAGGCATAATGGTCATTGATGTCAAATATGTATCATGTCAAGATTGTAATATGAAGGTTTATGCCAAGATTTATGTCAAAGGTGATTGAGGACAGATGGTAGTATGTGATATGTCAATTCACATAAGAGTGTTGCATTGATGAGAATTGTCATGAGTGGTGTGAGCATGAAAGGTACAAGTCATGGTAGATGTTTGAAGAAAACTAATATCTACATAAGAATCCATGTGACAAGAGAGAGTTTGAAGGAAAGAGATAATTTGAAGGTAAATAATGTCTTATGGTTGCATGAAGGCACAGGGCAAGGTGTCAAAGGTGTTAAGGTGCATGGAAGAGAGATGTCAAGTCATATGATGCTTAGTCATGTGGTTTTAGGTCTGTATGAGGTTGTGAAAGATTATTGTCATCAGAAAGAGAATAGTCTAGTGATATGAGTGAGGTGTAAATTCTTATATATGCTTGGTTGATTTTTTTTAAGGTCATGACATGAAATGAATAAGTCAATGCATCAAGTGCTTAAGTAGCCTAAGCCTAGTCATGGCATGAAGAGACCTTGTGAGAAGGTACGACATGGTGGCTTGGTAAGAGGAGTGAACATAGGAATGAGTGGTTGTATGAGGTTGTTTGAGAATATATTTGAAGCATTGGAACACTCATGATAGTTTTAGGATGATCCTACAAGGGTAGGATCTTCAATCTAGGTCTGCATCTAGACCTCACTTAAACCCTGCCTACCCTAATGAGGTATCATAATCTATTGTCAACGCATGTGAAGGATGTATGTCAATATTTAAGCATTATATAGGTTTTTGAAAATGAAAATGAGGTGTTGAGAGCATGAAAATTAGTATGAAGGTCATTTTTATGGCCTAATGTGGTTTATAGATCAAGGTCTAGAGAGGAAAGAGAGAGTATGGCTTAATGTGAGGCTATGATCAGATTTCAAGGTGTTTGAGATTATGTAAGAATTTTCAGAGGTGAGGTATGTTTTTTAAAGTTTTTTCATGAATTTTTAGGCTCTAGTTTGAATAAAAAGGCATGAAAAGTTGTTTGGAGGTCTCTCGAGTGCTTAGAATGAAGGGTTCTCAACCCAAGAAGGATTTTCTTATGCTCATTAGCTCATCAAAAAATTTCATGGGTGCATAATAAGTTCATGGTAGATGGGGAATGTTTATATCTCAAAATTCTGGGCATTATTTTTTTTATTAAGGGGCTATGCTTTATGAACGATCGTTAAGAGTGAAAATAGGTATAAACCCTCTTATAACCATAATAAGGACTGGATGTTGAAGATATTGATCAAAATTGACCAGAATGGATTGGTATGATCAATTAAGTTATTGAATATTTTATTTTACTCTCCCAGGTAACTCTAGGTGGTGTTGGTTAGAGAGAGGATAGAGAAAATGTTGAGTTACAGGCTTGTTTTTAAAGAAGTTGCTATAGAAGTCAAAAGTTGCATTGAACATAGTAAGAAAATGAATGGATAAATAATGTATAGAATAATTTTTTATGCCCATGAAGGTTTATATACATGTTATATTCCTAAAATGTGTTAAACGGGTCATCCAAGTTAGCTAGTCACTAACAGGCCTAATGGTGCAAACAGTGAAAAACCTAGGCAATAGTGAGAAGATGAATTAGAATGTGTTTTCATGATAGAATGATGAAAAAAGTGAATATAGATTGTTTTTAGGAATTTTAAGACATTTTAATTTTTTATATAAGTTTTAAGGTTAGTGAATATGATGAAAAAGTTGCTCACAAGTTGACCTGTCTAGTTCAGATAAGATAGTGAGATATAAGGTCATGAGATTGGTATGAAAGACCAATATTTTCCATTAGACCATATGCTATTTTTATTTGAGGATGTTTTGGAGATCACATATGAAAATATACATGAATAATAAGTCTTGCAAAATTTCTATACATATGTTGGAGGACTGAGTCACCATGACTGGTCTTTGAGGAAAATTGGCAGTTCTAAGTGAGTGAGTTGTAGAGGTGTTTTTGAGGATTTATGCCCTAATTTGAAGTGTATAATGAATTTGATGATGAAATTGAGGTCATATGGACTCTATATATATATTTATATGATCATATTTTAGTGTATTAAGTATTTTTGAGCTTCATTCTTGCAAGACATATTTTTTTTACACACAGGCCTAATAGGGAAATTTGTCCTAAAGAAGGTTTCAAGGTATGAACAAAGGATGCAGTTATAAACAAGAATAGATTAGGTAAAAAGAGTTACTTGACTAAGTTTTTTAATTATTTTCAATTTTTTTATAAATCCATCTGGGTCCAAGAGAATCAAATTTTGGTGTTAAGAGATATACCTAATGCAATTAGGTCTCCATGAGACCTATAAGAGAAATGGGGCCTAATTGAGTCATGTCATACCAAAAGGGAATACAATATAATTTTATTAATGTACAAAAAATGTATTAAGACATATTATATGGATTACATAAGAGGTTAAGGGTGTGTGGTCGACTAAATGGTATATGAATAAAGAATGGTATATATACAAGGCAGTTTTAAGCCTATTTGTGTAATCTTAGAGGAAGCGAATGAAAAAGAAGATTTAATAAAAAAATGAGGTATTATATACCATAATATGGGTTTAGATAAACTATCATGAATAAATAATAGGAGGTTTGGGTATGAATATCAAGGTCATATGACCTAATCAGTCTTAAAGAGACGTAGTTGAGCGAAGAGGCCTAGAAGGTAATTTAAGAGGGATAAGAGTGTGAAGAGATAAAGAGGTTGTAATCATATATTGGTTGAGAAAAATAGTGTTATAAATTTGATCAAATAAATCAAATGGTTGAGTTAGTGCTGAGTCATCTAGGGGGTTAGTACCTCCTTGCCAGTGGGTGGTGGCTAAAGCCTAGACAATTGGGTGCTTGGCTGGTTGGGGTTGGTTATCCATGTGGAGTTAGTGATTAAATAAATTTAGTTTTTGTTTTATAGTAATGTATTCCATTTGTAGATATCAGTGGGTTTTATTCCCCTTGAGGGTTTCCCACATATGTGATGTGTTCTTGTATTTTATGCTTAAGTGGATAGTTGCTTACACCTGCTAGATCTATATGTTTGTTTGAATGGTTCATGATTGATTAAGTTTAATTTAAAGAAAGGTTTTGTAGACTTATACACCCACATATATTCTCCATCTTTGTTATTCCAACACTTTTGTGTGTCTTATCATATCCAAGCTACAAGCAAAAGATTGTGAAAACTTGGTGAGAAGTTTATTACGGTCTTCTACTTCCTTAGAGGAGAGAAAAGATCCTAACTTGAGGAAAATTTGGGTGATAATTTGAACCAATATTTAAATATATAGTATCTTGAGTATAAGTTTGAATTCCTTCCCCAAGTGATTTCAAGGTGAGAGGAAGGTGAATGCTTTCATTATCTAACTTTTTATCTAAATAACATTTTTTACCTTCATAGAAAGGCACTAATTGATTGCATAGAGGGGTGATATTTTTAGGATATTCAAGAGTTTTATCTTCATTCCAAAATAATTATACCATGCCAACATGATGGAATTAAATGGTAGAGTTAAGAATCTCTAGACCAAGTGGTCTATGGAAGCTATATGTTCTAACCCTATATGGGTCGAATGGGAGCTTGATAAGTTCATCCTTATCTAGGATGGTAATGGTATCATCGTACACTTAGTTGAGATGGATAGTGTATTTAAAATTCTTTGTTATTTCACCTTATCCATTGTTCTAATCCCCATTTCCTCAATTTTTTCACATGGAGAGGATTTGGGGATTCTAGAACTTGATTTCAAGAGCACATTATGGTTTTGAGGGGATCCTTATCTTTGGATGAAGGAGGGGGATCCAATATACCATTAGTACATAAGTGATAATAAATATGAAGATTTGGTATTTTATTCAAGGCCGCTTGGATAATGTCAAATGGCTTGGGGTCAACTTGACCAAGAAAGACCTTTCCTAGGTGTAGAAACCTGATTTCTTGGAAGAGGGTTGAATGGATTGCCTTAATCATATGGATCCAAAGCCTTCCAACTATCATGTTATAATTCATATCTTTTTATATTACATATAAATCTATAAACATGGTCTTTGGACCCAAAGTAACACATTATACGATGATCCCAATGGAAGAGGATTTTAGGTTATCATAGCCTTGTAAGGTGTTCCTAGTTCTAGAGTATTTGGTTTATCCATAGCTAAAATTTTGGTGAAATGAAAAGGGGGTTGTATCAAAGTTTTCCCATCATCAAAAAATGTTATCTTAGTTTTTATAAATCCAAACTTTAAAATACAAGACTGGATCCCCCTCTTATCTATCTCAACATCTAGGGGATGACTCCTAAGATCAAAGAAGTAATCAATGTCCCTTGAATTTTACATTAGTGGATACATATCCAAATATATATAGTTAATTTGGAATTTTATGGGAAGTGTAACATTTTATAAATGCCCCAATCCTAAGGCATCAGGTAATGCCTAATGATGGACTAGAGAGTTCTTGATAATGTTCATAAAATAAATATGGGAAAATGTATTTGTAAGATTGGTAACTAGATCATGGTTTCCCATGGGTCTATGTTGGGTTTGGATATTAGCTTCTAGAATGCTCATTGAAATATATTTTCCTTTAGTACTCCCTCATGCGAGTGATGACATTCACATCCTCGTTAGTTTCTAACTCTACAATGCATATTATTCTAGCTTTCCCTTTAAGGTTCTAGTTGTGGAGTAACATTAGGATTGCTTGGTATGGAAGTAGAATCCTCCACATCATGAGATCATGCTGACAAGGGCTAGTGGATTGTATAGTTTTAGATATTATACTATTATTAATTAGGGAATTTATTTTTTTATATGCACAATTTGGAATTTTGAGGCACCACATGTAATGTTGATGAGGTTTGGGAATTTACATTCACATTTCCAAATAACATATCCATGAAAGTTTGATGTTGTTCTTAAGGGTTTATTTAGACAAATTGTTATAATCCTAACATACTCACGTGTCATGACCAAAAACTCCATGGAAAATAAAATATACATTGGGATTTTAATCCTCAAGCCTTTGATTTTGGTTCTATTGACAAATTTTCATTGATTGTTGTTTTAGTAAAAGTACCCATTTTGGTGTTGGTCAATGTTTTAATGATGATTTCAAATTTGGTTTTGAAATTTAGTATCTTGAGGTCGAGTCCAATTTAAATCCATGCATGATCTACATGTGGAGAATTTTGGTTCCTCACACCTCCATTATTGTTATTGACATTGTTGTTATTAACAGGTTAATTTTTATTATTATTTACAACATTCATCTTTTTAACCTGATCTATCACACCATCTATAGTGGCATTATATTTTATGTTCAAAACCTTAGGTCAATGATTTTTTTGGTTTCTTTGGTTTGAATTTTGGTAACCCCCATTGTTTTGATTAGGGATATCCACTTGATCTATTCTAAGATCACTTTTAAACACTTATTCATAGGATATGTAGGGAAACTATTAAATGTCTTCCCTTGTTGACAAAGTGTACAAAGAGATCATAAAACTTTCTCTAATCCATATGAGGGGAATCACATATAAATATAATAATTGATTCTATATTTCAATAAAATGGGTAGTAGATTCATTGGATTAGTACTTGATGTAGAAGAATTTTAGTATGTCAATTTTAAACAATTTGTTCATATCAAATGCTTTGACAAACTTAACCATGAGCTCTCAAAAATAATGGATGGAATCCTTAGGAATATATTAATACCAATATAACACAATTACATCAAAATTCTTTGGGAATATCCTAGAAACCACCTCATCCTAGGGTAGAAGCTCTCTGATGGCTTTCACATATGATATGTACATTTAACTCTCCCTCTCCCTTATACTTGGGAAGTTTAGGAAAAGGACATAGTCGTATGACTCCCCATATGTTATGATCAAGGGATTCATTAAAGTATTCCACATAGATCCCATGGTGGAAAAATCTACCAAAGGCATACTAGGATAGGCTTTAGATAGGGGAATGGGATACAGAGTGGGTATAAATTGATATAAATAAGAGATGAGGGTTGAGAATATGGACAAAATTATGCTAGTAAGTAGTTTTATAGTTGAGTAGACTTGGATAACATATGGTAGTAGGGTGGTAAGGAGTTAGAATGAGGAGTGCTAGTTGGTGCTTATAATGGTAGAGTGTATGTGGGATACACATTGGCTAACATGTAGCTAGGAAGAACAAAGTGTGGTAACGTGTTGCTCACCATGTTGTTTTAAGTGGGGTATGAGAAATATCCTCCCATAGGGGTTTGAGTATGAGGTTGATAAGGTGCAATATTTTCTTATGCTATAGGGTTGTGAAATCAATAGGTAATGATGTCCCCAAGGTTTTGGCTCGATATATAGCTTGTGGAAGGTTGGTTAGATTGATATAAAACTAGTGGTAAGTTTTCATTAGAAAAAGAAAGGAGGAGGAATTCCCTTGATTGTTTAGGTTAAAGGTAATTCCTTGATTTAGATAGGTTTAGTTACTCTCTAGGTCTCAAATACATCCAGCCAAGGTGGAGATGAGCTCATTCAATGAAGCATTGGTGTTAGTCCTGGGAGCCTCCCTTGAGAGGGATTAATGAGGAAAGGATTGGTAGTTTGTAATGAATTAGTTGGTGTTATATGGTTCAGGAACAATCATTGTGGGTTGACTAGAAGTTAAAAGGGTGTTTTGGTTAGTATTAGAGGAAGGTGGGGGTAATTGTAACCTATTGAGCCCATCCTTTAGGAGATGGATTATTTTGAAATAATGATCAAACCTTTTTGTACTCTTAATATTTTCACTTTGAAAGCAAATATGTGGTATAATTAAAATCTGGGGGTAGATCCCACCTCAATTTGTGAGGGTCATACTATTAGAGTCATGGTAATTGTTGGTAATTTTGGAAAGATCCCATAATTATTGGCTTACTACCTTAGACTTCATTTGTAAGATAGAGGAACAAGAAATTTGAAATTAATTTTCCTTATTTTGTGTGGATTTATTATTTCAAATAAAGAAAGAGAATTAATCTAGAGGTTTAAGGCTCCTTCTATATGTTTCAAGGTCAAACGTTCTCTAAAATTCTTGTTTGGACATATTCTGGAGGTGTAGGTACACCTAGAAAATAAAAAGAAGATAAAAGAAATGTGAAGGAAAGAAAAGAAAAGAAGATTATGCAAAAGGATAAACCTTTCATGTCGGGTTCATTAATTTTTATACACATGAAAAGTGACACGCTAACCTTCACATACTCGACTTCTTGAGGTTTGGCTAAGATAATTGATTAATAGATAATGGGATGAATGGTCTAGGGTTTTATTCAGTTGGAATGAATCAATTGAAAGATTTGAATGGGAAGGATTAGAAGGGATAGCTTGTTATATTGAGGTATAAGATTAGGGTTTTGAGCAATGGGTGGTAAAGGATTCTCATGGTGATAACATAATAGCTTACATGTGTTGTACCACTCATTTAAACTAGTGAATTGGGAAGTGATAGAGTCCCAAGAACCTTCAATGTGTACAAGGACAAGGTAACAAATTTCTTGGTTGATACTAGGCTTGGGAAACAAGGAAAAAATAGGTTGAATCACCCTAAGGATTTAGTTATCTCTATCAGGTTGGCTATGTCTAATCAATGTCATACACAAAGTGATTGAGATAGGAAAAGACTAGACCCAATGATAAATAAGGATGAGAGGTTAAGATTTAAAGGTTGTTAAATTGGTGTGCTAGGATACAATTGTGTCTTATGATTGGGGATCCTAATTGGAAGTTTTATTTATCAAGAGCATTAAGTTATTCAATTATTAAGTTTTGGAGAGGAGTGGAATGGAAAATTTCTATTCTAAGTTATGAGTTAATGTCACATTGACTATTGCCAGTTGGTACTAGAGAGGGTAATATGGGAAATGTTCTTACTTTGTAAAGATTGGCTTATTTGAGAAACATCATCTGAGGGTGAGGTAATTTTTGTTTACAAGTTAAAGCTTTTTTTCTTTTTTTTTATTTGATTGGTAGGATGTGTACTTTTTTTGCGGGGGAAGTTGAAAGCAAGGTTTAAACTTTTGCTCATTTTGACAAGGTTTTTTATTTGGGATTTTTTTTTGACTTTTTGAAAAAGCCTTTCAAATGGAAAGAAAACTATATCGTTTGTTGAAATTAACATGCTTATTCTATTCTTTATGTTCAGAATGCAATGCTAATTAAAACTAAAAATTTAACTAACAATGTAAATGTTTTTTTTCTAAATTTTTATAATTTTTAAGGAATGAATGATTTTTCCTGAATGCATCAAAACAAATGCTTTTGATTTTGTATTTTCAATGAAAATTAAATGAAAATTTAGTGACACTTTTAATCTTGACTGTGAAAATGTAAAACTAGATGTGAAATTTAGATTTTATGTATGAAAATGCAACCTCTAAAATTTCAAGATCTAATATATGTGTGCAAGCTAATATGCAAGTTTTTTTTGAATTTTTTGATTATTTTGTATGTAAGTAAAATGATATGTGAATGGATGGATGCAAATATACAATTCTAATTTTTAAATTAGAATGACTTTCTTTACTATGCAAAAAAAAATGATGCAACCTTTCTTTTCAGTTTTCTAGTCTTTGTGTATGCAAGCTTGTTATTGTTATTTGTGTATGTGAATGTGTGCTATGAAAACTAATACATAAAATATTTTTGGTTAGTTGTATCTAATTTTAATATTCACTTATCTTTTCTATATTTAATATAGAGACTACTCATATTTAAGATTTGTAATGTGCAAATGCAACTAAGATGGTGAAATTATTTTCCCAACGCAAGAAGAGAAATAGAAATGATTTCATTTTTTGATTTTTTCTATATTATATTTCAAATGTAAACTATTCTAAAAAATAAAGAGATATACTCTAATTAAAAAATACATAAAATAAATGAGAAACAAATCCTCCAACCCAATCAATGTGGAAATCGAGTGAAGGAGAAGAAGTAGTTGAGGTGAATATTCAATCATTTGGTAGCTAACTCCTTAATGTTTCTCAATGGAGACCTTGGAACTATCCAAAAAAAGGGAATGTATATAAAATAGAAGCACAAACATAATTTTAAAGAAGAAAATAGTTGAACTATGGCTAGTTGATCATGAACAACAAAGTACTAGTTGTAAACTCATGAACTCCTTTCTCCAACATGCAAAAATGACTTGAAGATGACTAAAAAAAAAGTTCAAGGTCTTCAAACAATAGTAAACTAGCTATAGATCTATGAAAACTTGTAAGGTTCAATCTCTAATGCAATTTTTGAATCTAAAATTATAAGAAAAGTGAAATACTTGTAATGGAGGATAAGAAGTTATGTCTTGGAGTTAGTTGAAGCTTTGATTGAGAGCATGTTTAAGTTAACTTGAAGGTTATTGAGATTGACATAATCAATACTAAAGTTGTATTGAGCAATCAATAAGGTAAACTCAAGATAAAACAATAAAAATACAACCAAAATCATGAAAAATACAAGAAAACTCAAGTCTTAAGTTTTAGTTTCGAAATGTTTATGTGGTGATGAAACCACCACTCTATGCAGGTGGTAGTTATGAAACCACCACATCAATTTAAGAAATTGTCAGAGTGGTTCACAAAAATTTCACAATGGTTGCGTAATCACCGAGGTGGTTGTGTAGACCACTGCGATAATTTCACCATAATTTGTAAGTTTTTAAAACATAGGACACGCCTTAAAATGAACAATTCAAAGTTTACAAGGGAAAAAAAAGAATGAAAAGAGTAGAAATAGGTAGAGGACTAGGTCTGAGGATATTTTAGTGAAGATCATTGCATCATCATTAGATTTATTATGAAATTTTACAATGTACAAAATTTATGTGCGTATAGTTTCCTAGGTAGGTTTTTACATGTATTTTATCACAAGGTTTCTCATTCTTTCTTCTTTTCCTATATCTATTTATCTTTCTCCACTTTCTTTCTTGTTTTATCCTTTTTGTACTTTCAGGTTAAGAGTACTCAAGACCTCAAATTATACCCTATCATATGAGGGAGCTACCCCTATCAAATATAGATGAAAATTAACAATTTTATAGTAATTATTTCAATGTTACAAGATTATCCCATTTCTATTAGGTAAGTTAATAAAATATAAGAAAAAATATAGTGACATAAAATCTTGCCAACATGCAAAGAACCATGCACTGTACAATTTTGGGGTAATATTGTACAAAGTACAATTATGGGATGGACCCTTGTGACCCTCTTTTTGGATCTCATGTACCTTGTGTCCCACATTTTTTAGCCTTTCCTACCCATGTTGCATTTCAATTTACGTCAATATAGTCCTAATTTATTTTTGAGAAACTTATAAATACACATACCAACATTAATGCACATAAGACTTGAATAGACATGATTTGATACAAGGATAGCCATATATTTATTTAAGGAATATATTGTGAAAGTACAAGAGTAGTTAATTCAAGCATTTAGAGTAGAAATCAAGCACACATTGAAACATTTATTTTTTTACCTTAAATTTATTTTAGAGAAAAATGTCATATAAGACTAGGCCATGTATTAACTGAACTATTTATTGACACACATTTTACTTGGAGTGTTGCTTATTGGTTTTTACAGATATGTTAGGGTCCTAATAATAATTGAGGGATAACATAGGCCCTTGAATACATCCCCCATTTTTATGATTTGTGATGTTTATCTTTAAGGTTTTCGAGGAGATAAATTTTCTAAGGATCACCATAAAATTATGAAAAAACAAGCAACATTTTTAAATATTTAAAGCTCATAAATATGATCATCAATTATGTCATGTGCATTTATAGTTTTCCAAAAAGATCCTATGTTTTTTGGCACAACCTTATTTTTATGAAAACAGACATATGATTCTGGGAAGATTCTCTATTTTCTCCAATTTTTAAGTTTTGTTCACTATGTTGTATAAACATGCCGTATATTATTTGTTTCTGATGAAGATATCTAAATCCATAAAAAAAATTAAATATTCCTCTTAAAATCCCATTATTATTTATTAATACTTAGAAGATATTCTCTATTACAAATTAGATTTGATTTATTATTTATATATAATTAATCATATTTTATATGTTTTATAGGTTATGTATTACTCGTTAATGTAGAAACTACTTTCTTAAAAAATAATATATTATATAGTTAAAAGATCTTATAAACTTGCTCTTTAACTTATGAGTCATTTTGAATAGAGATGAAGGTTTAAAATTAAGTTAGTCTTGGAGGTTCATCATGAACATGTTAAAAAAAGGACCCCACACTTTACTAGAGGTGAAATTGTAATGCAATTAATGTTTATAGATTAGTTGTTACAATATTTAATATTTATAATATATTAAAGGCATTTTAGAATGACATCTAGGGGTGGTAGTAGTTTAGTGTGTTTACTTTGATTTTGATAAATTTGACATCTATTTGATTTTTATTTAGAAAAAATTTCTTTTTTTTAGATTTAAAACTACACGATAGTTTTGGTGTCTTTTTTTTGGTGAATTTTTTTTTCAAACTTAATATTGGTATAATTAATTTGACAAAATTTATTATTAAACTGTAAGAATTTTGTGAAGATGATAATAGAATTATTAATATTATGATATATAAAAAAATTAGGATAATAACTTTAATATTGATATTTCATAACATTTTTCAAATAAATATATTTAAGATGTTTATATTAATTTATTCTTTGGTGAGATCATTATACATCATGTATTGTACTTAGTCATTTATATAAGAAACTCTTGATAATAATCTTAACATATGATTTTTTTTAGGTGATGATGAAACTCATTTTAACATCATAAATGTCTAATCAAAAAATTTAACACAATCATTTCTAAAAACATCATCTCTAAAACATATTTTTTTAATTTTTATATAATAATTTTTTAAAATATATTTTAAAAAAAAGTATTTATTTAATATTTTAAATTTAATTATATTTTAAAAACAAATTAAACCAATAATTTAAATATTTATATTTAATATATTTTATAATTATTATAATAACTGTTATAATTACTTCTAAAGAAAATGATATAATCCATAATTAATAAATTATTTGACTCCATAAATTCCCAAAACGTTTTCCATTAAATTCGAGATATTTCAAAGGTTAAGAAGAAAGTAAAACAAATAATGGAGAGATATTATTTTTGACTTGTCTCTTTTAATTTTGTCATTCAAAGAAAAAAATTCAATCAATTGAATGACAGCCACTCAATATATGCACCCCATATATGACCAAAGCATTCATTCGTAGATAATACTCAGATTGAACCCTGATAATATATATTCATTTGTAAATAATACCCTGATTGAACTTTTTTTTCAAAATTTTATATATACATTTTTTTTAATAATATTATACTTAAAATTTAAAAAAATAATTTTTTATTAATTAAATTTTATATAATTAATAATAAATAACCTTAATCTTACTATAAGATGGTTCCAAACTTCACCTTTCCATTTTTTATGAACTGGGCATTTATTTGTAGACTAGATTGAATCCTAATAATAAATATATCTATTTTTTTGGGGAAGTTATATCATTTCATTATTTAAATAAAGAAAATTATTTTTTTATTAGTTGATTTTAAATTTATGTTTTTTTAAATGGTTATGATTATTTATTTTGGATTTATTTTTCCTGAAAATTATTTATCTTCAATAAATGTAACTTTACCACCATTTTTTATGATTAATATTATATTTTATACTTATTATATTAATATAAATATATTCTTCAATTTAAAAAAAAGTGATTAATGAAAAGCTACCTCAATCTAACTATAGAATGGCTCCCAATTTCATCTTTCCATTTCCATTTTTTTGGGAGGAGCCCAAACCCGACTGGAGATTCTGTTACCAAATTATCAATATAAAACTTAAAATCAATATAAATAATATATATCATCAAACTTCGAAATTGGAGAAAAGATTATATTGATGTCAGTCTCAATTTGTCCCTAATACAATCTTAAAATGTCATCTGAATATTTCAACAACTAAAGGCAAAATATTGAACCATCCACTGTTGCCTTTTTCAGAAGAGGCACTCCTGGGAGTTACTGTCCTGAGGGGTCCAACAATAGTTTTATACAATACTATTGGGAAGTGTTTATAAAATGAAATCTCATTACAAAAAGAGAAGAAATGAACCTTTACATTTTGGACACTTGGGATCCTGGGCAGGTACCATTGAATACACATAACATCTTGGACACCCAACAAGCTTCATGGCAGCAGAAACTTCTGTAATATTATTATCCTTGATATTCTTGTGATCATGACTTATTGATGTGGATAAATTCAGTTCAAGGTCTAAAGATCCTTCTTCAATAGAGACCAATTTAGAAATCTTGTGAGGAGAAAAAGCCATAGCATTTTCAGGGCAGCTTCTCTTTGCTCCTGCTTGTAAAGATGATGGTGTTTTTCTTGGGCTGCTTCCTAACAGATCAAGATTTGAGAGATTGCTGTGATCATGATTGAACTGTCTTGCACTGGACACTCGACATCTTTTCTGCATGCCACTGAATGCATTAAACATCTGGGATGCCTAATAAGACTCATGGCAGACTCAGCTTATTCTTCAATGCTACCATTTTTTTTGGATAGATTAAAAGAGAACAGAAAGGGTCCCCCACCCACAAAAAACACTAGGCTATTAAATTACCATGATCGGCTAGTATAAATCGATAGATTACTGATATATAGAAGTATTGATGTTCTCTAGCTTTGGAAACTTTCGAGGTTGACAAATTCAGTTTGAAGGCCTTGTGTTGTTCCTCCTCACAGAGTTGAAATCTGAACTCTTCTGCCTTGGAAGACCTTAGACCTTAGACCTTGGTTCAGTTCCTCTTCCTGATTCAGGCAATACATGCTCTAACCTGAGCCATTGTCATCATATAAACGTTCATAACACAAACCATAGGGCATATGTGAAAAAAATAATCATGAAGCATATGGATATATTCTAACCTAAAACTTACATGTAAAAGCAATTGACCTTCAAGGTGAAAGGCTTACCCCAACCAGAAAGAAGCCAATGACCTTGACCCAATTCCTCCAAGTCCTGGAGATCAAACTCTCTCAATTCAGATCCAGACAAAGATGATGGCAAAATTCTGTTCTCCTTCCCAGCAGGTCAAGAGTTGTTGGATTACTCTCATCATTAAAATGTCTAGGCAGAAGCTGGAACACTTTCTGCAATCTTCACTCCATCTGTTTAGCTTCTTGTTAACCTCTCAATAGCTATACTTCATCAAATATTTCACAAGTCTTGAATAACACAGTCGCTCACAGAGTATGTGTATATAAGAAAATTGTGACACTGATATTTCAAATATAAAAGACAGGTGGGATGGGCCTCAGTTGAGTTGGTAACCCAACTGATATGTGGACCATTCAAATCTTCCAATTAATACTTAAATGTAGTTGTACTCACTTAATAATTGTGGTGGCCCACTTTTAGTAAGGAAGATAGAAGCTCCACACTCAAATAGATTAGAAGTACAAATAGCTGATTTAATGGATTTCTCTAATGATAACAGCTTGACAGCAGTAGATTTTCATATAAATTGTTTATATTATAAATAATTATTTGGTAGAGATGTTGATATTTATATAATTTAATTTAAAAATTAAAATATTAATTTATCTTGATGATGAGTTATTTGAATAATTCTAAATTTTAATATAAAGAAACTCTCTGTCATAATTACTACCTAGAAAAGATTTTGAAATTGTTATATTTTTCATTTAAAATTTTATTTAAAAAAATATAAATAGAAATTTATGGACTAGATTAATATAACAGAGATATGATATATTTTTTTTGTTAACCATTTTTTCAGGGGATGATCTTAAGTTAAAAATTAAGGACTGAAAAGATATCCATTCCCTAAAATCACCAAAAATATAATTCAAATCTCATCCCTTTAATAATAAAACTAGTGACATTTAATTTAGAAGAGTGAAAAATATATATTAAGTCAAACTTAAGCTTAATAAATTTCTGGGCTACTTCTTGTTGATTTTTTTAAAATGTTGAATACATTTAAATTGAATCATGTTGTTTTGTCATTGTTTTATGGAGAATTCTAGTGACACTTGCTTACGACTTTTCTTATTAAAATAGGGGCATTGAATGCCACTCTTTACGCGCAGGGTGCGGTCATTAATTTGAAAGATACAGTTCCACTATCTCTTACCAAAGTAGTTGACAACAGGCAAAATTTTGTGACATCTCAACTACAGAGATGGAATTTTACCTACTTTCGTGTTGGACAAATGGTTAGGCATGAATTGTGTTCCAAGGATTGAGCGTATTTATTATTCAAATAAGCCATTTTCAAGATTTTGTTTCTTTTGTTTTACCATTCATTGTCTTGTTCATTGAGTTGGCCCGTGCACATGAAAGAAAAATTAATGGCGTCACGTGAGATTTGATATGAGTAATACAACCACGTCCGTTTCCTTAATGAGGACGGAAGCGCGTGGAGAATCATGGAATATGAGAAGATCTCTCTATTTATAGGGTTGGCATCAGACTCGAGAATTTCAAATTAATCGTGCCTGTCAAATCGAAATTTGTTGACTATTTATTTAATGAGATTTTAGAAAAAGATAGTATTTCCACTCTCCATGACATATATTGATAAAGATTTTTGGAAAAAATGGTGTATAAATGGAGAATACACAATAATGAGGTTTGTATGTACCAACATTGTATTAATTTATGATTATTAATATAATCTTCTATTAATAATTATAAGAGGGGAATTGGATTGTAAGAAATGTAGAAATTTTTATTGAAATTTTATTTTTATATGGATTAGATGTATAGAATGTTTTTTTGGTTTAGTGCCAAGGATTGAGGGATATTCATTCTACCGAATTCGTCTAAAGTACGATCCTAACGTCATCCTTTTTTGGTATCTCCTAATATTTGTACCTTGGTGGATGGCTAGGTAACACCTTTTACAACATCATCCTCACTGTTGGATTACAACCCACTTTATAGAAAAGTACATTTCAAATGAGAGATTGTAAGAGAAATGGAGATAAAACATAAAACACAAGAATTAAATTGTTGAGATCTTTCTTCTGACAACTTGTGACTGCTGAGTAAAATAATCATTCTTCTTGTGCCTCTAAAATTGAGGTTGAAGAAAGACATCTAAAGTTAAACTATGAAGCAAAGAGTTTTGTTGATGACTCTTAAGCAGACTAACCCTATGTTGGGTCATCTTTGTGATGAATAGAGATACACATCTTTGATCCTTATAATGAATAAGATCTTGTAGAGAGCCTCGATTTTATCTGAAGAGATTGTAAAATCTACTGTATTTCTCATAATACACTAGACATATAAATATGAAAATCTCCTTTGATTCTGGGTCAATAATGTTAACTTTACACAAGCATTGATGTTGTGGAATATAGTTCTTTGACTTGTGCAAATTTGATGAGATCATACCCGCAATTAGCCTAAAGGATATCTCAAACCAAAAGAGAGCCCAATGTAATTTGAAGTAATAATACAACCATGTTCTATTTGAAGATAATGCTCCATGTAGTGATACATTTTTGTTAGCAATGGTTCTTATAACTCTATCCAAGTTGATATTTTGTAATATTTATAGATTTTATCCATGATGCCTCTATGAATATCTATTTTTACCATGTGGAGATCATTGATGGAAAATATATTATAAGGCAGACAATCAATATCTATAGCAATTCCTTGTAGAAAAGACATGTATTGAGCATACCAAGGTTCTCAATCCCTTGTTCATGATGAACATATATTCATAGGTGATTGAAGAGCCTTGAATGGCTATGTATTATGCCCAAATTTTATTTATTTTCCATACATATTAATATGTGAAGCAACATCATTGCATGGAAAACATCTAAAATATGAAGGGAATGGATGCAAAATTTAGAAACAATAATTGCATGTGGAACTAATCATTTTTCCCACACATTTTTAGGTAGAATAGAAATAAGAATTGTTAAGGTGTAGAGCTAAAAGCTTCAACTTGTTGCAGACAAAGAAAAGGAAGTTGCTGAAGACCCAGAAGCATCGGCGTCGACAGCATGACCGACGTCGGTCATGATCAGTGCAGAAGGCAACCAGTGTCGGTAGGAAGTCGACCGACGTCGGCAGCACCAGGCAAGCAAGGACCGACGTCGGTCGCCTGTGTGTTCCAGAACTGTTCGTTGCACAAACAGTTAGTTTAGTGAACGGAGTATTTGCATGTAAAGGCTATTTCAAGTCTTGAGCTGCGTGGATAATTATAGTAAACTAAGAGTCTAAGTTATTGTTTAAGTTTGGGATCTATTTATAGACCCATTGGCATGTATTGTAATGTGTGCTAGTGAAGAGAACAAAGTGTGTGTTTCTCCTAGTTCCACTAATGAGCTAGAAAGGAAGGCAAGGAAGATCCTTCCATTGTAAGTATGGTCTGTTGAATTGCAGGTTGCAGGTTCATGGGAGATCTACTTGAAGTACTATATAGTGCTTGGTGTAATGGCAGGGTTATTACTGACTGGTTGGAGAGGTGAACACCAATTCTGTGTGTGAGTTGTGTGTTGGGACCGTTTTTGGTAGGAGAGTGTTTTGAAGAAGAATTACTGTACACTTGAGGTGTGGGAAGCCTCTGTAAGGTGGAAGAGTGTGGCAGCTCTTTATTGTATTCTTTTCTATACAAATGTTAATACAAGATAGTGTATTGTCTCTCATATTATGTGCTATTTGTGAATTCTAGTTACTTGTGCTTCTGGTATATATCTGCATATTTAATTGCTTAAGTTTGGTAATCATATTGTGCTCTTTCTGAGGAGCAAGATCCTAACAAGTGAGATCAGAACAAGTGTGTTTGTTCTTAGATTCCCTGACAACTGGTATCAGAGCTTTTGGTTGGGATACTAACAGGTTGGATTAGATCTGGTTAGTTTGTGTTGATTACAGGTTACTCACAAGGGTTTCTGTTTGAGTGGGAGTAGAGCAATGGCAGAAGACAGTAAGCTACGAATGGAGAAGTTTAATGGTAGGAGGTCCAGGTCCAGGTATGGCAGAATAACTTGCTGGAAATGTGGAAAGAAAGAGCAGGAAAAGAAAGATTGTTGGTTGGTAACAGATCAGCGTGAAGGACATGAAGAAGAAGCAGATGATGTGGATTTCGTTGCACGAGATGCTCTAGTATGTTCTTTAGATAAAGTAGAATCTTGGGTTTTAGATTCTGGTGCCTCTTTTCATGCATCCCCAATTAGGGAATTTTTTCATGAGTATGTCCAGGGAGACTTTGGAGAAATTTGTGTAGGGGATGGAAAGCCTTGTCAAATGGTTGGCAAAGGGAAAGTGAAGCTGAAATTGCAGACAACTAACACATGGGTGTTAAAGGAGGTCATGCATGTCCCAGTTCTGGAGCTGAATTTGATTTCTGTAAGAAGTTTGGGTGATGAGGGTTGCACAGTAACTCTCACAGCGGACTCTTGGAAGGTTACCAAGGGTGTACTTGTTATAGCAAGAAGTAAGAAAGTAGGTATGCTTTGTCTATCTACTTGTATTACTGATTATCTTTCTGGGTTATCTACTTCAGCTGTAGATTCAAAGATGTGGCTTAATAGGCTTGGTCACATGAATAAGGAGATGCATGTTCTTGAGTCAAAGGGTATGCTTTTGGATTTGAAGAGCATAGATCGAGGTTTCTGTATGCAGAAGAAGAAGGTGACGTTTCTTGAGGAATCTGATGTTAGTGACAAGAACAGGAAAGCCTTGGTTTTCAAGGAGAAGGTGACGGACAGAGTTCAGCACAAGGGGCAGAAGAATTCTAAGCAGAGCAAGGGTGATTTGGACAAGGGTTTGATCCAAAAGGAGCTTGCGAGAAAAGGTCAGTTCTCACAAGCAAAACACAGAGACCGATGTCGGCTAGAAAACCAGCGTCGGCGTCCAGACAGGGATCGACATCGGCTATGTGCAGACTGACATCAGTGACTCAGGGCAGATAAACACTAGCATCGGTCAAGGGAGAACCGACGTCGGTGATGAGGCAGTCGCAGGGAATCGACATCGATCGGGTGCAGACTGGAATGTGACCGGCATCGATCACTGAGACAAATTTTGGGTGGACAGCAAGCTGTCAAGGAAGTCTCAAGCGCCCATATGGAGGACTTAAAGGGTAGGTAAGCCTGAATTTGTCATTTCCCTTCTTTACACTACTTGTTGCTCACTTATGGTAAAGAACCAGGAAGTTATTGAAGAAGCAGAGCAGGTAGATCCAGGAAACAATGGGAGCTTGGCATGGATGGAGGATGTGATTCCTTGGAGGAGAACCAAACAAGAGTTTTTGGTGGAGTTGCCAGCTAGAAGTAAGCACTGAGAGATGAATGGATGTTCAGGATGAAGAAGAGCAGAAATGGATACGTGAGACGGAAGATCAGGGTATATGGTCTTGAGTAAGCTGCAGGGCAATGGAGGTTTGATCATTGGGTTTCTCTTTACCAGGTTGGATAATATTAGCTACATTAACCTATTACTGTATGATGTGCTTGTTGCAGGGTTACATATACAGGGTATTGTTGAACTAAAGGTAAAGCTAGTTCAGAGGTGTGTCATGAGGAATATGGAAGCAGCAAGATTCTTTGGCATGAGTGTGTTCTAGGGACATGGAAGGTCACATATTGACTTTGTTTCAGGATGATTGTGTGAGACCGATTAGCACGCCGATGGTTGGACAGTTCACATAATAGTGTCTTGATTCACATAATGAGGTTAAGTGCATGGTATGTACTAGACCTGAGTTTTTCCAAGCAGTGGGAGTTGTCACAAGTTTGGAGCCAATCTGGGAAAGAAGCATTGGAGGGTAGTTCAGTGGATTCTTAGAGGGACCAGCAGCAGGTGCACATGCTATGCAGGTTTAAGTTATTTTCTACATGGTTTGTAGATGTGGATGTGGCAGGTGATTTGGGTGACAGGGGTTGCACTAAAATTTTTGTGGTGGTTGGTATTCAAGAGTGATCTTGAAGAGGGATACAGAGCCAAGGGAACAAACTAGACGGTGTACAGGTACAGGTATAGTTGCATCTATTTATCTCTAAGTGGGAGATTGTTAGGGTGTGGAGCTAAAAGCTTCAACTTGTTGCAGACAAAGAAAAGGAGGTTGCTGAAGACCCAGAAGCACCAGCGTCGGTAGCATGACCGACGTCGATCATGATCAGTGCAGAAGGCAATCGGCGTCAGCAGGAAGTCGGCCGACATCGGCAGCACCAGGCAAGCAGGGACCGGCATCAGTCGCCTGTGTATTCCAAAACTGTTCATTGCACGAACAATTAATTTAGTGAACGAAGTGTTTGCATGTAAAAGCTATTTCAAGTCTTGAGCTACATGGATAATTATAGTAAACTAAGAGTCTAAGTTATTTTTTAAGTCTGAGATCTATTTATAGACCCATTGGCATGTATTGTAATGTGTGTTAGTGAAGAGAACAAAGTGTGTGTTTCTCCTAGTTCCACTAATGAGCTAGAAAGGAAGACAAGGAAGATCCTTCCATTGTAAGTATGGTCTGTTGAATTGCAGGTTCCAGGTTCATGGGAGATCTACTTGAAGTACTATAGAGTGCTTGGTGTACTGGCAGGGTTATTATTGACTGGTTGGAGAGGTGAACACCAATTCTGTGTGTGAGTTGTGTGTTGGGACCATTTTTGGTAGGAGAGTGTTTTGAAGAAGAATTATTGTACACTTGAGGTGTGGGAAGCCTCTGTAAGGTGGAAGAGTGTGCCGGCTCTTTATTGTATTCTTTTCTGTATAAATGTTAATACAAGATAGTGTATTGTTTCTCATATTCTGTGCTATTTGTGAATTCTAGTTACTTGTGCTTTTGGTATATTTCCGCATGTTTAATTGCTTAAGTTTGGTAATTATATTGTGCTCTTTCTAAGGAGCAAGATCCTAACAAGTGGGATCAGAACAAGTGTGTTTGTTCTTGGATTCCCTGACAAGAATTTTATTAACCCAATCCTTAATAGTATTATAAATTTTAGGTTCAAAAATATCAAAACCATATACATTATTATTGGTGACATTAAAGTTTGGAAGATATAATTAAAGTTTGGAAGATATACAATTTCGCTTTGGCATCAGATTGTTTGTCAAGTGTACTAAGTGATTGAAGGGAAGTCATTTGGAATGCACACCAAGGTAAGTATAGGAGAAAACCAAACTTCCTTTGTAAATAAGATTGTTTTACTCTACCCTTTTCTTTGTTAGTTTTAAAATCATGGCCTTGTTTTACTCATATTCACTAGTAAACCATGAAGTTGTCACAAAATGAGCTTAGGCCGTCATGATGTTTTTTTTAGGCCTAATTATTATATGGCATGGGAATTATGTCATCAATAAATAATAAAATAGTGGTGATTATATCACAAAGAATATAATTGTCACATGTTTTCCCTGAACTTGCAGTGATATCATCTACTTCATTTATGGACTTGGTTTAAGTTAGATTTATTAATTTTTAATATGGATAAATATATTTACACTAAATTATAACACAAATATCTATTTTTTAAAATTGTGTTAGATAATGAACATAAAATAGAAAATTTGGACTTTATTAATTAATTATTTTGCACAAAAAAAGTATACATGCCCAAAGGGATCTAACAATTGTATCCACCTAGTTATGAACTTAAAAAACCTTTCTCAATATCTTGATCTTTCAATTTGATCATTTGAAAACATTATCATTCTCCTTACCCTAATTGGACAACTATATCTAAAAACTTAAAGAAAATAAAAAATGGTTTAGAGCCAACATTAGACCAAAGAATAGTTAGAATATATTAATATTTTTAAGTCATTAGACAATAATAATATAAAAAACAAAAAACCTCAATGATTCATAACATGCAAATGATGTATTGTGATGTGTGTCTAACATGAATTTGTGTGCTTCAATAAATGCTATGGAGATTGTTTGATTTCTAATCTATTTATTTTAAAACAATGGATAGATTAACTATCCCTAAACAACATGTAATTATTTTGTAGTTATAGGTAAATTGATTTCAAATTATGACCATATTAACATGCAAATCAAAATCAAATGCTCACAAAATGAAAATGGCAAGACAAAGAAAATGAGTGCACTCTATCCATAAAAGGGTCAAAAAATATTATTTGGACTATATACTAAGGCTATAGTCCTGTAGAGGGGGTTTTATAAAATATCTCAATGGGATTTCTAAGAAAATATAGGACATTTCCTAGTGTAGTGGTCACAAGTATTTTTAATTATTTAATGTTGAAAATTTTTAGTGAAAAAACATAGGAATTATATATAAATAGGTGCTCTAGAATCTCAATAAAAAGGAGATAAAATATTAAACATGATAGTTAAGTTGTTGAGATATTTTTCGTAACAACTCATGATTATTGAGTCGTTAAATTGAAAAAACTAAAGTTGAATTATGAAATAAAGAGTTGTATCAATGAATCTTAAGGATATCAACTCTATGTTGAGTCATCTCTTTAATGAATGAGATACACATCTTTGATCCTTATAATAAATAAGATCTTGTAGAGAGCCTTGATTTAACCTAAAGAAATGGAAAAACCTACCACATTTATCATAAGAGATTAAACATATAAATATGAAAAGTTGCTTTGATTTTGGGTCATTATTGTTAAATTTACACATGCGCTGATGTTATGGAATAAAGTGATCTAAATTATGCAAATTTGATGAGATCATCCTTGCAATTGGCCCAAAATATATCTCAAACCAAAAGAGAGCTTAGTGTACTTGGAAGTAATAATATGGCCATGTTCTATTTGAAGATAGTACTCCATGTAGTGATACATTTTTGTTGATAGTGGTTACGATGTTCTATTACAAACTGATATTATGTAAAATTTGTAGTTTTCATCCTTGATGACTCTATGAATATCTCTTTTTAACACGTGGAGATCATTTATGGAAAATATATTATAAGGCATAATATTGATATCAATATCAATTCTTTGTAGAAAAGACGTATATTGAGCATACCAACATTCTCAATCCCTTGTTTGTGATGAACATAAATTCATAAGTGGTTGAAGAGCCTTGAATGGATATGTATTATTCTCAATTTTTATATATTTTCCATACACCTTAATATGTGAAACAACATCATTGCATGGAAAACATCTGAAATATGAAGAGGATGGGTGCAAAATTTATCCAAAATAATTGCATATGGAACTGAACATTTTTCTCGCACATTTTTAGATAACATGGAAATAATAAATCTATTAACCCAATACTTAATAGGATTAAAAATTCCATGTCCCAAAATATCAAAACCATATAATAATATTGGTGACATTAAAGTTTGGAAGATATTCACTTTTACTTTGGCATAAAATTGTCTCTCAAGTGTACTAAGTGATTTGAGGGAGGTCATTTGGAATGCACACCAAGGTAAGTATTAGAGAAAACAATTCAACCAAACTTCCTTTGTAAATGAGATTATTTTACTATATATTTTCCTTAGTTGTGTTCAAATTCATGACCTTTGTTTTACTCAAGTTCATTAAATTAGTAAATCATGACTATCAAAAAATGAGCTTAGAATCTCTCGATGTTTTTGTAGGCTTGATTACTATATAACATGAGAATAATGTTATCAATAAATAATAAAAAGTGATAATTATATCATAAAGAATACAATCATCCCCTGGTTTCCCTAAACTTGCAATGATATCCTTTAATTCATTTATAGAAGATTTAAGTCATATTTATTATTTTCAATATGAATAAATAATTTTGCACTAAATTTCAATACAAATATCTTTTTTTTTTAATTAGGCTAAATAATATTTATAGAGTGTAATCTTGGGCTTAATTAATTATTTACAAAGTTAGAGAAAGATAAAGACATACAACTTTTTTGCTTATTTTATTTTATTTTTTAATTTACTAGTAATCATCAAAGGGTGACAATGGAAATGCATTTTAGAATTGGTAATAAACTAACTTAGAATACTAACGTGATCAAATATGCTTGTCTACACCATTCACTTCCACTTTAGACTTTCCAAACTATACACTATTATCCTTCACAAAAATGTAGACATGCCCGAAATAATTTGATGATTGTATCCACCAAGTTATGACCTAAAAAAAGCTTTAGTAATATCTTAATCTTTCACTCTAATTACCTAAAAACATAATTCTTCCCCTTACCTTAATTGGACAACTATATCTAAAAACTTAAATTAAACAACATTTGTTTTAAAGCCAACATTAAACGAAAAAATATTCAAAATATGTTGATATTTTCAAAGCCCTTAGGCAATAAAACCTCAATAGTCAATAACATGCAAACTGATGTATTATGATGTATGACTAACATGAGTTTATGTACTTAAATGAATCCTATAAATATTGCATGATTTCTAATAGATTTTTTTGAAATTATGGATATATTATGTATCCCTAAATGATATGTAATTATTATATATTTATAGACAAATTGATCTCAAATTATGTCCATATTAGCATGCAAATTGACATCAAATGCTCATAAATAAAAAATTATAAAATAAATAAAGAGATTGCACTCTATCCACAAAGGCTCAAAAACAAAATTATTGGACCATATACTAAGGCTATGGTCCCATAGAGGGTTTTTTTTAAAAATATCTTAGTGGGATTTATGAGAAAATATAGGAGCCTTTCTTAGTGTAGTGGTCCCATGGTTTTTTGATTATTTAATGCTGAAAAGTTTTAGGTGAAAAATTATAGGAATTCTATATAAATAGGTGCTCCATAATCTCAAGAAAAATATCATTCAAGGTGCCATATGGGTAAAAAGTTCCTAAGTTGGTGAAGTAAATTTTAACCCCCTCTAACAACAACTCAGATTTTGCTACCTAAAACTGTGGGGTTCCTATTTTATAATAAAATATTCATTTTATAATTGTAACACTACTATTTTGATTTCATGGAATTGATCTCTCATTGAAAATAGGATCCCAAGCCCCTTCCTTGGGAGAACATCAAGGAACATTTCATACCTTTTTTTACTTTCAGGCACATTTAAGACACACTTCTCTAGTCACTTGAAACCAGGAAGAGATAAATGGGGAGATAAGAGAAGGGGTGCCATGTAGACAACCCAACTTTTTTCCCAACAATTCCTAATTTAGTTTAATAATTGATAAGTGCATAAACACCCTAAAATCATGAAATTAAATGGATAGTAAATTTTAGGGGCCATTTTAAGGTGTTTACAATTATGTTCATATGTATCATTAAAGATAAATAATGTTTATAAGACACATGCTCTACAAACTATTAAATAGGAAGTAATTTATTTATTAGTAATTAATTTTTAGGTTAGTGTTCAGAGTTATTTATAATGAAGATTGAATTAGAGAATTTATAATTAGATAATTAGATAATCTTGGTTACATTGTGAAATAAATTGATAAGTTGTAACATGCATGTGTCCATGGAGAGACTCAAACCTATAGCTTGTGTGCATAAAATATATCAAGATGTTGCCTACACAAACCTAGAGCTTTTGTGTAGAGAAATTAGAATATTTTAGCCTACACAAAATTTCTTCATCATACTTTGGATCATAAATTATTGATCTCTTTAATATAGTGTTTCTCATGGATTGTTAGCTACATGGGTGTCTCATATCATATGTCCCATATTCAAATCAGGAAACCAATAGTATCCAAACAATTTTAGAACCATCATGGTTGGTCAGCTTGAGTAAGCTATTTAATATAGTGTTAGATAGTTTGATTTCCATATTTTTAAAGTCCAAGAAACTTTGGGCAAAAGGGAAAACATGTTTTAGATATAATCACCAAACAATAGACCATATATTGACACCTAGAGTTGTAATTAAAGAAGCAAGAGCCCACAAGTCCAAGGTTTACTATTGTTTTATTAATGTTTTGAAGACATTTGACATTGTTTCTAGATAACCTAGAATCCATCCACTTCAAGATCTATATATTCTATAACATTTGGCTATTATTTTCATGACACTTTATGAGAAGGTGTTTGGATAGGTCCAAACTCTAATATTTTTATAGAAGATATCCATAATACCATCAGTGATAAACATGGTTGTCCATTTTATCCTACTTTGAATGGTCTCTTCATACATGTATTATAAAATATCATTTCAAGTTCAGAGAAAACATGTGAGGAATGTATTCTTAATGATATTATCATAACTATTTTATTATTTTCTACATTATTTTCTTGTCACATACTATTATAGGCCTACAAAGACATCTTGAAATTCTAAACTCACATTATGATTGTTAGGATCCCTACTCCTTAAGAGTACACTTGATTACCTTTGTATAAGCAACTAAACACGAAATTAAACCAGAATAATAAGTAACTAGAATTCAGAAACAACACAAAATATGAGAGACAATACAACCTTGTATTAATACTCTTCCAGAAGGAAATACAATGAAGAAATCACACTCTTCCCACACCTCTTAGGCGTACCAGTAATTCTTCCTCAAGAGTTTTCTCTCTCTCAATTACAAACAAATCAACTCAAACACAGAGTTGTTGTTTCAACCAGTCAGTAACAATACTGCCAGTACACCAACCCAGTACGTGATAATCAACTCAATTGTTGTTGCCTACTTCCAGTACCAAGTTCTCAAAGTACTCCAAGTAGATCTCCCTGATCTTGCTCCTTGTTGTGTTGTAGATCTCCTTTGACCTTGCTATCCCACAGATCTCCTTTGACCTTGCACACACACACACCTGCAAATCAATCAACCTTACCATGTAGATCTCCTCTGATCTTGCACACCTGCAGATCAACCTGGTCTTGCACACTTGCAAACCTAGATCTTACACACCTGGAAGAACCCTTGTCCTTGCCTTTCCAAGTCCTTATGATTCTCCACATTAAAATATAGCCCCATGGGTCTCTTAAATAGATCCCATACAAACAATAATTAGAATTCCTAATTACAATAGTTAGAAACACAGACTCAAGACTAAAATTAGTCTTTACATGCAAATCGGCCATTCATCAAACTAACTATTCGTGTAACTAATAGTTTTGGAACGCACAGGCAACTGAAGTTGGTCCCTGTCTGTCTAGAGATGATCGACGTCGGTCGATCCATGACTGATGTCGGTAGCTTTTGGTCTACCCCTGACTGACGTCGGTTGTCCTGACCGACATCAGTTATTGTGACACTCAGCAACCTCCTCCATGTTTGCATCAATGAAGCTTTTAGCTCCACAACCTAACAATGATAGTCATGGTTTACAAGTGAACATTAGTAAAGTAAAGGTTATTATTTTCAATAAAATAAAATGAAAAACACAAGAAACTAATCTCATTTATAAATGAATTTTGGTTGACATGGTTTTCTCTTATACTTACCTTGGTTTGCCTTTCAAAGAACCTACCTTCATTATGTTTTTTATTGTAGAATAAATATTATGCAAGGGGTATGTTTCATGTAGTACACTTGAGAGACATCGATTCTGAGTTCATTTTCATAATGCCAAACCAAAAAAATTATATCTTCCAAAATTTAGTGTCACCAACAATATTTTAAGGTTGTGATATTTTGGGACCTGGTCTTTGTAGTACTAGTTGAGATCAAGTTGATAGAGTTATTATTTTAATGTTATCCAAAAACATACAAGTAAAGTAATCAATTCCAATTTTTTTTTAATTTAGCACCCATCCCATTCATACTTTAAATTATTTCCATGTAGTGATGTTGGTTCACAAATTAATATGTATGATAGAGACAATAATTAGGCATAAATAATATATATTTATGTCTCCTCAATTGTCTATGAAATTATGTGAATAAGGGATCAAGAACAATTGTTTTGCTAAATGTACATTTTTCCTATAGGGAATTAGTATTAATATCAATCTTCATCCTACTAATTTTAGGCACCTAAATTTGGTGTTTGGCACTTTGGATACATCAACTTAAACATACTTTTACATGCTTGGACATTGTGCATATATTTGAATCTTGAGCACAATTTAACTCTATTCGCCTACTCATATATTATCTTAGCTAAAGATACTTTTCAAATTCACTTATTCAAGATTAGTTGAGTCTATACAATAAATTTTAGAATCCTAGATAGACCATCTCCATATTTAAGATCTTTGTTTTATAGTAGGATAATAATGGTAAACCCAAAAAAAATTGGCTGTAGGTGTATCCCTCTATTGATAGTGTTAAAGGCCCTTCAATGGATAATTTTAAAATTGGGAAGTCTCCATTAGATCAACCTATACATATTTCATGGGTCGGTCATAGTAAAAATTAATGAAGAGTCATTTGTAAATAAAATTCACCCTTAGGGTGATTCTACACTTGAACATCAATTGGAAAAACATGTAGCACTATCTTGGAATATTATCATAATGTATATACATATCAAATATTTAAGGAGAATCCCTAGAGTAGTACATAGAGAGAAAAATAAATGCATGAGGTCACTATTACATGGTGCCAAGTATCAAAGGTCAAAATATAACATTACATTCTAGATTTTTTAAGATGTTATACACATACACATATGTGGGATAAATACATGTGGTTTGAGCCCTCTTCAGAGTATTGGAATGTAAGAAATGTTCATCCATTCAATAAGGAGTGGTTGGGGCTAGTTCAACCCAAAATAATAACCCCTTTTAAAGGGTATTTTTTGGTTAAAATCACAATTAGGTTTTGGATGAAAAAGACATAATATAGACATTTAAGTGTAAAATCAAAGAGGTGTGTACACATATAATAAAAATCAGTTGTAGGCATAGATTTCATAGATATATTAGACCCCCACTTTTCATAGGGACACTGCTTGTAAACCTTGATAGTTATAACTACCATGGACATTTAACTTTGTCGGTAGTGTCTAGGTAGATTTTTAACTCATGTTTCTATTTTGAGCCTTTGATAAAGCACATACATATCATTTATTGAATCAATGACATCTCTTATGAGAAATAGGTAGGAATAATTAGCTAAGTATGTATCAACCCTCTCTTTCTATGTCCATTCCAAATCAGGGAATTATAATTTCAATCAATATGTTTCAAATTAGATTAGAGTGATTATTGCTATATTTCACATAATCTGAATCAGTACATGATTTCCAATATTTTATATCTCTTAGTGTAAAATAAGTAAAAAAATTAATGTTCATTTTTTTAAATTTTTTGTATTTTTCCCTATTAGGGTTTGAATTTTAGATTTAATTTTTGATTTCCCTTTGTTACATGATAAAATTTGGTTTTTTATCATTTTACCTATTTTTTTTAGTGCATTCATGTATAGATTTTATTCCATATAAGAAAGTTGGGTATTCCCTACATATACACTAAAGTGGTAGATTAAATGTATTGTAATTGATCATATTCAGATTCCTTTAAGTCAATGATGTAGAGTAGGTCAGGGTCTAAATGATTAGAAATCGAGTCCTATAAGTCCAAACACAAAAGATCCATTATTGTATCACCCAATTCATGCCATCCAACCCATTTTGGTGCCCATTTGCATGACAACTAAAATTTCCATCTTTTAATAGAAAATTTCAACTTGTAAGCATGTAAATTATAGTAAATTAAAAAATATATTTGAATGAAAAATGAGATAAGGGTTATGAGTAATAAAAAATAATATCATAATCCATACTGACACATTAAAAATATCTAATGAAACTTACACAAGACTAGGACTACTATTTTGGGTGAAATATAGCTTTTAGGCCCTTCCAAGGCATGTACACATATATAAAAGTACATGATATTTAGGCCACATATAATTCAAAATGATTTATTACACACTCAACAAATCTTTTATTTAATTACAACAATCAAAAATTATTTTTAGGCATTTTGTCAAACATTTACATAGATTTTGACAACTCAAAATCTCAATACTGAAGAGGAAACACCACAAGATTTTTTTCCCCATAGAATGTAATTGAAAAACTCGCATAAATTATGAATTTATATTCTGGAATTATTCTCATTCACTTCAACTTTCACACCCCCTCCCCCCAAATTGCTCATTTTCCTCTCTTGTTTTGACTATTTTTTGCTTTTTCTTATTGTTGCTCACTAAACTCTTCTTTGTTGCATTTTCTCCCTTTATTGGATGCCAAAACTATATTTACCAACATGATATTAAAATGAACCTTAAAAACTATGTTTTGGATCCTTATTTTTGTCCTTTAGATGATTTTTTTGTGCATGTAACTCCCAACCCGGGCCTTCTTTTTCCAAAAAGATTTGGCTAGATCATATCCTTACAAAACCAAACAAACCCATATGATTTGTTTTGGTTGACGTGTCTTGAGGAATTCCAACCAAAACTTTGTGTATGCTAAGTGTTGGATGAAATTATTACAATAATAAAAGAAACCCAAATTTGAAATTATTGTTTTTTTAGTGATTGAAGATTGTAATTAGGCTTGGGATGCTCTTGCATCATACACACTAGGTAGTTGTTTGTGAGCATAGTGTTAAAAAAATAGGGCTAGATGGTAGAACATTACTTATAAATCAATGATTAAGGTTATGGTTTGTGATTTCACCATGTTAGGTACCTCTTCATTTTTTCACATAATTTCTTGCTCTATTTCTAGCCACTTTCTTGACCAAAAAATGTCCTCCTCTACCTAGCTTTGAATACATTTATCTTTCCATTTTCCATTGCTTAAGCATAGTCTGTCCACATCCTCTAATTATATGTCTCTCTTATTTTCCATATTATTCTAGGATTTGACCCACCTCCATTTGTCTAACATCACCAAATATCTTAAAAAAATTTATTGTTCCATCCTTAATTGGCTTTGAACCAACCATGTCCATCTATGCTCAACTCCTCTCTCATCTCTGCTATCATATCTATAGAAACATGCAAATCATATTTCACTTATTTATTCCTATATCAATTATAAAATAACTCAACATGCCTTTAGGAATCATTTAATGATTACCCATATTATCCAATTTTATATCTAAAATAGTCATTATATCCTCTTCTCTTGCTTCCCTCATTGTTATGTCAAACAACTCTACTACCTTTGCAACAATGCCATATTCTTCTTAAATTTTAGTCTTTAAGATATCCTTACAAATATCATCCATATCCTTTTGGAATGTTTTCCCAACTAGCCTCTCTTCATCCCCTTCTACACATGTTCTAACCCACTCATCCTCTACCATATCTATTTTATGATGTGCTTATAAAACTTGTACAAACACCTCCTTAATATCTTCATCTTCCAATTGCATCTATGTTGTAATTTTGTCTTTATTATCCTCTATTATCATCCTCTTTACATAAACTCTTGGCTGATTTTTGCCTCATTCCTCTTCCTTTACCTCTATGTCTCATGAGTGACTTTCTTCCTCTTGCCTTGTCCAAATTCTCTTTGGATCAACTAACACTTTATAAAATTTTACATCCACCACTTCAATCTCTATCCATATCTCAATATGGATATTTTATGCATACCCTTATATATCCACTACTATATTAAGAATCTCTTCTTCTTCTTTCCAATCTATTCCAATCTCTCTTTTGAGAGTCTTCTCTCTCACTTACAACTACTAAAAAATTAATTCCTACTTGTATGTCCTCTTGGGAACATTATTTTTCCATAATTTTCCCACTCTATATTGTCTCCATGTTAACTTAAAGACTATCCTCTATTGTTATCATGTCCTTACCAGTCAAATCTTCAATTTTTGTTGTAACAATATCTTCTTGTTTCACCTTGTCACTTTTTTTGTCATACATATGAATGTGTTGGACTGAACCACACCTTTCAAAAATGAAAAATCCTATGGCTGACATAATTACAAGATATTTTCAAAAAAATCCAACTTCTATCCATCCATGATACTATTATGTTCAAATGGTTTCAATTTGTTGATGACATGTACTATACGATCAAATAACATGGGGTCAAGCTTATTTACATGAAAAAATTAAGGTACATGACCAATGATCCAATGTCTTTTAGTTCTAAATTTAGAAGAAAATCACCTTTCAAAGCTATGGTTAATGATACTAAGCATGAGGCTAAAACAACATTAATTTTGATTTCAAAACAAACTAATAGGATTTTCCTTTCTTACCCTCCATGATTATCAGAACATCCTCATAATATATTGCAAAAATGGCTTGACTACATCCTCATACCTCTTCCTCCACCTATGGATATTGACATGACAAAGACACAAACTGATAGTTATAATATTAATGTATATCATGATTAGCATAGATGTGTAAGAAATTTAAATAATAGATGTTTTGCTTTACAACATAATATTTAAGACCTAATTGAGAGCAATACTATTTAGCTTAGTAATAATAACACACATACTAGTGATTCAATTGTACAAACTAATGCAAAGCTTAATATATTTTATGATCCATTTCTAAATCATGAGGCACAATAAACCAAATTTAATCATGAGGTACATATGAATTACAATGTGCACCCTCCTCTAGTTTCTTACACTCCTAGAATTGAGGAGGCTCATCTTATAAATGGTCTTATTCATGAAATTACATATATACAAATAAAATGACCTATGATCACATTTGAGGACCATGAGATTATTGATGATGATTCTACCAATGTGCCTTTATTCATGCATGCTTTTATTGAATCATATCCCATACAAATAATTATGGTGAATAATGGATCAAGTGAAAACATATGCAATATGTCATTATTTACTAGTTTTGGGTACACATAAAGAGATATGATTAGTATGATAGACACAATATGAGGATTTGATAGAAAATGAAAAATATTTATTGGGAGAATTATGTTACCACTTATGGTAGGGCATATAATTACTTATATGTGGTTATTATTTTTTTCCTAATACTAACACATTTGACATACTATTAGGATGAGCATATATATAAGATACATGAAATATCATATTTTTTAAATCAATTTTTGAAGTATAACAATAATGGAAAAAATATTTACAATTCTAAGTGTTCCATATGAGTACCACATCTAACTTGAGATAATTCCAACTAGGTTTCCATAACAACCTATTGTATAACCTACACAAATCTGCCTTCACAATCAATGGAAAATCCATTTCCATGATAAGTGATTTATTTTCCTAGAAAAATGATTCTCTTAAAATTATTTACTTTAGTGACCTATTAAAGTTCAACATACATTATTTAGTTCATCGTGTGTTATGGTAGTCTTTCACCAACCTTGTAATCATACTCCACAAAGAACACTAGAGCATTCTCTTGACATACATTAGAGTCCATGGGTTACTTTGAATCCTAGACCTTTAATGTACATACATAATTATTTTGATTATACTAATGATTTAAGATATCCTAGAACTCATGACTATCTTTTATATTTTGATAGTATACACGCTATACTTATAACTATAAAATTTACATTGATTGATACAAGACCTCCACTTGAGCATCCCATTGATGGGATCTTAGGTTAGCTATGACATAATTTATTATAGATAGCTTATTATTGTTTTATTACTTGATCACATTTTTATAAGTTGAATTATTCATTTTTCCATTCTTCTACATGAATGTGTACACGTGTGGTTACTTTTATTATTCTTCTATCCCTTGATTTTCACTTGATTATCATGTTTTTTTCCCTTGTATTTTGATTGTTTGTCTTGATCCAAACATTAATACTAACTATCTTATGATGAATATGAATATAGATCCTTTATAGTAGTCTGATTTTATTTTATACTTCTTTGAGGTAGGTTACACCTTTATGCAACATACTACTTTAACACTTCTTCATATTGACAATCTATGCCTACTTTTGTCATGGCATAATTTGAGCTTATATGATCACATATATTTTATGCCTACACACTTTATGACATTTTCATACTAAATTTTTGCCACAAACACCATGCATCTATTATGAGTTCTATTACATATTCCTTTGAGACGTGACTTTACCATACAATTAAGGCATATACTTTATCTTATTAACACTTTTTTGCTACTACATTTGGTGCACATTATGCACACATATGCTTTTGATTATCCAAATACATTATATTATTATATTTTTTTAGCATTTCCCATTGGCCTTGATTTATTTAATGGGAGCTTGTTCATTTTAATATTTTAAAAAGTGCAAAAAAATTAAAATATTTCAATAATATAAAAAAACATCCAAATATTCAAAATTACACAACCAAGACCTATACACAGCTTATTTTGATGGAAAATTTAGTTGTTTGATGTTATTTCTCATATACATGATGAATTATAAATATATTTTCTATGCACATTTTTTTCATAATATACATGAGTTAGATGCAAGACATATAGGTTACATGTTAGGAGACATGGACATAAAAATGCATGGCATTTATCAAACCCATGAAAAACCTTTCCACATTTGGGGGAATATTGGTACACTTTACAAGTTATATCTTTCTAAATCATGTCACTTATCATATTTAACTACTTATAATGTTTATACATGACTTTCTCTTGTTCATACATTTCAGAGTATTATTTCCTATGGATAACATGTTTTGATATACTAGATAGTGATATATATTAGTTATGTGGACTAACATTACTTTCTCCATGATTATTTGATGAGCTAATGATTATGGTATTGCTTGATCATTATTGTGTTATATAATGTGTATTTTATTTTTTGGGTGTACATTGATTGTGTATTTTTGAGCTATGTCAGTTGTGTTAATGGATCTTTTTTTCCATGTCATGGCCATATTATATTTGTGTTAGTTAGATTTTAGTCACATTTTCTAAGAATTTTTTATTATGAGTTATACACTATGATGTTACATGTGTGTTCATATTTACATACATTTACACATCTTTGTATGGAATAAATTTATTGTTACTATGTGTTGGGTGCCATGATTCCTATCACATGTATCTCTATTATGTGTGTTTCCATTATTTATATCAAGCATATACCATGATTCTAATTATTACATGCTTCATTGATATATCTATATACATCAAAAAAAAAGTTTTCAAATGACTTATCATGATCATATATTATGTGCGAGTAATAAACATTTTCCTTTGCCTTGGATTACAAGTTTCATACATGTTTACAGTGTTCAAAATATTTCTATGAGGACATACCTTATCATGTTTTTACATGTACTTCGCATGATTATAATTTTTATCTATAACACATGATGCACATATTTCTTTCTTTTGAGATGAGTGATTTTCAATACTTCATCCCTCACACAAAAAATGAGGCATACAATATTTTTTTTTAGAGATTTAGGCCATGTTAGATAGAGAATTTCACTTTTGAGATAGATTATATCATTAAACTTGAGTAGATTAAATTGATTGATAATGTTCTACATGATTTTGGGGAATGGTTGAGACATACTATAATATTTTGGGATAGATTTTGGCATTCTTCATCATTTTAAGGGACATATAAATCGCTTTTAGGCATGCATTTTTCATTCATGTATAGGCATTCCATTTTATTTTATTCTATGAATGATGGAAAGATGTATAATGATGCTATCTATATGATCACTTTGGTTCTATATTTTTCTATAACATTTGATCCTTTTACATATGAACCTAATTTTGGGGTTTCAAAATAGGGTATTTTTTCACCTAGGGCGTTAGGGATCTATGTCACTCAACTTCTAGTACAACATTTTAAAGATAGGTAATTAAGTAATTTACAATCTTAAACTAATGGTTTTAGATATTACATTTCCTTGGGCCATGTTTACCCCTTGGTTTTCTCCAATCATATTCAACAAGTAATAACTTGGTTCACATAATATTAACTATATCAATTCCTTACCTTTTCAATTTAAATATTTTAAATTATTCAAATTTTTAAAAATTTATTATTTTGAAGAGATATTTATTTATGTGTATGTTTCGTTCAGGTTTCATGTGGATCGAATGATACTGTTTAAGTTGTGCCTATTAATACCAAATAAATTTATCATAGGTATCGAACTTAATCATTTTATTTTGTTAAATTAGCATTTGTAATACTAGATTAAAAGGGGGCATCTATAGACACCTAAATTTTATCCTTGGAACTTTGTAAGCATTAAATTTGACATATTTTACCATGCTTAGACATTATGCATATATTTGACTATTAAACACACTTTCCCTCTATCCTTTTACCTATTTACTATCTTAGCCACCTAAATTCACCAAATACACTTATTCAAGATCAATTAAGTCTATAAATAACTTTACTAAATTGTAGACACATAAATATGGCCATAGATACTTAAAAATGTTAATTCTTAACACATCCTAAACCACATGACTTGCAGACAAATAGATGAATCTTATTTGCCATTCCTTTAAGCCTTTTATCCATATGCAGGTTTGACCCTTTATTTGTTGCCAATACTACACATAATTTTTAATGATAAGTTTTTAAGTTATTTAAAATCACACTTAGATCATGTCCAATTTAGGATAGGTGACCCTAATCCTTCTAGACAAGACTGCTCTAGGTGGACATAAGTGTTTTGCACTCCTATCCACTTTGATTGATCACATCCTATGCTAAATAATGACCAAATTTCAAAAATTAAAACATCCTTTTATGTCTTCCCACATCTTTCCACAAGGTTAGCTAAAGGAAAATTTCAAAATATTCACCTATAAATATATATCAAGATTCATTCCTTTTCTCCCATTTACTATTCACTTGGTTCAAGATTTTACACTTCTGCATATTGAGAAAATATGCCTTCTTTCCAAATTCAAGATCACTCATAAGGATTAGTGATAAACCAAGTCAAAAGCCTTATAAATCAATTCAAGATATATCATTGTCAAGTATCAAAGTTATTTTCTAATTGCATATATATAGTCAAAGGATACTTTAGGTGGGAGAATTATACGGTCTTGATTTCTCTCTTTCAAGTGTTAGATACATTGGTAGTGATCAATTATCAAGGGGATGATTGAGGTCATCTCAGCCCATTACAATTCCATTTATTTTATATGTTTTCAAACTATCAAAGTGAATTTAGGGTTTTAATTATAAAATAAGCAATGTAATGAACTCTATATGGCATAATCTAAATTGAGATATCTTATCCTACTTAGTAGACATAGGTGAAAGAGGTGTAAAAGTTAGAATTTTATTATAGTCAATGTAGACATGATCAAGGCCAAAGGATAAGATTGGTTAACACTATTGTCTACCTGTACCAGGGTTGTCTATACATTGTCAAAAACTATATTTTTTATTATGAGCCATCATAGTACCATTTTATGTTAATTTATATAGTCATATTTTTATCATATTCAACATAGACAAGACTAGGTTTAACAGATGAGAATGACAGTCATTTCTATCCACCTTCATTATAATTGACAAAAAATAATTTTAGATTTTGTTTGTGATCATGGTCATGCAAAATCACCTCTTTTATTTATTTTTACTCACATACATCAGAAAAAATTAATGAAAATATGTGTTTGAGATAAGTACATTTTTTATTAATGTTTTTAAAAAATAAAAGTTCTCCATATTTGACATTTATAAAAATTAGAATTGTTAATCATTGTAAATATTTATCATTCTGATATTATATAATTTTACACCTATAATTAAAAATAAATTTCATTGTGTTTATCAAAAAGAGGATAAAACATATTGGTGAACCTGACCTATTACTTTTGAGCCCTTGCTATTCTTTTTTATTTTCACTTTCATTTCTAATTTTATTTTAATTTTGTTTTCCTAGAAATTATGTTTTCATAGTTTTAAAACTCATAGGAGTTATCATTCTGAGTGAAGCAATCTTCAGTTTTACCTAAGTTATGATATGATGGGTATTGAGTTAATCCCATACTCAAGCCATTAAACAACATTACATACGTATTTTAGTTTCTACGTACCTCATGGTATATCAAAAATGACCAAGTTTTGTTGTTTAATCATATGAAGCCTTTGATTATTTGTTATTATAGTGCATTGGTAAGTGGTTAGCCCTAGTAAGTTACTCACAATGTACCATAGATATAGAATAGTGAAGCTATGGGAATATTGGAATCCTTTGTAGTGCATTCATTATGCATGACCAGGATTATTATATCTAAGAGCCTACAAAGAAAACATACCCTTGACTAGTTTCACTCTAAAGCCTTGTTGCATAATTTCAAATTCAAAATCACAGTAACAATGAATTCATTTTTCTTACATATTTTAAAGTTTATTGTTACATGTTGTCTTACTTTTCATGTTGTTATTCATTATATATGAATTAATCAAATCTAAAAATCATAAAAAGGTTAAAATAAATAATGTAAAATCTAGAGGCTTCCTTGATACATCATGTTACGATATCCAATCTAAGTTATTTATTATTAGTGCCATGACCAAAAGGGCATGCATTACTTAGTTTGTTCCTCCTAATTCTAAACCTCAAGGTTATCTAAATCATCATCATTTTCCTACTATTTTATCAAGATCATATTATATTCCAATGTACATGTTATCAACACTAGATGAGGATTAGTATCTCACCTGCCATGATATAATGAAGGTAGTCAACACATTCCTCCATAACCCTTGACACCTCCCATAAGGAAATAAAGTCAATATAAGACATGATATCATTGATTAACTCAAGAATACCCATACCAAAATATCTATTTTTGAGCTATTAAAAATATAAATGGTTTGTAAAAATACATTATATGATGTTTTGTGCATTACAACTCTCCCTAGTGATACACAATCAACATCATGTAATTATATCATGAATAAAATCAAGGATTCCCACAAGGTCATCACCTTCAATAATTATGACTTACCTGTTAAGCACATCATAGAGAAAGATATTCCCTTATTAATTTAAGCTTAGATACATTAAAATTTAATTATGTGTTAGTTGATAATGGTTCAAGAGTAAATATCTTTAGCTCTACTATATTACAACACTTGGGTATCCATATTAAAAACATTAAAAATTAGAACAAAGAATTAAGGGATTTGATAATACTCCTTGTTATATAATTGGAGCTATCACATTGGATCTACTGGTAGGCCCCAAAATAGTGGATATTATCTTTCAAGTTATGCTCAACCAAGTTCACGATAATTTAATTTTGGGAAGACCTTGGATTCATGCCATGAAAGTTTCACCTTCTAAATTCCATATATTTATCAAATATATAGATGAAATATATTAATATTTTCTTTCAATAGATGATACACCTTTTAGATACTGTAAAATGACTTAATCATAATTTAAATATCATTCTATCATACCACCTACACAACCAAGAATGCTTAATTGTATACATACATATGAGGTAGGGGAGTCAAGCATAGATCATGATAAATCACCAATAACAAGCACTCATGATGATACACATAAAATAATACCATTTACTATATAAAAAGAGGTGATCATATCATATCTACCTCTTTTGGCCAATTTCTAACATCCTAATTACATATTGGTATGATACTGATAATAATAATATGCAATATCCAGTAGATGACACGTTGTGTAAGCTCAATTTTAATCCCATTGATATTGAAGAATATTTATCTCATATTTTAATCACACTTGAGGGATTTGGAACATATTTAGATGATTCAGTAAAAATGGACAAATCAGATATTACTATGGAAACACAATACTCCAAGGATAAAGGAAACTCTATAGTTTAAGATAATAAACATAATCACAATGCCAATACTTGTTACATCACTAGAAGACAAGATCATAAACACTCTCAACCTTCAAAATGTTATGGTTAATGTTGTAAATCTTCATAAACATGAGTACATTGAAAAATGATAGTTACAAATAACACAATGTCAACACGATAGATTATTAAAAGATCAAAATGAACAATTACAAGTCAAATTAGTAGAACAAATAAAACTACAAATATAACATGATGAACAAGAAAGGTTACATAAAGAAAAAATACAAATGAAACAAATATAAAAATAATAGTCATTACAAGAACAAGTTATAGATACTAAAATCTCATTTATATATTACCTTAGTTTGTACACTTGGAAAATACCTATCATAGTTATACTTTTGAATTATATACCTTACCACTACCAAAAGGCTCACATTCATTATCTCTTTATGCCTAATTTATTATCTCTTAGTCTAACCATTTTTATTCTAATGACTAGGCCTTTTATAATGTTAAAAAAGGTATAAACCTAATTATTATCTTTCACTACCAGTTATGAACCTGTACCTATTTTATATCTCCTTAAACACTTGCATCCCAAGTGGACACATGCATTGATGCAAGTGTCCACATTCCTATAAAGTGTCTAGTTCCCAAAAGTCATATAATTTGTAAAAGAAACATATCCAAAAGGTCAGCCTAAGTGATTTAATGTGAGATATTTCCAAAGGGATTGGTATATATAAAATATCAACCCTCATTCATTTCTCACATGAGAATCATATAAAACTCATAAGGAAACATACCAAGAAGCACTCGATCAAGCATTAAAATGATAAAATATACCCTATTTATCCCTATTTAAATATTAATCATAAGAGTAGTATTTCTACAGGTTCGAAACATTTAAATAACATCCCATGAGCCATATTTTCCAAGTTTTAAGCTAGGTCACTACATGAATTTGATTATCACACATTTCACCCTTGTACACACACAAGCAACATGTAAGGGAAAACTACATCAGTTTGAGGCCCTCTTCAGAGTATTGGTTATGTAGGCAATGCCCATTGATAGAGGGGTCTTTGGTGTCAACTCGATAGTGTAATCCCACTAACCTATTTTCTCATAGTCACTCCAAGGGTGAAGAGTTAGGGTTTTATCATTTGAAAAGGAGTGAAAGCATGTGCACATGATCTGAAGAGACTAGAAGAAGAGTGAGAAAAAAATCAAAAATCTCTATTTGGTCACATCTATATCTAGTCATTATTTTATATAGGACACATGCAATATAGTTAGACACTTGCATTAATGCAATTATCCAAATCCAATGCAAACATCTAGGGACACAGAAAGGATATTCCTAGAAAAAATAAACAATTCCAAGATAATCTTCTAGTCCACTTCTAGATGTTCTTGCCTAGACCTGCATTACTCATAGTAAACCAAGTATTATTTATTAAATATCTATCAATAGTTGTATTTTACTATTCTTAGAAATATTTGTTGTATAAATTTAAAATAATGCTTATCTACGTTTTGTATTAACTATCTTACTTATTAGGTTAGTTCAACACCCTTGAGTAAAAATATAATATAATTCCCTTAATGCTAGTTATCCCACATATCTAAATTTTCAGGTTAAACACAAGCACACAAGATAAGTTACAAAAAAAATGTAAATTAAGAAAAACAACATCTTCAAAAAAGAGTTTATTATGAAGGAAAATCATAAGCAAGATACAACAGATAAGTCTACTATGGTCCCTAAAGAAGAAATTAAAAAACATTCATCATAGCTAGATCCTTTGATGCTTAGCCTCAACATTGGCAGTAAGAAATGTAAAAAGGTCAAAATTGCCTCTTTGCATGAGGTCGATATATGCAACATGACACTTATGCAATATTTGGTGTATGACAAAAAAAGTTCGGTATATTTATCAAGTCTAAATGTTGCATTGGATTGATATAACTGCTAGTAACACTTGGCTAAAAACATGTTCAGTTACATTTCACATTGAACCTACCTTGGATCAATGCAATCAAAAATTGGAAACATCATAGATAATATAAATGGGGGAAAATTTTGACAAAGATCGTGACTCTATCACATTTGAGAATGAAGCTATAATGGTTACAATCTCAATAGCAAATGTATTCACCAAGCAATAATAGACACAATATAATAATTATTTAGTTATTATTCCAATAAGGATAGTTAATATAATCACATAAAAATATGATATGTTACATTAAAGAAAAATTAAAAAACATCAGAAAATTCATTAACACACTATGGTATAGTTAAATTTACTTATATAGGTGCAAACAATGAACAAAGCAACATTTCACAATTACATGACTAGGAAGAAGATTATGATCCTAATTATGATCGCAAAGAATATTGGTATGACACTTCTAACACCATAAGACCTCCACAACAAAATTCCATCACCATTGGTGGTTTAACATAGAATTCAAAAGGTGATTACATATGTTGTGTAAAAAATCCATAGGAATGTCCTATGAACCAAGTTATCAGTTAAAAGGCCATACTTTTCAATGTACATAGCTTTTTCATATCTAATCAATCCTTTTACTCTTCTATTCTTCTATCCTTATAATTTATATTTTCTTTTACAATGATTTTCTCCCAATTTGAACAGCCATAAAAATAATCCCACAGTACACATCTTTTGAATCAAGTTACTTGAGAACCCTTGAATATCAATTATTCATACATACTTTAAGTTTACATAATTACTTACATTGTAAATGAGCATACATTAACTCTTATCTACTATGGCATGCATATTCTCATCTCCACATTTTATATCGAGCCACTTTGTCCAAATTTATATATAGTGGAGGCAATATTGCTTGCCTTCATTTTCTCAACTTAGCATTGACAAATGTTGTGGATTATTTGGATCCATCCCATTCCTCTATTTTAGAAGACTTACTAATTTCATATGAAATTATTTCAAATATATAATATCAAAACATATAAAAAAATCAAATACTATAAAAATCAGGACCTAAGCATGACAAAAGTGGTTAATTTGCTTATTTGCATATTGATTTAACATTTTTTGGGAATATTAGTGTATTATTCCTAATTTAGTCTAAATAGTAAAATTAGTAAATAAATATGCAATAACTAAGTTACTTATTTGTATAATTTGATTACAATTTAAATTTTTCTAAAAATAGTAATAAGGGAAAGAAAACAAGTCTTAGTTGGAAACTGACTGATATGACTAAGATATAGGTTGGAATTCACTGTGCAGGACCAAGACACTATCATAAATCAGGATATGGCCTTAATTTTATGATTAGATAGGAGCACCAAAAACATGATACCCTGGGCTGTGACGTTATAGTCCACTTCTACCTCTATTGTCTAAGAGACTTGAGCTTTTTGGGTTTTGTTCGTTGTGTCTGTGAGACCCTGACTATGAAATTTTGATTGTTGGATATCCATGGAACTCCTTGTAGAGATTATTTTGTCTTCAAATCTTAGACTCCATTATGATTTGACCAATTTTGAGAAAGAGGGGGATGGTGGGGGGGGCGGGAAGGGGGGGGGTTAGTGTGTGTAAGATTCACTGAACGTGTGGGCACTTTGTCTACATACCAATACTCTGAAGAGGGATCAAGCCATATGTAGTTCTCCCACTTGATGTGCTTTGTGCAATATGTGTATGAAGATGTAAAATGCTAAATTGAGTGTGCTTGAGGTGACTAGGGGCTAGTGTAAGGATTTTAATAAGATGGAAATGGTATTGGATGGTTGTATGTAGAGAATAAGGAAATATTCTTGAGTAGTCTTGCTTGTATTCTTGCTTACTTTTTGATATTTGTCAACCCTTTCTAAATGAACTTTGAATGGGATTTTATAATGATCTATTGGTTATGGGTCGGTTAGGTTAATAATAAGGAGGATAGGAACCAAAAGGATATGCCCATTTAGGCTCAAAATGTGATTGGATAGGAGTGCCAAGAATGGGACATCCTAGGGTCCGGTGCTATGGTCCAAGTTTGGAACTATAATCCTAAGTTGATGGGACCTGGGGGGATGGATCTATCATGGAAAGAGGAGTCTAGCTCAACTGGGATCAAGTCTAGAAGGTTATGGATGTTTAGGAATTAGTGAAAAGATGCCTATGAGGGTTATGAAAGCAAGTAGGAAGGACCTATGGAATGGATGTCACAAGTCACACTCAAGTTATCAATTTTCACATTTTATATTACTACACATGTTATTTATCACATATTTTATTATATAGCATATTATTTTTCTATACATAAATGCATTTCATGAGGTATATGAGTGTGATGCAAGACATACATTGTATATGCATTCTTAGATGTTAGACTCCCTTCTAGCTAGTGGGCATGCCTATGTTCGAGGAATCTAAATCTACAGACTACCTTATAGCTAGTTATATCTATATATGACCTCAAATGTAATATTGAACCACATATCTTACAAGTTTCTTAATAATTACTTATATTTTACATTTTGGTACATGGATATGTTATTTTTATAAAATATGACTTGGATACATATGGATAAAATAGACTATTTATCACTTGTTCTATACTCCTTCAATGTTATTTAATTTCTTGCATGATAGACTAGACATTATGTGCTTATTATGTGTGGCCTTTGGACCTTGTGTTTAAATTATATGAAAACGTATATGAGATATTTATTGATGTGTGTGAAATTTTAACATGTCCATTTTTTGTGGACCTTGGCCTTATGTGTGAAATATTTGTCTTGTGTGACATGTGAACATGTCCATTGTATGTGGCCCTTGGCCTTATTGTATGATATTGTGTGTAATATTATGTGACATTGTATGTTGAGTTTATTTTATCTTTTGAGCTTAACTAGTGGTACCTTGATACATATCATACACTTTAATACACATATGGTTACCTTACTACATGTTTCAATGCTATATCTATCAAAGGAATACTAGTATACCTCACAGTCAATATCTTACATATATGCTTAAATAAAAATTAAATTTATATGATGATATACTCTTCACATGTTGGAATTAAACTATGTGATTACATCTTTATCACATGATATATTTAATTATTCATTTGAGATAAGTGACTTTATGGATACATCATTCATCTTAAAAGGGGGGCATCATAATGGGCTTGTCTTACAGATCTAAGCCTCCATGAACACATAAAAATTATATTTGGGACAAAGTATATATTTCAAAGATAGAGAGTATAGGTTTTTAAGGATTCAAAATAATGTAAAATTAGATTTTATAACAAAGTACATGTCTTCAAAGATTCAAAAATTAAACAAATGATGAATATTGGCACATTGGTCATATGATGTTCATATATATGGTCATGTGCAAAACACTTATAAGATCAAAGTTACATGTTATAATTGAGCATATAGGTGCATAAAATTCTATATCATTGGCACAAATTTAGGGGCATGATGTTTGCTCATGATCACGTGCACATTTCTAGAGCTTCATAGTTAAAAGTTTAAAACTTCAAAAAATTTAAAGTTAAAAATTTCAAAGCACAAAGCTTCAAAGTTACAAAAGAGAATGATACTTCTTCATGCACATTTTTGAATTTCCAAGTTCAAAGTTACAATTTCAAAAGTATTGTTTTTATTTCTATAAGAAACACAGTCATGATGGGGGTATGAATATTATTCATTCTCTTTCGATCATTCATATGAAATCTAGATCCATCTATAGTGGTGTGATTTGAATCTATTGTGTAATGTACATTGAGGTTCAATGACATTCAATGACCTTAGAATTTGTTCTATAAAATCTATTGTGTGGTTTTATATTTTGTTACAAGTGATGTGCATTTGATTCTAGTGATACTGAATGGCCTTAGCATCACTTCTAGTGAACCTATCATGGTTATATATTTATTTTGGATTAGTACATTGAGTATTATTCCTCCCATTCATGAGAGTTGAAATAATTCATCTTTCCAACTCAAGATATTGAATATTTATTCAAAATTGGAACCTAATTACTCTCAATTCACCATTAGTTCAAATTCTCTAAATGCCTCAATAAGGAGGCATAGTTATCCATAATTAATTATGGGATATAGAGTAATCTGGTTTCACATACATAAAGGTGTACTCCTTCATTTCGCTCTTTGAAAAAAATCAATTTTCAAAGTTATTTTTTCAAATTTGAAAATACACAAATGAATACTTCATGAATTATTGTGAGGTTTGATAAATTGAGTGCTCTACACAATTGAAGTATCCACTAAAATACAAAGTGTTTCATACACTCCCAAGTTCAATTCATTCTTCTTTACTCTAATAATTTTATTACTAGAATCAAGGGAGGGTAAATGTAGACACATAAATTTGGTCATAGGTACTTGACAATATTAATTCTTGGCACATATTTAACAACATGAATTACACATTGATACATACTCTTATTCAATATTCCTATAAGTATTTTATCCATATGTGGGTTTGATAATTTGTTTTATGATACTAATACACAAAAATTCCAATGAGAAATGCTCAAGTTAGTCAAAATCACCCTCAGATCATCTCCATTTTAGGACAGGTGTCCTACATCTTTCTAGACAAGACCCTGCTAGATGGAAATTTAGGTTGGTCACGTCTCACATCAAATAATGGTTAGTTTTATTAATTTAAAACATTTTTTTAGGTCTTCTCACATGTTTCATAAGGCCAGCTAAAGGAAATTTTCAAAAGATTCACTATAAATGCATATCAAGAGCCATTCTTTTGCCCCCACTTGTGATTCACTTGGTTTAAGTTTTTACACTTCTGCACATTGAAAAAATCTATCATATTCTTCCCAAATTAAAGATCACTCTTAAGGAGAAACCATATCCCAAGTCAATAGCTTTCTAAATAAAGTTAAGAGCTATCATTGTCAAGTATCAAAGTTATTTTTTAACTGCATACATATAAACAAAGGAACACAATTTCATATTCAATCTATCTCAAAGAACTATGTGGGTTCAATTTCCATCCTTGGAGTATTGGATACATAGGCATCAATCAATCATCAAGGGGGTGATTGAGATCATATTACCCTATTACACTCCCTTTATTTTACAAGTTTTCAATCTATCAAAGTTCCCTTAGGGTTTTAAAGACAAAATAAAAGAACATATTCTATAGGGAATAATTCAAATTATGATATCTCAGTGTATTCAGTAGACATGGATGTAAGAGGTGAAATAATTAGGTTTTTATTACATTCAACATGGGAACTATTGGGATCAATGGACAAAAATGATTGATATAGTTGTCCACCTCCATCAAACTTATCCTAATATAGTCAAAAACTTTGTTTCTAATTTTAAGCCATCATAGTCCTATTTTATATCGATTCACACAGTTAGATTTTTATCACAGTCAATGCGGACATGATTGGGTCAATGGATAGGACCAACTTTCACTATTGTACAACTTTATCAGACTTATCCATAAAAGTTTCAAAAAAATTTCTTGATCTTAAGCATATGCACAATCCTTGTTTTATTGATTTACATTGACAAATAATTGAAACAGTTAATAGAAATCTAGGAAAAATGTGGGAAGACCTTAAAATATGTTTTAAGTTTCTTATTAGTGTTTTATAAAAATATAAACTTTCCATATTTAGCATTTTTCAAAATTAGAATTGTTGATCATTTTACATATTTAGAAATCTAATACTCTCTAGTTTTACACATATAATCACAAATATAGTTCATTATGTTTTATCAAAAATAGGGTAAACATAATTGTCTCCATATTTTATATCCCTATTTTACCTTTCATGGATATTATCTATAAACTTGGATAGTGTCGATTACCATAGGTTTTTCCCTTTGCTGAAAGTTTCTAAGGGCCCTCAATAACTATTTTCCAAATTGGTAAATCTCTATTAGGTTGACCTAGACACATTTCATTGGTCGATCATATCAGACATTAATGCAAAGTCATCTTTAAATACAAATAACCTCTTAAGTTATTCTACTCTTAAGCATCACTTTGACAAACACTTAGCACTCTATTGAAACATAATCACAAGGTATTCACATATTTCAAATATTCAAGGAGTATCCCTAGAGTATCTCATAGAGTGAAATCTAAATACACAATGCCAAAGTCACATGGCACCAAGTATCAAACGTCAAAAGAAGCATTATATTCTAGATTGTTCAAGATGTTGCACAAACACAAATAACTAAGAGAATTACATTCAATTTTAGCATTCTTTAGAATATTGAAATATAGGGAATGCTTAGTCATTCAATATGGAATCATTGGGGGTAGTCTGACCTAAATACTAACCCCCTTTTAAGGGCATCTTGTGGTAAAAAACACAATAATGATTTATATGAAAGAGACATAATTCATGCATTTAACGATAGGATCAAAGAGGTGCACATACATAAAATCATATTTTAGGAATAAACATAGGGTTCCCATAGATATAAAACCACCATTGTGTGTATGGACATTGCTAGTAAACCTTGACAATTATTGGTAACATCCAAGTAAGTTTCAACTCCTATTTTTATCTAATCCATTTAGAATCACGCACAAAGCATTTCTAAATTTGGTGATGAATTTTGTGAGAAAAAAGAAGGCATAATTAGCTAAGTACATCATCCCTTACTATTTTTTCCTTTATAAATTAGATTATTATAATTTCAATCAACTTATTTCAATTTAGATTATTGTGTTTACTACTACAGTTTACATAATTTGAATTAGTGCATAGTTTCAATTATTTTATCTTTCTTAGGTGTAAAAAAAGTAAGACACTATTATGTTTTTCTCGATGATCCCTACATATTGAAAAAATATATTAATAGAAACATTAAGGATGAGATTTATAGATCCTATATAAAATTATCTTGGATAGAACCATTGAAAAAAATTGCATCACTACATTAGCATTATCTCCAAATAAAAGATGGGCATATTCCTATTCCAAATTACATCAAGGTCTTTTTTGGTTTAAAAGTTTATTTGGGTCAATTATAGGTATGATTCCTTCAATTTTCATGGATTCATAGAAATTTATTTAGCAACATCAGTGCATATGTGAAATTTGCAATAATGAACAAGAATGAGAGGAGAATTTATTATTTATGTGTCTAGTATATTATGAGAGGATAAAATATGTGTAGATCTATTCATCAGAGAGATGACCCAACACATAAATGACCTTTTTAGAGTTGTCACCATAACTCCTTGTTTCATGATTCAAATCTAAACTCCATTCTTCAACCTCAAGTTTAGAGGTGCAAAGGGACCCACTACCCTAGACATTATTCTACTTAGTGGTGACAGATTGTCAAAAAACATATCTTAACAACTTAAGTGTTATGTGTTATGCTTTATCTCATTTTTATCTTATGTGTTAGACTTTATCTCCTCTTTATCTTACATGTTCTTATTTAAAATGTACTTTTTTTACAATCTTATAGCTAGGCATTATATATATATATATATATATATATATATATATATATATATATATTGCATGACCCAAAGGTTATAGGGAGATCATCCTATATCAATGAAAACAACTCTAGATCATTGGACTAAACTCTTGATTATATATAATCAAGAGTTTAGTCCAGTGATCTAGAGTTGTTTTCATTGATATAGGATGATCTCCCTATAACCTTTGGGTCATGCAAAATAGGCACTCACTACAAATAAATTGGGAGTCAAACTGATGATCAAGACTACCTCTACACATTGTAAAGGCCAAGTGAGCCTAACTCTAGAGCCTAATGATATTCACATATGTAATCGAGAGGAATCAAGAGTTTAGTCTAGTGACCTATAATTGTCTAATCTAATATAGGATGAACTCCCTATAAGCTTTGGGCATGCAAAATAGGCACTCACTACAAATAAATTAGAGTCAAATTGATGATTAAGACTACCTCTACACATTGTTAAGACTAGGTAAACTTAACCCCACAACATAATGATATTCATATATATTCATGGGAAGATCCACAAATAATAACTTAAAGTAAGGAGAAAAGTGATTTAAAAATTTTTATTTTTATTTGATCAAGTAAATAATTTTAAAGTTAGAGCTATGAAATAGTTTAACACTTTTGATTGAAGTTATGAACTGGTGAGGGACCTAGTCCTTAACAATAAGAGAGTGCTAGACTACAAGTTAACAAGAAATAAAAATAGTAACCATGAACCAAACTAGAAGGCACATCATAGCCAAAATAGTAAGTTACCAAGCCTAAAAGGGAGACACGATCAAAACAAAATAACTTCAATGAAACTTCAACCAAAATTGACCAATATGATTCTAAAGTAGAAACCATCTAAAATATATATAATATAAGAGAACTAATATTCAGTTTCATGTGAGGGAAAGTCTTATTTCACATCTTGATATAATTTCCTTCATTTTCCATTTAGATCCTTCTCTCACCTAAGCATTAGCCTCATCCCTCAGCCTTTTCACCTCTGAATGCCTACCCTTATTCTTGTTAATGGTCAAAATATCAATGTTAAGTTTCCTAGGACATGAGCACTAAGAATTGATAGTAAGGGTAAAGGATAGAGGGTAGGGAGAGGGGAATAAAGTAGGGGGAACATGAGGGTGGGGGAGATCAATGAAAAAAGTGATGGGAAATGGATAAGCATGAAGGAGGGGAAATTATTATGTACCAACCATTTTGGTTATTCATTTAGTCAAACTTTTGCTTTATAAAGGTCATAGATTCAACATCATGAATGAATTAGTTTTGTGTTAAATACATTTATAGTGAAACATGTTATTTTTGTTGAGAATTGTTGTCACTGATGTAAAGGCCAAGGTTGATGTCATTGATGTTAAGGTACATCTAGTAAAGATGCATGGTGAAGTGGTATGTGACAAGGAAGCCATGTAGAAAGAGAGAATTTGAAGGAAACCTAATGATTATTCTAAGTTCAATGGCATGATTCATGCTAACTTGATGACTATAAGTGTTGTCACAAAGATATTTGATGATTAGGTAAAGGTAAACATGTTTTTAGTACTAGGTGTCTTGAGAAGCCTAGTCATAACAAAGATGTGCATGATGAGCATAAAGAGGTGTGTATATAGTTAAGATACTACATAAAGAGAGTGAAATGAATGTGATCAAGGTATAAAATCATCAAGGAGTGTTACAAGGCCATTTTTCAAACTTCAAATGACTGAGAAGCCTAGTCATGACACTAGTCAATATATGAAGAGACCTTGTGAGAAGGTATAAGCTTAGTATCTTGATGAGATGGATACACAAAGGCATAAGAGGTAGTATGGGGTTATTTTATTATGAATATGAGGTATTGGATCACTCAAGTTTTTTTGAAAGTGAGCCTACATGGGTAAAAACTATAGACCTAACATGAAACTAGACTAGTTCTAGACCCTACCTGACCTAATGAGGTGCCATGAGATGTTGTCAAGGCCTATGAAGGATGAAAATTAGTGTTTTATCATGTTATATATTTATTGAGCATGTGAGTGAGGTCGAGAGTGCATTGAAAGAGGCTTGAAGGTTAGTTTTGAGGCCTAATATAACTTATAGGTCAAAGGCCTAGAAAGTAAAAAGAGAGATGGTGGCCATATGGAGTATCAAGATCAGTTTCCAAGGTAATAATGATCATGTGATAATTTTAAGTGGTGTTATAGGTTTTCCTAGGTGTTTTTTCCAAGTTTGAGGTTAAATTTTTTAAGAAAAGTCATGGTATATTGTTTTGAGGTTTCCTATGTGCATAAAATGAAGGATTCTCAACCCGAGAAGAACTTTCAAGTAATCATTGGCACATTTAACCTATGAATTCAAACTTAATATATTCATGTAATATGGGGAATTTTCATATCTCCAATTTTTAAGCATTGGTTTCTGGAATAAGGGGTTAATCTTTATGAACAATCATTAACACCAAAAATAATGTTAACTCTCTCTAAAACCCTAACATTGACTCGATGAGAAAGATATTAATAAAAATATTCTAAAATGGTTTGGAATGGATATTTAATTTATTATATATTGTATTAAAATCTCTCAATCACCTCCATGTTTTATTGGTTTGTCAAGTGAGTGAGTGGACCCTACATGAAACGCTTGTTTCTTGGAGATTTACTATAAAAGTTAGTGTTGACTGAGTCAAAGTTGCTAATCAGATGAAGGTTGAATATTTAGACCTATATTATATTTCCATGGTGGTTTTTAATAAGGTTCCTTAACTAAGGATTTATAAACTAGTCATGTAAGTTGATATATCACTAAAAGGCCTAATGGTGCAGACAGTGGGAAAACTAGGTAGAAGTGAGAAGTTGATTAAGGAAGTATTTTCATGGACTAGGGATGAATCCAAGTGCATGGAGAATTTTTTAAATACATTTAATACATATTCATGTTGGATATATTTTTTGGATTTTAGTGTCATATGATGAATTTGTTGCTCATAAGTTGACCTGTCTTGTGCAAATAAGACAGTGAAGGTGTAAGGTTGTGAGATTAGTCTGCATGACCAATATTATCACTTGAACATGGAATATTTATATCTAAGAGTTACATAATGATTTAATAGTATCATATAAATTCATCAATAGTGTTTAAAAGTGTCTAAACATGTGTTTAATGTCTTTATCATAATGGTTATGTTTGAAGATAAATTGGTAAATATATGTAAGCAAGTTATAGTGATGAATTAAAGGCTCTTTTCAATAAATTGAAGTATGTAATGGACATGGTTTTGTTTTATTTTAATTTAATTACCTATAAATTATTTTTATAAGGTCATATATTTATTATAAGAGGTTGAAACATCAAATCTAAAATGGCTTATTTGGTTGAGTAAGGACTGTGAGAGAGAACGTCAATAGATTGGTCTACAAGACCAATAATTTACATTATAGATTATGATTTGTTTATTTGAGGTTGTTATAATGATGTTAGAAGATAATATTCATGCATTGTAATTCATTTTATGTTTTTTTTAGATGTCATAACTTCAATCTTCCATGACTATGTTTCCAGGCTAGCTGGTAGCTCTGATTGAGCTACTTGTAGAGAAGGGTTTGAGTCTTTTTACCTTAAGTTATGAATAATAATTCACATGATGATGAATATAAGTTCATTTATATTATGTATATGTTTTTTTTCCTATGGTTTTTCTAATATCTATGTTTATGCTTCAGTTTTTCAAGATAGACTTTTTGGGTATGCACAAGCCGAATATGAACAGTACTAATGATTTGCTCCAAGTAGTGGTTTAAGATAAAAGGTGACATGGAGCCTAGATGAGATTATAAAATGTATAATGGGATGTAATATTATGTTTTTATACCATATAAATTTTTTTAATTTTCTCCAAGAAGATCAAATGGTAATGTGTGCTAAGTAGGCCTAATGGGATTAGGTCCACATGAGATCTAAAGGAGAGATAAGGCCTATCTGAGAAAGATCAGACATAAAATGACTCAAATAACATTTGATACATGTCTATGAGATGTTCCAAGAACCATTACATGGCTTAAATAAGAGTATAAAAGTGTTTGGCTAACTAAGAAGGATATAAACAAGAAACTTGTATAAATACTAGGCATTTTTAGGCCTGTTATGAGTGTTAAGTGTAAGTGAATAAGAAAATATATTGCAGAGTAGAAGGAGGTATTTTAGACCATAAAAATGGGATATAGAATCAATGATGAAAATTTTACATAGGTTTTATGTGTGAGGATCAAGGTCATATGACCTAATCAAGTCTTAAAGAAACCCAATTAAGCGAAGAGGCCTAGAAAGTAGTTTGAGAGGGATAAGAGTGTGAAGATATGAAGAGACATTCATCATAATTTGGTTGAGAAATAAGGTTTTATGAATGTGGTAAAATAAATTATGTTGTTGAGTTGGTGTTGAGTCATCTATTGGGTTAATGCCTCCTTACAAGTGGGTGCTTGTTAAAGTCTAACTGAGTTGGTGCTTAGCTAGTTGGGGTTGGTGCTCCATGTGAAGTTGGTGATTTACTAAATTTGGTGTTTTTATTATATGATTTTAGTCCATTTGCATCATTAGTGGGTTTTATTTACCTTGAGGGTTTCCCACATATATATTGTGTTCATATGTTTCATGCTCTTGTAAATTGATGCTTATGCTTTCTAAGATGTACTTATTTATCTAAATGATCTATGATTGCTTAAGTAAGATTTTATAAGAAAGATTTTAAATAATGATTCACCCCCCCCCATCAGTCAATTTTTTTTCAACATTTGGCATCAGAGCTTGGTCCTTTGAAGTAGGTATAAAATCCTAAAGGATATCCTAGAAGCAAGGATGGCTAGTCAGCAAGCTCAAGGTGGTTTTTCTACCAGTAAGGATCCTTTATTCAATAGATCTAACTATGAATTTTGGAATTTAAAGATAATATATATTTGATGTCACAAGTACATGATATTTGATAGTTAGTTATGGATGGTTATATTTCTCCTCCTATTCCACTAATAGATGTAGTAGGTAATAAGGCTAGTGAAAACAACTCCAAGGCAATGAATGTCATTCTTTGTGGCCTATCAGAGGCATAGCTTGTGAAGGTAATGCATTGTGTATATATGGGATAAATTTAAGATAATCTATGAAGGAGACACCAAGTTGAACATGGCCAAGTTACAGACCCATCGAAGATAGTTTGAAAGTTCAAAGATGGAACAATTGCCTCTTACCTATTAAAGGTTGATAAAGTTGTCAATGCCATTAGAGGGTTGAGAGAAGAGGTAAAATAATATATAATTATTCAAAATGTATTAATATCACTAACTCTTAAGTTTGACTCTAAGGTGTGTGTAGTAGAATAAATGCAAGATTTGGACAAGCTAGAGATGGATGAACTTCATAGTATTTTGACACCTATGAGATGAGAACTAATGAAAGAATACCTACCAAAAAGGAAGAAACTTTCAAATTTGAAAAGAAGTAAAAATACTATAAGGTCAAAGATGAGGAATACTCAAATGTTGATGATGATCAAATAATATCCATGTTTACAAGGAAGTTGAGGTTTGGATTTGGTAAGTAAGGTAAGTTTCCCTTCAATTATTTCAGCTATGGTAAGATTGGTCACTTTGCATCCAAGTGTCCTAACAAGGATAAATCTGAGCATAATGAACATCATGGAGATGACAAGAAGATCTATAATCTTGATACCAAAAATAAAGAGTTCAGGAAGTATGAAGGTATAAAAGGAAACTTTAAGAACAAAATAAGCTTCTATACTAAAGAAGATAACTCTTATGATGTAATTGACTCAAGTGAATTTGATAGTGATGATGGCAGTCATGAACCTGAACATGATAATAATAAAACCTTATTTATGGCCATAGAATCAGATAATGAGGTTTATTCAAGTGGTAAAATAATTATGGTTGGTATGTAATCATATGAAGAAGAAGTTGAAGTAGATCTTGAGATAGAATTGGTAAGTTCCCTCGATGAATTGAAGTTTCAAAGGAAAAAGAATAAAAAACTAAGATATTTAGTTAAGGACTATGAGGAGAAGAATGGATTGTTTGAGGAAAGGTTGAGTAACACTTCTAAGGAGTATGATGAGATCATCAATCAAGTTGAGAAACAGATGGAGGTAGTCAATGCAAGCCTAAAGACTAAAGAGGAAGAATGCATCAGGTATGAAACTAAAATAGATTCCTTGAAACCTGAGTTGAATCCAACATCTAACAAAGTGAGGACCTTAGTAAAGTTTGAAAATAGCACTAAGAATTTAGATGATATCTTGAGTAGTCAAAATTTTTCAAGTGACAAAACATGTCTTTGTTTCAAATAAGACCAAAAGGAGGCACCTCAAGTCAAATATAATACTGTTGAATTCAAGAAGGTCAATATGAAAATACCTATCAAACAACCCAATGATATAAGGTATACCAATTCATTCAATAATAATTGTTTTATGTGGAATAAATTTGGTCATAGATCAATAGAATGTAGAAGACCCGCTAAGAATGAGTACTCATGGGACTATGAAGGAGTCACAACTCACACCAGTCAAGAGGTATGTATAGAATGGTTTTTTATAGTTGTCATAATGTAGGACACATTGAAAAATTCTATCCTAACAAGTTTAGAAGGTCATCAAGTCAAAATAGAATGCTTGAAGCCTCTAAAGTGCTAGAGAGAAGACAAATGAATGTTTGAAAACAAAATATAATGAAGATGAGTCATGATCAGTCTACAATCCCAAGTGGACTACTTGTTGTGATAGAGCATGCTTCAAATGTGAAATCAAGTAAAAAATGATTGTTATCATCCCACATTGATGATCAAATGGATGATGAAGAGATTGAATCTATAATGCAAATCAAGCCTAAAAGGGTATTATATGACATTAATTTAGATGAGATCATGGATATTTAGGAATCTCCTCAAATTACAATGTTTTAGTGCTCTATGGAAAGAGATGACTCCATTAGGCTCCATGGAGACACTATTTAGTTTGTAGAAGCATGGTAGATGCTTGATTTGAGAGGAAGCAATTCATGCTTAAGACTGAGTTTGATCTATGTTGAGAAATAGTCTTGTTATATGAGATATTTTGAAGAAGTTATGTATGGATTAAGGGGGATTGTGTTACTTTAAATATTCATATTCTATGTGTTGATATTTTTTAGAAAGAAGGTATGGCTCCATATGGAAGTCTATGTAGGACCCTTTGTCATTAATGTCAAAGGGAGAGAAATTACATGAAGGGAGATTGACCAAACTAGGGGAGATGAGAGTGATCAGTTTGAATAATGATTTGCCATCAATGACAAAGGGGGGATTTGTTGAGAAGAATTATCATTGATGTCAATGCCAAGATTGATGTCATTGATGTCAAGGTACATATAGTAAAGATGCATGGTGAAGTGGTATGTGACAAGGAATCTATGTGGAAAGAGATAATTTGAAGGCAACTTAATGATTATTTTTAGGTCAATGTCATGAATCAAGTCATATTGATGACTATTAGTGTTGTCACAAAGATATTTGATGATCAAGTCAAGGTAAGCATGTTTTGAGTACTAGGTGTCTTGAGAATCCTATTCATAACAAGAATGTTCATGATGAGCATAAAGAGGCATATATAAATGTATGATACTAGCTAAAGAGCATGAAATGCATGTGAGCAAGGTATGAGATTATTCACCTAATGAGATGGATACATAGAGGCATAAAAGTTACTATAGGGTTATTTGAGTATGCATATGAGGCATTGGATCACTCAGGTGTGTTTCAAGGTGAGCTTATAGGGGTAAGACCTACAGACCTAGCATGCAACTAGACTAGTTCTAGACCCTACATGACCTAATTAGGTGCCATGAGAGGTTATCAAGGCCTATGAACGATGAAATATAGTGTTTAAGAATGAAATATGTTGTTCTATCATGTAAGTGAGGTAGAGAGTGCATTGAAAGAGTCTTGAAGGTCATTTTCAAGGCCTAATATAACTTATAGGTCAAAGGCCTAAAAAGTAAAGAGAGAGATGGTGGCCAGATGGAGTATCAAGATGAATTTCCAAGGTAAGACTAAGCATTGAGTATTTTTAGTGGTGTGATAGGTTTTCCTAGGTGTGTTGAGCAAGTCTGAGTTCAAAGTTTGCAATAAAAGGCATGGTATGTGGTTTTGAGGTTTCTTGTGTGCATAGAATGAAGGATTATCAACCTAAGAAGAAATTTCAAGTACTCATTAGAATGTGTAACCTATGCATGGGAACATAATATATTAATGGTGTATGGGGAATTTTCCTAGCACAAAGTTCCAATTATTGGTTTTTGAAATAAGGGGATAAGCTTTATGAATAATCATTAATACTAGAAATAGTGTTAACTATCTCTAAAACCCTATCATGGACCCGATGAGAAAGATCTTGATAAAAAAAGATCATAATGGTTTGTAATGGTTATGTAAGTGATTGGAGATTATATTAAACTCTCTTAGGCACTTCTAAGTATGATTGGTTTGTTAGGTGAGTGAGTAGACCCTACAAGAAAAGCCTTGTTTCTTGAAGATTTATTGTAGCAGTCAGAGTTGAATGAGTCAAAGTTGAAATTGGATGGAGATTGAATATTGATACTTTTAGTATATATACATGGTGTTTTATTATCAGGTTTTAAACCTCAGGAGTACTAAACTAATCATGCAAGTTGACCTATCGCTAAAATGCCTAATGGTATAGACAATGAGAAAACTAGGCATAATTGAGAAATTGATTGGGGAAATGTTTTCATGGACAAGGGATGAATCCAAGTGCATTGAGAATTTGTTAAATACCTATAATACATGTTCAAGTTGTATATATGTTTTGGATGTTAGTGGCCTATGATGAATTTGTTTCTCATAAGTTAACCTATCTTATGCAGATAACATAGTGAAGGTGTAAGGTTATGAGATTGATATGTAAGACCAATGTTGTCACTTGACCATGGTATATTTATATCTGAGAGTTACCTAATGATATCATAGGATCATCCACATGAATCAATACTCTCTAAAATTTTTTACACATGTGTTTAAGGTCTTTATCACCATGAATATGTTTGAAGATAAATTGGCAGATCTGGGTAAGCAAGTTGCATGATGAATTGGAGGATTTTTTTCATAAGTTGAAGTATGTAATCGACATGGTGTTATTTTTTGGTACTTTAATTATCTATCCATTATTTTTATAATTTTTTAGATTCAATGTAATATATTGAAACATCAAAGCCAAAATGGCTTGTCTGGCTAAGTAAGGACTGTGAGAGAGAAGGTCAATAGATTGGTCTGCAATGACCAATAGTTTCCATTAGAGATTATTATATGTTTATTGGATATTTTTATAAGTATTTTATAATATTATTTTCATGAATTTTAATCCATTTTATGTGTTCCTTTAGGAGTCAAAATTTCAAGTTTTCATGACTGTGTTTTCAGGCTAGTTGGTAGTTTTGATTGAACTACTTGCAGATAAGGGTTTGAGTCTTTTTACCTTGAGTTATGAAGTATAATACACATGGTAATGAATATAAGATTATTTATATTCTATATATGTATTTTATTTCCATGTTTGTTTTTCAAATTTGTGTTTATGCTTTAATTGTTCAAGTCAAACTTTTTGGGTATACACATGCCTAATATGAATAGCACTAATAATGTGTTCCAAGTAGTGGTTTGAGATAAAAGGTGTTATGGAGTATATATGAAATTATAATGGGTATATTAGGATGTAATATGATTTTTTTACCAAGAATGTGTTTTAATGTTCTCCAATAAGATCAAAGCATAACATATGTTAAGTAGGCCTAATGGGATTAGGTCTCCTTGAGACCTAGAGGAGAGATAAGGCCTATTTGAGAAAGATTAGACCTAAAGGGACTCAAAGCACATTTGATAAATTTATATGAGATGTTACAAGAACCATCCATTGATTAAATAAGAGTATAAATGTGTTTGGATGACTGAGAAAGACATGAACAAGAAACTTGTATAAATACTAGGCATTTTTAGGCCTATTATGAGTGTCAAGCGTAAGAAAATAAGAAAGTATATTGAAGAGAAAAAGGAGGTATTTTATACCATAATAAAGAGATACAGGATTAGTGATGAACATTGTACATAGGTTTTATGTGTGAGGATCAAGGTCATATGACCTAATCAAGTCTTGAAGAGACCTAATTGAGCATAGAGGTCTAGAAGGTAGTTTGAGAGGGATAAGAGTGTGAAGAGCTGAAGAGGTGGTCATCATCAGTTGGTTGAGAAATAAGGTGTTATAAATTTAATAAAATAAATTAGGTGTTTGAGTTGGTGCTGAGTCATCTACGGGTTTAGTGCCTCCTTGTAAGTGGGTGCTTGTTAAAGCCTAGTTAAGTAGGTGCTTAGCTAGTTGGGGTTGGTGTTCCATGTGAAATTGGTGCTTCACTAAAGTTGGTGTTTGTATTATAGGAATTTAGTCCATTTGAATCATCATTGGTTTTTCTTTCCTTTGAAGGTTTATCAAATTCATATTGTGTTCATATGTTTCATGCTCTTGTGAATTGATGTTTATGTTTGCTAAGATGTACATGCTTATCTAAATGATCTATGATTGCTTAAGTAAGATTGTATAAGAAAGTTTTTAAATATTGATTCATCCCCCTCTCATACATTTTGATTCCAATAGTTTTGTCCTTTTTTTTCATGTGAATTTCGGTGACACTTTACCATTTTTTAATAAAATGGGAGCATTAAATAGAATTCTTAATATGTACCCACTTTTGTGTTAATTTCCATCAAGTGTGTGGTAGGATTTAAAAAATAGTTTGAATGATTTTAAACACATTTATTATCCAAATGGGCCATCTCATGTGTTTGAATATTCATTCTAACCATTCACTGAAAGCCCTTTGAGATTGATTTGGGCCACTTCTAATGTATTTGAGCAAATAATATGAAGTCTCCAGTCTTACATATTTTGCATTGTAATAAGAGGGTACTCTTAAATGATATATGGTTTTTAAAATCCATGGCCCAATTTAGCTAATATTATAATTTTTATAGTAACATGTAATAAATATGATGTGTGGGTTGGGGTACAATGGTTGATCTATAATATAAAAATATATTTTGTGATGGGTTACAGGTTTGAGTCATACAAAGTGAATCTCTAATAAATAAATGTCCAATACATGTTTAATAGTACACCTAGTAAAATTATGCAAATTTAATCAATTTTAAAGTATGATTAACACCCATGAACCATTTAAGAGGATCAACACATTAACAACATGCATGATTCCCACAAAAATCACAAATGTGTAACCCATTGATATAGACTCATCACTTTGACCTCCCCACATGGCTAGCAACATACACTCAAGTACTTTGACCTCCACACACACATAATCAACACCTATGAACCCTATAAAAGGATTAACACATTAACATGTGTGATTCCAACAAATATCACAAATTTGTAACCCATTGACATATATTCATCAATTTGACTTCCCCACATTGCTACCAACATATACTTAATCACTTCGACCTCCTCACACACACCATACTATTAAATGAAAAAATGTTTCCAACATCAATCATCCAAATAAAAGAAATAGACAATTTGTTCTGGGAAAGTGGGTTTGCATCAAAACTAAATACATTTACCCATATAATATACAAATCAAGTCTAATAATATTTGATCAAATTTAAAGAATAAATCAGCGGTAAGATCCACATATATCATAATAGAATTATGTAGAATATAATGTAGATCAGCATAATATAAGAGACATTGGTGGGCCCAAATACCCAAGTATACAATATATTCATAAATAGAATAATACCCTTAAGGTAGGGAAATATCATACAATACTCCTTAAGGAATAACTCCACAATTTTGCTTTGATAGAGACACCTGTAATATCCTTTTACCAAATAGAATACTGTTCACATGCATGATATCATTTGTAATGATATTCTTCTCCTTTATATAGAGTTATATTACTAATATTGGATGGCTACACGTGCCTAATATCAATGTTTGATAACTTATTACCTAATGTACTAACTCTATAAGTTACTCATGTGACCTAATATATAAAACTCATATAACTAAGAGCGATGTGTACCACATGTCAACATCTCTTTCAACCCACATACATTACAATATTATATTTGGGTACATAACATGTTATCCTTATTTCACACATTTCATCACCAAATCATGAGCAGTGATCAACTAATGAGTGTTTTTCAAATAATTGCACACTTGACTTCATGCCTGATCATCCAACCACCTATATGTGATCTTGATAGGTGATTTCTCACCAATCTTGCTTCAAAATTCCACTGAGCTACTTTGATTCCATTTCTTATCATAGTTGTACATCCTTTGTATCCATTTGTATTCTCTTCCTCATTACCACCATCATCATTATTCTCTTCCTCTTCTTTTTCTTCTTCATCATATGTTTCTTCAATCCCATCGATCTAGAAAAATTGTTCCATTTATTCCCATAAAATAAACATATTTCTTCACCCAACTAAAACTACCAACCTACTAGACGACCCTAGAAAGAAAGTGATAAGCTTATTCTCCACAAACTTATTTGAAAACTGCTCTCCTTAAAAAAGAGCCACCATCCTTTAGCATTAATATCATTCTTACTAGCTAATTTTTTGTTACATCCTGATTCCTCACTATGCAAACTAATTGATTATCCATGGATATTTATAGTTGACAAATTTTATTTGGTTATTTTTCACTAAGATTTGAGATATATGTTGTTATGGAACAGTTGTATATTACTTAAGTTACATGATTATATTGTTATGAGATAGCTTTAGTATATATATTTACATTATGATCATGTTGATTCATTATTTTAGATATATTTTATGATGTATGTATATCATGTTGATATATGGTCTAACTACTTGCTTGTTGTGATCTTGACACTTGATAACTCATCCCTTAGAGCATGACAGAGGGAAAACATCATCGAAGAGGGTGACAAAGATGGAGTTATTGGAGGATGATAGAGAAATTAACAAAATCCCTGCACACACCATATTAACTATCACATGTTAGATGCATAAAAAAGTGGTCAGCATAATGTGTTTTGATGTCATTTGCATTAGATAGTCATTTATGTGTGGTTTTATAGCATAGTTAATGGTTTTATGGAACTCATTTCGCATGGTGTGCATGTGTGATCATTAAATGATGTTAGAGATGTGATTTTCATAATTAGATTTAAATTCATATTGATTGATTGATTTATCATTAAACCCTTATGGCATTTGGAGATGTTAACTTAATTAATATTAAAATAAATAAAATTTAGGAATTTCCAATCAAGTGGAAAAAATGGGGAAAAAAAAAGAAAATCAAAAAATAAAGAGAAATAGAATGGTCTAAATTTAAGAAAAACAAAAAGAAAGAAATTCATAGCATAACAACAAAAAAAAGGAAAAACCAAAAAACAAAGAAAAAATCTAAAAGGAGAAGCTATGCCATGTTTTATGTTAAGAGCTTTTGGAAAGAAATAAAAGGAAATAAATCTAGGCAAAAGAGAGGCATAGACCATAGCAGGAAGGTAGTAGAGCACAATAGAGAAAGGAAGAAAAGGAAGGCAACACAGTGGTAGGCATATGCTTATGTAGTCTCTAAATTTTTCCATACAATGGATTGTGTTTATTTTGAGCAAACTAGTTATATAGAAATATAAAACTATATAAATACATGTTGACTAGATAAATAATATTTTTCTTTATTCAATGAGTGATAAATAATACTGAGTAGAATATAGCATGAATTATGTTCACAATCTGTATAGAACAAACTAGCACACTACAGGTAGATACTTATCAATAGTATTGAAGGCCTAGTGATTTGTAGAAAATGAATTCTTAGAATGCAACAATGGTATTGGATAAAAGCTTTGTAGTGATCTATGTAAAACTATAATCAGTTTGATTTAATATTCAATCAATAAAAACATATAATGAACTGGTTACATCATCGCATATATGTGTTGATGATATAGTTATACATTAGTAAACATAAGTATACAGAGCAAATGACAAAATATAATAATATTATATTATGTGTTGTAACACTCTAGTAAATAATATAGGTAGATTTTATATGACAAATACACATCATATCAAAACATGGCCATAGTGATTCAAATTAAGTGAAATAAAAAAGAGGAACTTACATTTTTATAATAATAATGACTTAGTTACCGGATTGTGAAATAGGCATCCTTGAAACCATAGTTTTATTAAACTAAATCGATCTATGCAAATAAACTTATTTTTATTCCAATCGATCTTGTGAAACTATAGCTTGTGTGTGTGTGTGTGTGTGTGTGTATTCAAACTCTATACTAACAAGATACATATATGCATAAATAACAATATAAATCTTAGGAATACTCAATATATTAAATCGAACTCATGATACACTTAATTTGTTCGTTAACATTTGATTTGGATTTGGAATTTTTTGGGTTTTTACTTAGAGTATTCCTATAATAGCATTGATGGAAAGGACCTCAAGGATTCACTAAGGTGTAATATAATTGACCCCATGTTTATTTGTGTTGTCCCCTAAAAATATCACTCATTTTTGGGACAACATTTGAACTATTTTGTTCCTACAGACCAAAATAATCTCTGCCCTTCTCAAAATTTGTTCTAAACATTCAAATTCCTCATTTTCAAGCTTCTCAAAAAATCTATAGACTCTACAGGCTTGAATCTACAGACTCTACAGGCTTGAATCTATGGACTCTACAGGCTTAAATCTACAGACTCTACAAGCTTAAATCTATGGACTCTATAGGAAGAAAATCTATGGACTCTGTAGGAAAGAAGATCTACGGACTTTGCAGGCCAAGTTCAACGGACTTCACAGGTTGATTTCTATGGACTCTATAGGAAAGAAGTGAGCTCTCAACACTTAGGCAATTTCAAATTTGGTTCAATGACAAGACTCAACCAAAAGAGTTCATCAACAAGCTTCTAAGCAAGGATTGAACCATTGAATTGTTGAACCTTGAACCATTTTGGTTCAACGGGTTCAACAAGTTCAAAGGTTCAACATCAGCAACAAGAGTTCAACCGCTTCAAGGTTCAAGGTTCAACAAGTTCAAAGGCTTCTACAGGCAGGTTCAATCAACAAGTTTCTGAGGCTTGAACCATTGAACTATTGAACCATTAAACCACTTTGGTTCAAAGGTTCAACGGGTTCAAGGTTCAATAGGTTCAACGACCACTTTGGTTCAAAGGTTCAACACGTGTTTGGTTCAAAAATATCAAAAGGACTTAGCCAAATAAAAAGAATGAACTGAATGAACCATTGAACCACTTTGGTTCAAAGGTTCAACGGGTTCAAGGTTCAAGGTTTAACAGGTTTAATGAGGCTTGTTTCAAAGAATCTTGGTTCAAGCGGTCAAAGGGAATGAACCATTGAACCAAAGTTGGTTCAATCGATTGGTTCAAACGATAGGTTCAAGGGGTTGTCCCAAAGCCAAAGGATCAAATAGCCCTTGTAGAGGGCAGTGAACCAAGGCCTAGAACCCTTGCGGAGGGTAGCGAGTAAAAACCTAATAGAACTCAGTGGATGCTACCAAGTGTCATCTTTTGAGCCTCATTTCACTTTGTTTCTAAGAGTAGCGGATGCTGCCACATGTCACAATTTGAGATTCACATAAAATTGACTAAGGCAAATTTCTAAGGGACAAACAAACCTTGCAGAGGACACTCAAAAGCTGAAATAAACCATTGCAAAAACCTGAAATGCTAATTTGGAGCTCAAACAGCCCTTGCAGAGGGTAGGAAGGAGGCAAATGGACCAAATCAAAGGCCAAAATAGCAAAGGGATTTCCTTCAAAAAATTTGCCCTGACAAAAGTAAAAAAGAGATAATTCCTTCAAACTTTTTGTTTGAATGAATTCCTCCAGACTTTTTCCTTCTAAAGAAAAGATTGAAAAATAAAGAAAAGCCTAGCAAAAATACTAAGGCAAGAAATGAATTCTTTCAGACTTCTGTTCAAAGGAATTCCTTTAGACAAAAAGTCCAAAGAAATTTGGGGAAAATGTGGGTGAAAAACCTAAAAGAATTTCTGAAGGCTAAAGACAAAGCAACTAAAACAATTCTTGCAAAATTTTTGTCCACGGGAAAATGTCCATGGAAAAATTTCATGGGAAAGCTCTAAAGGACTCCAAAGACAAAAGGCCACTAAAGGACCCCGAAGGGTAGGCGCCCTTACGGGGGACTCTCAGCTTCCAAATTAAAGGACACTTCCCCAAAGCTGAAGAGTCACCTTCCCTTCAGGAGGATGCAAAATAAGACATTCAAAGGAAGCAAGTAGCAGAAAAGGCTGAATCAAGAGAAAGCCAAAGAAATTCTAAGGGGTGATGCACCTGAAGATGTCAAAGTCAAGAATGGTGAACTAGCCGTTGGAAATTCAAATGTAGTGATGGGTGCACAAATGTCAATTTCAAGGTTTGTAAAATAGCCATTGATTTTGAAAAGCCTTAAAGAAGAGCCAAAGAACTTAGCAACCCACCAAAATAAGCCTGAAGGCCATCCGAAGACTGCTCGAAGGGCAGATACCCTTGTGGGGGGCTCTTCCTGACTCAAAGCAGACTATTTCTCAAGGCACTAAAGGGCAAGTCCCCTTCGGGAAAGATCAAATGACAATGCTGAAGGAATTGTCGAGGAAAGTGACGTGCCCATGGATGTCAAAGTCGCAACAATGAAATAGCCGTTGATCCTTGCAATTTTAAGTGTGGACCCAAATGCATTCAAAGGCTTTAAGGCCAAGACCAACAAGAAGTGACTAAGGAACAAAGCATCGAATTGAATCAAGGACCCAATTTAAATAACCAGAAAAGGAAGAATGATGAGGAAGGACAAGAAACATTTACACATTAGATATGTTTCTAGAATCAGATCGCTAGGTGGACATTGAAAGATGCAAACTTTCAATAGCGTGACCCATTTCTCTGCATTGAAAAAAGCAAATGGGTAAATGCCCCTAAATTCCAGCATGTCTTCTTAACAAAATTCAATGCAACATGATGTGTTACTATTCCCAAGTCCTTCTTGAAGAGGCTATATAAGGGACTCTCTTGTTATTGTGGATGGATCTCTCTCTGATTATCAGAAACAAAACTCTACCCAAATTGAAAGGCATTACTGAGACTTTGAGCTCAGATTGTTGATCATATTCTATTATTGAAATAAGAAAGTAAAGTGACTTTTTAGACTTTGCGATGTGATATCTTTGTTGTTGGGGAAACTATTCTTATGTATTTTTCCTTAATATATTTTTTGTTCCTTTAATTCAACAAGCAGAATTAGTGATAGTAGTCAGGAAGGTGTCATGAAGTCAAATGTGGAGAGACTTTGTGCCCCCATAATTGCCTTTAGTGTGTTTTATTTTTCATTTTGTGTAAAGGACCTTAGGACGACTTTGTGTCCTCATTGTCCTTTATATCTCACTCTTGGGCAATTGAGGTGCAGACTTTGTGCTACATCTCAATTTGTTGGTTACTACATCCTTGGTTACATTTGCAATTACTACCAGGAAGATTCTTGTGGTTTGTTGAATAGTACTTCTAAAAAAAGAGGAGTGCTTTCTATCATTATCCCTAAGATTTCTCCTTTGAACCGCATGCATCATCTCTGAAAAAAGAGAGATGGATGGTTTATCCTACCCTTGAGTACTATTTTCTATTTATATATAGCATATCTATAGGGAACCTCCCCTTGATGAGAGGAGAGATTAGTCCCCTTTTGATGTGGTGAACCTACACATTTGGATGACCAATCTTCTTACTTTGGCTGATCAGACCTATTTTGTTTATCATTATGCTGATCGACAAAATATTCAACCAATAATTTGTAGCACAAGAAAGAATATAATATAAAATACAATATTGTACAATCATGTTATAAATGAGCATACCGTATACTTATTCCTAGGATTGTTATAATGCGTATACGTGATCTAAAGTGATTTTAAAATCAAGATTATTAGTATATGCCATTATAAAATTTATGATATGCTTTGGATTAAAATAACTTATATTCATGTGGTATTGTATATTAAAATAAATCGCGATAATCATACTTAGAGTTATAATTTTATCATGTTATAACTAAGGCTGCCATTATTTTCAGATAATATTTTGGATACTTATTTGATATCTAAAACTACATGGAAGAATAAGAGTATAAAGACCTAGGATAATCTTATGCATTTGTGATAAGAAAACCCATGAGTCTATGTAGTAAGTTTAATGCTAAACCATGATAATAAGATATCTACTGATGATGTAAAAATAGACATATATAAGACGTAAGGAATATACTATATATTGATGCAGTATATTCATATATGGGAATATCGACAATATTCTTGTGTATCCATAATATCAATCTAATAATATGGTTTATGATGCATAAATTTTGATCAATAGTAGATTGGGATACCAGTTACAAATTTAAAATAGATATCCATGAATTGGACTAATTAAGTCATAAATAATAAAGTAATAATTTAGTTATTGAAACTATAGGTCATATGTGAGATATCTTACTAACTAGGTTAATTACATCATCATGAACAAATATTATTATATAATATCCTACTCATGTGAATTTGGCAGGGTTGTTAATAGGGATCATGTGTATTCAACGTATAAATAATATTATTAAACAAATGACATCTTTAAACCATAGTTATATGTATATTATTGAACATATTTAAATTTAAAGACAACATTGCTATCTGAAGAATCTAAGAATATTGGGAGAATATAACATATATGGATTTATTAAGTTGAATGTCTCTAAGTTTTGTGGATAGATATAAAACAATTGGTCACGAGACCTGAGAGTTGAGAAATTGTTTCAATGTAAATAGACTCCTAGCCTCACATTTAAAGATAAAATCATGTTCATAAAAAATATAGTTAAGTTTATGCAATTTTGACTATTAAAAGAAAACTAGTTGTTTGAAATAAAAGCTTATGTGTTCATTTATTTGTACTACTGGTTGTGGTAATTAATAGTTATGCTTAATAACAATAGACTATGATAATATGGATTATCATAAGGTGTAGTATGTTTAGAAATATATTTACGTAGAGATAAAATATATGGAGTATTTATTATTGAATCCTTTATCTTGTAAAGATCATCAATATATTTTGGTGAACAAGAAAATATAATGATTATTAAAATCATGGAGTTCTTGACTTAGAAATATAGTTGACCATTGATATAGTATTTTTATATCATTTGTGTGCTTATATATTATACATATTATGTTGTATGATTATTTATATATAGGAAACATATTTATTCATGAAATTATGTGACCATATGAAAAAATATATATATATCTGTGAGTGTGTGTGTGTGTGTGTGTGTGTGTGTGTGTGTGTGGGGTCATATGTCTAAGCTTATAGCTAAATGGATGGTTATATTGAGTCATAAGGCACATCCGAGGGACCAAAACTATAACCATGTGAAAGCAGTCTCTGAAAAAAAATTAATTTAAATGAAATATTGTGGTATAACTTGGTTGTGAGCTATTTGATGCTTCAAAAATAACATAACAAATTGTTGTTATATATATGCATACAATAATGAAAACTGGTGAGAGGTACTTATTATGAGTAGATTAAAATGTACAAATGTTTAGACATATATAGTATATATTAGTGCATCATGATGTGTACCTATAAGTTATGTTTCTATTATTTGATAGTATGAAGTTTAAATATAGGATATACCTGGTTGGTATAATCTATACTTATTTGCCTAATACTTAAAATTATGAACATTTGATTCTTGAAATTATAAAACTAGTTGTTCTTAATTGAGTAGTGTGCTCATGTACAATAAACTATGATATTATACGATGTCATAGAGGATATTTTATTTGAAAACTATAGTCTAAACATATGTTCTACACAGGTGGTACAAACTGTAATTAATATATCTAGATGCATTCATACATTTGACAAACTGAATGTATGCATGTTGGATATTTCTAGGAATAACATGTTTTATGATAGTAGAAAATATTGTATTGTGTTTGCTTACAAAAAATAGAGTGTGCATCCTAATATATATATATTATATTTCGTTTGTATAATCTTAACTTATTTGATTATTATTTCTATTATGGGATAGATAATAATATGATATTTATTCTTACATTTGATGGAATACATGTAAGTTGTTAGATTATCCAGTGCTTAGCATGTTATATGATTGCTAGTAAGATATAATATATGTGAATCTATTGGTTATATTATGTTAACCAAATCTCACATTATTGATACTGATTAAGTAATGAGATAGACTGCACTAGCTTACTAGCATCACAATACCAAATCAAGGTAATCTGATCAAGTGGTGTGTATGAATTTTGACTGATCTATAGATCATTTATTTTTGAAAACTTCGGCCCAAGTAATGTTTAGTGAGACATTTTCATTTCATGAGTATGATTTACATATTTGTGTGATATCTTATAATAGAATGGGTTTCTATGATAAATACATGTTTAGTTTTAGAAATCATATAGAACACAGGTATTAGCTTGTATCTCTAGATTCCCATGCCATCACTATCTACTCATCTATGAAGGGAAGGCCATTCCCTGATGGGATTAGTGTGGGAAATCCTTAGTCCGTGGTTGGTGTAGAAAATTTCTCAAATGATGCTCTCTCTCTCCCCACAACAGTATGACTTTTGAGATGATACTTGAGATTGCCATAGATACTAGAGTCTAGAGAACTTATGCTCTGGGGAGCCATGTATCTTATATATGTACATTGTATTGTATTATATTTATTATTAAAATATTATTGTGATGAGATATAATTACTTTTTTATTATACATTGATAGTAGTGGCTATAGAGATGTATTAATCATGGATGGTTAATTGTAATTAATTTTTATATTCACATTATGATGTGTTTCTTATAATTATAGTGATCAATGATATATGATGTAGTATGCTTCATTTAAAATTATCACACTTAGAGTATTTTATATGATCTTTGATTAGATTCTCATGGTGTAATATATATAAAAGAGTATATTGATTAAAAAAAGTTGTGTATTTCTAGGTAGATCTTAGTGGGAGATGTTACATTTTTTAACTCCATGATCCATAAAAACTAAAGCCAAATTTGAGAATAAAAAATAGATATGAATATCTCCTTTGACCAAACTTTGACTAGAAAATTTTGGATTGAATTCGGTATAAAAATCAGAACTTCAAAGAACATACCCCCACTATATTTTTCTAATCTTTCCAAAAATTTAAAGAATTTATAAAAAATCTAAAAAATTGTGGCATGTAGAGAAAATATATGAAATATCATAAAATTATAGTAAATCACTCAAAATTGATTATATAACCCTAAATTTTTTAATATAGCTTTCTTTATTGATCTTAAAAATTTAGTAAATAAATTGTATAATAATTCCTAAAATTGTGGTTGATATAATGAATTTAGACAAAACCCTAAAATAATAATAAATCACTCCAAAATGGTCATAGGAGCACAAATTTGTCACTGTAGACTCCATTGAAGCTCCAACTTCAATTAAAAATTATAGAAATATTAGCAATAGTTTTTGAGATATATATGACTTTTAAAATTCAAAATTTTGACCACACTTTTGCCCAATCAAAGATCTGATACCACTTGGTAAGATCCACACATATTGTAATATAACTATAAAAGATATAATATAGATCAACATAAGAGATATTGGTGGGCCAAAATTTTGAAATATGAAATATATTAAAATTTTGAATAATACCTTTTAATTAGGGAAACACCATACAATACTCGAGGAAGGAATAATTTCACAATTTCAATTTGAGGGGGGCACCTATAATGTCCTTCTACCAAATAGAAGACTCTTAAAATCCATGATATCTCATGGTCATTCTATATACCATCATGCTCCCATTATTCTCCCTAGTATTATATTAGATTATGTCATCTAGGTTATTATAACTAGAATAGGTAGGATCCCCCACCATGTGTGGTTGAATGAAGGTAATCATAATGTCCCTCATCATCATCCTCCACCTTCCACCATGAAAGATAATTCAATTAAATGACATGATATCATTTATAAATTTAAGAATACTTAAGCTAAAATCTCCATCTTAGAGCTACTCAATAAATTAACTATCTATAAGGATATTTTATGTGTCACATTACATGGCACAACTATACCAAATGATTTGAAATTTGCATATTTTTCATATGGAGTCAATATATTTCAAAATAATGAAGATACTATATCTTTTAAAAATGATTACTTATCTATGAAGCTCAGTATAAAAAAAATCTCCCATTATTATCCAATTCAAAATCAAAATATGAGAGTCAGACATGTCTTGATACATAATAGATCAGGATTAAATATGTGCAACATAATATTAATAAAAACATATGGTGTCAATATGGACTCTATTCAAAAATCATTTAATAACATCAAAGGATTTGATAATGTTCCTCTCCAAGTGCCAATATCAATTACTTAGGCTATCATAGTAGGCCCCAAGACACTATCAACTATGTTTCATGTCATTTCTAATCACTTTCATTATAACTAGTCTTAGGGAGACTAAGGATACTTACAATGGAATTTATATCATCTACTTTGAATCATGGATAAAGTTTATCCATAATCGATGTTTATACACATTTTTTGCTAATAAATATCCTTTCAAATATTTCAAATTAGTAGAGCCTACTAATGGATATAATCCACAATCTTATGCTTTTTAGTTTACCATAATCCCTCGTATTGGCACCAAATATCACACCCTAGATGAAGTTTTTCAATCCTACTCTAATATTTGGGCAACATTAGAATACCTCTAGGCCCGTGGATTGCCTACAATAGAGGTAGACCTCTAGTTATAAGGGCTAGCTCCTTGGGTTTGTTTTTAAGTGCTTATCACCTACACTAACTAATTGCTTGTGTGAAAATAGATATAATTATGCATGGAAGTAAACTATTATAAGAGGGTGATACACCATAAATGTTTCCACTATGTTGTCATACTCTTTCACTAAGAGAAAATAATCACAATACTAGCTTTAAAGTCCTAGAAGATTCTAACATTAGTATTTTAATATGGAGGTTATATGCATGAAATTTCTCAAGGTAAGTAGAATAGAGGTTATTTGTATACACTAAGGCTAATTTCATGGTTGAATTATGTCTGACACACTAGCTGCACTCCATATGACCTGTTAGAATGAGAACTTCTTACACTAAACATGAAAGGACAAAGAGAAGACAAGGATAGGTGTTTATCACTAGACCTCACCATATATCACTTTGAACACTTATATAAGATGTTTGTGAAATCAAAACTAGATTTAATGTATTATTCAAAGGAAAAATACAACATCAAACCATCTGAGATTCTCCATACCATGTGTGGAACTAGTAAACAACAGCCAAAATGGTTAGTACTTATAGAATGTATGAGAGGAGAGAGAAATGGAGCTCAAGGGTCATAATTCCCCTTGTCAATGAATGAGAATAATTTATGTTATATAGGAGTAGAGTATGAAATTAACCATGCAAGGTCTATAAAAATGTCCCTCTAAGGCATGAAAATCCTTAAATCTAGTGTAGCACCCTTCAACTGGCTTCTTAGAAACTATCTTCATCATTGGATTCTTTTGATCATTCCAAAGTAGACTAGGAAGAGTTTCCATATGTGCACTATGATGGGGGACTTACATACAAGATTCAATATTCATTATATGTCTCCCTAACCATTATTTTTCTTCTGGATAAGTGTTCTCATTGCTTGCAGTCACCATCATCCTTCTTTCACTCATTCCTTAGACTTAAAATTCAAGTGATATTTATTTTTACAAACAAATACATGTAAGGGGTGTTATGACACCTATAAATATTCTTATTATCCTTAAATCCATCAATCAGACCTTAAAAGGCCTCCCAATTAGATTTATCACCTTCTCACTTGGTGATCACTCTTCATTCTCATTGTCTTCCACAGACTACCTGAAGTAAAGGTGATTGCAGAGGTGCTTGTGTGACTTTTTGAAGTAATAAATGAGCATTAGGATTTATATTAGGTCCCCACTTGATCTCCCAAAATTATTATCATCTTTCAACTCTCCCTTGAACCTGTACAACATCAAAATCTATCAATAAAACTATTTCTATACCACATCTGTACAAATAAGATACAAGCCAATATGAAGGGAAGGAATATAAGGGAGTTATATGCAAATAAAAATCACTTTCATAATCATACTATCCCATTTGGATGCATTTATATCCACCCTTTTCCCATTGGGTCATGAGTAAGGGTTTTGGAGGGGTTTGAGTAGTTTTGACTCTTAAGGATTGTTCATACAATCTTGAAATTGAAAATTTATAAAAATCCCACTAGAATCATGTTTTAGGGCCCTTTTCAACATCTCTTAACTCCTCAGGTATCCATGCTAAACTTCCTTACAGATATGAACTTCCAAAGATGGCCTCTTGAGCCCTTCTTTGCATTCTATATACCCCAAGTTGCTCTTAAGACATTAAATGACTTTCCCATGACTTTATATGAAAATTAAAGGCTTTAAACAATATCATACCCCATAGTGAAGGTATTAAAATGTATTGGAATGATTACTTGGTGCTAGAAATAATATTAAGACCTCTTAAGGTTTTAGGCCTAGACTAGGCCTAAAGGCTTAAACTATTTCTTGTTGTTCACAACCAGCTCTAAGTGGTTTCTCAATATTTCAAGGCCTCATTTATGTTTTTTCATGATTAACATAACCTACCATACCATTCTGTAGTGCTTTAAGACCTCTCATCTCACCTTCTTACCTTTTTTAGACACCTAAATCTGGCCACCGATAACCTCCAATCAGGGTTTTAACCAATTTCCACCCAAAATGCACAATTTGGCCTAAAAACACTAAAATACACAAAATGACATGAAACTAACATATTCAAGATCTGATTTTAGCCAAGGTATCCCTAAATGGGGAAATGTAATTTATGGGCTAGCTAACTTTGATCAGATCATTTTGAGTCAAAATGTCAATTTTACACCTAGGTGCTCTGGATTTCTCTTTCCTATTAGATATCTTGCATAAGATGCGTGCCTTTATTATTTTTTATTGGTAACATTATAAATGGGAATACAGATCTAATGCATCTAACATTACCTTCCAATTCCAATCCAGTCTAATTTTAGACCAATAACAAGGCAGTCTGATCAATTTGAGTGATTTGTACACAAAGTGCTTAAACATTCTTAAGAGATAATTAACCCAAATCAAGGCATAATTAATAATTCCATGGAAACTTGTTGAATAATTTGTTTTGGAAATGAATATTGAATATCTTCATCATCAGTGACCTTATTTCTTGAGAAGACATCCCTAGGACATAAATGCCATAAATATCAAGATTCATGCCCTTCATGCCTCTTAATTGCCCCTTATTCCAATGTCATGATGAGGATAATTATAAACTTAATTCCAAAAATTAAATTAATCCTCAACCACACATCTCAATCTCAAATTGGATAGTCAAGTTGATTCTAGATATTCTCAAAAATCTATAAATAGAGAGGCCATGAACATCATTTATAAGCTATTTTGGTGCAAAGTTATAATGCAAAAATATCTTCAACAATCCATTGCAATTAGTGTTATCATGATAAATTGATTCCAATCCAAGCCAAGCCACAAGCTAAAGGTGCCAAGGAGATATGGAGGTAGTCAAGCTTTCATTGCCAAGGACTTCATGAGTACAAGATGAGCAAACCACCACTACAAAGGCATTTGGAGCATCCAAGGAAGGTGAAGGAATTATTGTGTTTTATTCCTTAATTTTTAGTTGTGTTTGTCATTTGTTTTTTTAACTAAGCTCTTCCTAGTGTCTAGGCCCAGAGATGTTATGCTATTAGTGTGTTTCTTTCATCTTGTTTTTATTTTGGAACTAACACCATACTAACCACCCTCTCTTGAGTCAAATTCATAGATCACATAATGGAATGCCCGATGGGACTAGATGCATCTCACACCTGAAGGAGATCATTTTACAACTCTAAAATATTTATTTAAGCCCTTAAAACTCTTTCAAATTAATTTTCTAACTTTATTTTGTCATTTTTATTTGCCACGATTTTACACTGACAAGTAAGACTGACATCAGTTACATAGTTTAACTGATGTTGATTAATAAAACCAACATCAGTTAGATCTCATTTATCCAAGTTAACCATCATCGGTTGTACATAGCCAATTTTGGTCACCGTGTTTTTCTAAAAACATAGACACGAGATCTTATTTTCCAAAGTTTATTGTTTTAAACTCAAAAGATCTTCAAAGTTAAAGGGCATGCTAACATTTTTGCTACAGGACCAAGCTTGACATTTGATAAAAGGATGTTTAAATCACCTTTTTCATGCTTAAAAATCAATAGGAACTTTGTTTTTTAGTGTTTCAAAAAAGAATTTAGATGCTTAAATGAATGTTTTCAAAGTTCACAATCTTAAGACTAAGGGGTCAAATGAACACCACCAAACTTTTCATTTGGGTCTAAATTTGAACACATTTATCAATTCTTGTTTGCAATAGTTAATTAGATTTTTTTTTTTTGGCAAAAAGAGGAATGTTACATGTATGTTCTTCTATTTTTTCCCTATAGGGAACCCTTGGAATCAAAAGTGCCATTCCTATTACAAATATCCTAGTCCAAGGCTTAGAAAGAAAGTCATCTAAAGCACTTCTCAAAAACTCTTCAAAGTTTGGGTGACCTTGAAAATGACCCTAAAGTCTTTCTAATTTCATGCTTTATTTATTTTTATGCATCTTGGCTTGTGAGGGGGACTTCATCACCTCATACAAGTTATTTAAGGAAGCTTTGACTTGGGCTTTTATCTCTTGGCATTGATTTCATTTGGCTCCTTTGGAGTTGCACACAGGACGTAGTGGAACTTTATACATCACACTACACTAACCGAATAGTAGGATGTAGTGGTTGCAAAAAGGACCAGACCTTTTTTCAATAAGCCATGTGATACAAACCCAAAATCTGTGCTTTTCTTTTGCATTGTTTGGATTGAAATTCATTGTGTAATTAATTCCCCTAGATCATTATGAAGCTTGTAATATCTTAGAAAAATCCTCACTTGTCACGGAAGTATTGTTGGTGCAAGGTGTGCCTCAAGGTCCATGTCACAATACTATCATTTGAGATAAGGGGGGTGTAAAAACCCTACTATATAATGCACATTTACTTTTAGATGAAGACTTAAAATCCTCTCAAATGATGTAAATCGATGGATTCCAACAATACCAAACAACCTTGTTAGTTTAAGATCTAAGGGAAATTAATTAGTTGGTCTTGTCCTAGATTAAAGTCTTATTTAAAGTCAAAACTTGGTGTAAATAAATAATCCAAACCAAACACATAGTCTAAATTTTCCTTTGAACAAAGAGGCATTATGCTGCCCATGTGAGAACATCAATTTACCTTGTTCAAAGTTCATCAAAAGCTTGAGAGTCATATCATCCACTTTGGTGCAGTTATGTTGCGCAATTGAGTCTAGACCTTTACCAAAGTTTTTTAAGTCCTTCACTTATAATCTAAATTTGGAATTGCACCTTTACAAGTTCATAAGGTTGATGCATTAAGTGGGCTCACCATTTGCACTAAACTTGAGGTAACTTAGGTTTAATTTCCAATTTGGGTTGAAGGCCATTTAAGACTCATGATCATTATCATCACTTGATAGACTTAAGCCATTTTGTGATAAACACTTGCACTTTGAGTCTATACACCACAACATTTTGAGTCAAGAAAAGTAGTGTTATGTTGTAAAAATTATGTAAAAATGCCTTTGCGTTAGAGAGTTTGAAATAAACTATTTTGTCACACCTTTTGGTTAGTCTAGCATCATTATGCTTCCCAAAACATTTCAAATATTGTTTCATAGGCCCTCTTGCATAGAGTTACAAATTTGTTCCTACATTTTTAGATCAATCTGAGTATACTTTTGTGATCCTTTGTCTAAAGCACAGTTATATTGTTCACCTTTGTCTAGCTTATTTGTCAAAAGAACCAAGTTTTATACCATTATTTATGAGAAAATAAACTATTGCTAAAAGTTCCTATTGTTTCATACCTTATACCTAGTTGATCAAGTTCATGACCAAGAATCAAATGCCTAGTGTTTGTTAGAAGTGTTTCAAATCCATTAGATTAAAAATTTCATCTATTTTTAAATTTTAGCTTTTGACGCCATTTGGCCAAGAGTCCTAACACATGCCTTGTTTTAGCCTATCTTTTGATGACGTTTTTGGCCAAAAGACCTAAAAACTTTTAAATTCTTAGATGAAATTGATTTGAGACACTTTGACCTTAGAGTTTGACATTTTGATTTTTGGTCCATTTACTTGCTTATCTTTGTGTGAATGGTGAAACATTAGATACTTCACGCTAGCTTGTTTCCTTACAAATCTTTGCATAAACCTTTTGATCTTTTTAACAAATCTAGACGAAGTTGGAACATCATCTTTTTTATATTCTACCCTTTTTAGAGTTTATATAACTCTTTGACCTTTTATCACAAAGCATTGACTATGGATCCCAACATGTTTCCTATAGTCATAGTGGACTTATGTACAATCTAGGGATTAGTAATGTAGTTGTGCAAGAATAAATGGTGCAAGACCCCTATGAAGATAATTCTACTTAAGAGATTAATTTTTATCCCTCTTATAATACTCAATCAGTAGCACAAAGCCAAGATCCATCAGCTAACTATCTGGTTAACATACAACCTTCTTCAGAACAAGACTAAGAACAAACCATGTAATACCTAGCTACAATACCCATAGTGGATGAGCCAATTTTTAAAAAGTCATATTCTGCTAATGCATCTTACATGTGTGATCCATTTTTGTTTGAGTGACATTTGTTAGAGAGCAAAGATGAGATTTTGGTTAGAGCCATAGAGGTAGGGGCCAAGTTTCCAGCAGATTTCCCTCATGAAAATTTACCATGTCTAGTAAGAATGATCCACAATATCATTTACGATCAATAGGCTTCTTCTAGCAATCCGAGGGCTCTAATCCAAACAACATATCAAGACCCTACTATATCTAATTGAGGTAAAAACATCATGGAAGATCACTTTAACAAAATACAAATAGCATATCAAACCTACTTGAATTTAGAACTTGATTTCAATCAAATGAACATGGTAAGTAAGCCTCTTATTGACCTAGTTCCTTCAATAGGAGTGTTGATAGAGTTAACTGGACAAGACAATTCAAGTTTTGACCTATTTGTACAAACTAATTTGATAGATAACTTGATGCATATGCCTGTTATTAAATAAGTGTCTTCAACCTCTATACATAATAGTGAGCCAAACATAGTGGATAATGTGAAAATAGTGTCCAAACCTGATCAAAGTGGTACTAATGCATAAACAACTAGCCAACAACATGTGCCTATAGTTAATACCATGAGTAGATCATCATACCATGGAATAGGAGTTTCTACACCCTAGCCTTAGCTAGTTGTTTTCTCAAGTATATAACCTATAGGATTAGGTAATCAAACAATGGCCAATGCCATGCCTTAATGACAGAATGTGATGAATCATACTCCCCCTCAACAAGTATCAATTATTATTCCACAATAGCATACATAATCTAGTGTATCAACACAACAAAGGATAAATACATTACCACCTCAATTAGGGGCAACTAATATTCCACCTCACCAGGTAATGATGAACATACCTCTTCAGTCACAGACTAATATTCCAATTCAAAACCAAGCAATGACTAGTCAACAACATGCAAATATTGGTCAGTGATAGATAAATCTGCAACCTACTTTAACTTCCTCATAGGGATTCATGCAACAAGGAGGTCCTCATGTTTCTCGATTACCTACTAGACAATCGTTGGTTCAAAATGTGACATAAATTTAGAAACAAGGTCTTGGTCTACAAGTTCCCACTCCACATCAAGGTTTGATTAGTCAGTAGCATGTCCCTTTTCAAGTATAATAGGCATAGTATAGTTATATCCATCTATCCTAACCACAAAATCCTCTAATTCAAACCTTCATCACCAACCCAAACCAAAATATTTCATAACCAATTATGCAATTTCAAATACATCATAACCCATGTATGCGTATTCTTGGTCCATACCCTAACCCAACCAATATACCCCAACAGGTATCTCCATCATACCCTAGTCAAAGTGTCCCACTTGTGACATCCCAACCATCTACTCAAACCAATATTCTCCTTCAAATCAATGTTCCAATTTCCTATCCTAATAATTACAATAGATGAAGGATGTAATTGATACCATTCAAGCAGGTAAACAAATTAAAAAGTTCAAATTGGATGACATGTGTTCTTATCCATTCAACATGGAGTATTTGTAGATACCATTTCCTCCAAGATACGAACCACCCAAATTTGATAAGTATAAAGGGAAAGGTGACCCTAAGGCTCATTTGATCGAGTTCTTTGTCGCATGTCAACCAATGGTATATAACAACATATACCTTTTGTTGTTGTTTCTAAGGAGCTTGGTTGGACAAGCCTTGGAGTGGTTTTTAAAGTTTCCCAAGAATTTGATAACAGATTTTGATAATATTTTTTATAAGTTTATGTAGCATTTTTTCTATAATCTTGAGTATGATATTTCATTAGTGGACTTGACACAACAAAATCAAAAAGTTGGTGAAATTTTTGTAAGTTACTTACAATAATGGAGAGATCTTGCAAGCTATTTCACCCATAGTTTACTAGATAAACAATTAGTCACTGTGTTTACTAAAATTTTATATAGTGAGATAGCTTACAATTTGGAATTATAATGTGCACATACGTTTGAAGAGATCATTGATAAAGGTTTGTTGATCAAGTGGGTGCTCATCAATAAAGGAGTCATCAAGCTTAATTGAACTAATCAAAATCAAGGTACTAATAAGGTAAATGGTCAAAATCAACATTCTCTTCAAGCGCAAGCATCACAACTAGCACAGGCCAATAACTAAGAAAGACTAAAGCAATTCAACCATAATAGGAATGTTATGGAAAATTAAGTAACCAAATCCTATCATGTCCAAATGGTGCAAACATCATTTGCACCACCTTTTCATCTTACTCCTACCCATCAACTTCTCCAACCAATGTCACAAGCACAACAACCAAAACCAACACAACAACCTTTACCATTGTAAACCCCTCCTCTTAAGAGAATTATGCTTGCACGTCGTGTCTTTAGTGACCTAGGAGAACCTATTGAATCTATATTTTGAAATATTACTACCACTAATCTAATTAGTTGTCCTATACCAAAACATTATCCATAGGGCATTCCTTATCCTGATTGGTATTGTGAAAATGAATTTTATGATTATCATCAGGTCAATGGACATAATCTATGAAGATGTGTCCAAATCAAGCATTTAATTGAAAATATGTTAGAGAATGGGGAAATAACATTGGATAATGGTGATTCCACTTCCAATCAAACTCTTTGGATTTATCAAAACCCATTTCTTCAACATAACAATCAACAACAATAAAATGATTAGCAACAAAAACAATAATGACTAGTGCAGTAGCAAAATCAACAGTATCAAAATCAAAGGCCGAACCAATAAAATCAACAAAATTAGTAGCAAAACCCATAATGATATAACAATGGACAAAACTAATTTCAAAATGGTAACAACCAACAAACCTACCATGTAGTTGCACATAACTACAACAGGGTTGTAGGTCATATTGTAGGGGGTAGTGTTAATCCCATCTCCATTAATCCTAGACCAAGCACTAATTAGCCTAGACCATTGCTAACCAACAACATTAAACCAAATTACATGGATAATCATTCTTTGACCAAGGAGTGCATATATGAAAACTATCAAATTAATACTTCCCCTTTTGGACCCTATATCAATAACTCATCCTTGCCACGTGACCACATGCGAGTGCACCAATAACTGGGACTTGTCATGTCTGGTCCCACACCATTTCTAACATTTGTTAGCAATAATGGTCTAGTATTTAATTTTGATTGTGTAATCATAACTCATAGGTCAAAGATTATTATCCCAAGCCTACAACTATCTACCACTTTGCCTATCATCCAACCAACCATTCAGTCTCAAAATAAATCATTCACTCTTGACCAAGACAAGAAGTTTGATATTGTGAAACAATTACATAAGACATTAGCACAAATTTCTATTTTAGATTTGTTGTGAACATTAATAATCTACAAGAACATCTTGAATGAGTTTTTGACCCAATCCATTGTTGCTAGTGACATATCCTTTGATAAATTTCAAGCTTTAGTTGGACACCTAGCTCCAGCCCAACAAGTCACACTCAACCAAAGTGATATGTCTTCTCTTGGCCCACTCCATAATAATCCATTATACATAAAAGTTTATATAATATGGCATAAAGTGAAATGTGTCCTTATAGACAATGGATCCAGCCTCAACATAGTGTCTCTAAATCTCATCAAGCTTCTTGGGTACACAATGGTAGATCTCCAAATAGAAACAATAACCATCAAAGCCTATGATAATCAAGAAAGAGAATCACAAGACACCATTAGTTTGCCAGTTATCATTGGGCCTTTGACCCATGATACACTTTGCCATGTACTTGATCTTGATTTATCATATAGTATGCTTCTAGGCAGGCCTTGATTACATGAGATTTGTGTAGTCCCATCCGCATTACACCAAAGTATCAAGTTTTCCAACTCAGGGATGGAAGTGAATATTCTAGGAGATTTACACCCATATGAACACTGCAAGCATCTTGAGGCTGAATTTCAAAGCTATAATTATCAGTATGGTATGAATCCAAGTTCCAATCAGGATAAAGGAAAGGCTATACTTATTGATCCTTCACCAAATAATTGCATAGATCCTAATACCTTAGATTCCCTTTCCCACATGCCACCTCCTGAAGCTTCCAATCACTTCACCATTTTAGATAATGGACTAGGAGAGTATGTGACCCATGATGCATTTCATATTACCAATCTTCCTCAGAATCCAAAAACCTTTGGGTGACCTAAAGTCACCCCACATATGCATTAGCAATAAAAGAACAAAGATAAGGGACCTATCATATTTGTACCAACATCTAACCTAAAACTTGACCCTCTTGAAGGGGATGAATCATGGTTATATAATGACAACCAAGCTGATTCTTATAAAAGTACAAAGTATCCTATTCCTAATAGGATCATAGAACATCACAATTATGAAGGAAGAGGCCTTAGACTAAATCAACAAAGAACCATCGGGCCAATTTCCATGCCTAAGTATAAAAGACCTTATGGACTTGGATTTAAACCACCTGAGGGTGACCCCACATATCTTATTCAAACTCTATCACCAACAACTAGTGAGGATGATGCTGACAATGAAATAGAGCATGATCATAACCCCACCTTTGATGACCTAGCTAAAACCAACCTGTTTGATAATAATGCCATTTATACCCTTACCCTGGCCATTCATCATAATCTATTACCATTATATTATCCCTAAATGATATATTGGGACCAACAAGAATCTAGTCTATCAATTGATGAGTTCTAGAATGATGATGCATTATGTGATTTCTTAGGCCTTAGAGACAACATTTTGTTGGGAGATCACAAATCAGGATTCTCAATCACATTGGATCCTATAGCCTATTTTGGAAAGCGAGTGAACACCCTTAGCCAAAACTAAATAAGTAAAACATTGAGGTCCCAAATTGAAAACCTCTTTGAGGTGCTTTCTGACCAAGAAAAAAGTAAAGATAAAGGCCAGTCTAGAGTTGAAAACATGTTTTAGGTGCCATTAGATGGGGGTTTTCATTCTTCTTTGAATTTAGACCAGGAGACCACCAATGATGAACTTGCTTATGGATCTAAGTTCAGATTTGAGAAACATGTATTTGATCAAATTCTTCAAGAATTTATGACTATTTTTGTCACATGACTAGATCTCCCATTAGGGACTTAGATTCATCATGCTTCAAAGAAGTTGAAGAGCAAGTCCTAATGGAGGACCCTAACATAATCCAATAGTTCAAGTCATTGACTACTAACCTGGAAGATGGTTCGATCCTTCTAGTTGAAGATACAACAATGGTAAATATCAGGACTTCATCAGACTTGAAGTGGATAAAATTAGGTGCATCCCTCACTAAGGAGGAACATGACATCTTTACAGCTGTATTAAGATAATTTGTAGGTATCTTTACATAGTCCTATTCTAACATGCTAGGTTTAGACCCTACCTTGGTTCTACATCACCTTGTGGTTAATCCTGATGCTAAACTAGTAAAACAAAAGCTATGTAAAGTACATCCTCACATTACTATATTGGTAAAGAAAGAGTTGTAAAAACTCTTAGAAGTAGGATGTATCTGATCCATTAACTACTCAAAATGAATTTCTAAGGTGGTACCTGTTTGCAAAAAGCCTAAAGGGATCAAAATTTATACCAATTTTCATGACATCAACAAAGCTTATCCTAAAGATGATTTTTCCTTTCCTAATATCAACATGATTGTTGACTCCATGATTAGTTATGAAATTCTTTCACTCATAGATGGTTTTTTAGGATACAACCAGATTAGAATAGCACCAGAAGATCAACATAAAACAACATTCACCACTCCATGAGGAAAATTTTGTTATCAAGTAATGTCATTTGGCCTTAATAATGTTGGAGCTACATATCAAAGGGCCATGACTATCAAATTCCATGATATGATGCATGATATTGTTTAAGACTATGTTGATGACATATTAGGAAAATCCAAAACCAGGGCTGATCATTTAGTAGTGTTACATAAGATATTTGAAATATTATGAGAGTACAAGGTTAGACTCAATCCAAAGAAATGTGTATTCGGTGTAACTTAAAGAAAATTACTTGGCTTCATTGTGTCTCATAGAGGTATTGAAGTTGATCTGGCTAAAGTCCATGTTATATCTAAGATGCCACCACCAACAATTATGAAGCAACTCCATAATTTATAGGGAAAGATCTAGTCAATTTGATGCTTCATCTCTCAGTTAGTAGACAAGTGCCATCCATTTACACACCTTTTGAAGAAGGGAGTTGCATTTCACTAGGATGATCACTGCCAAACAGCTTTTCAACAATTGAAAGACTATCTTGTTAATCCACCTATTCTATTACCTCCTATGCCAGGAAACCCATTCTTGTTATACCTATCATCTACCAACCATGATTTAGGGGAATTCTTGGCTCAACATGATGATAACGGAAAAGAGCATGTTGTGTACTACGTAAGGCATCCTTGGTTACATATGAACATAACTATGCACCTATTTAAAAATCTTGTCTAGCCATGGTCTTCACAACTTAGAAACTATGCCATTACATGTTGAATAATAAGACCATGGTCATTTCAAAAGTAGATATGCCTAAGTATCTACTATCTAAAATAGCTTTGCAAGGTAGAATGGCTAAATGGATCATGCTTCTCAGTGATTTTGACATAGAGTATGTCAATCAGAAGGCAATTAAGGGACAAGTTCTTGTAGATAAACTTATTGAAGCACCTCTCATAGACACACAACCATTCACATTCCAATTTCTTGATGAATCCATCATGACCGTCATTGACACACCCCTTGAGGAGTAGCCCTAGAAACTATATTTTGATGGTTCATTTAATGTACATGGATTGGGGGCAGGCCTATTGTTTATTATACCATAGGGGGATCTAATCCCTAAATCATTCAAAATCAGATTTCCTTACACAAACAAAATGGCCAAGTATGAAGCACTTATTTCAGGACTTCAATAATTAGTGCATTGGAATATATCTCATCTCTAATTTTATGGTGATTTGTAGTTAATCATGAATCAAGTCATGAATCATTTTTATACCAAAGATGATAAGTTGGTTTCATATAAAGCCATGGTCGACACTCTTAAAAAAAAATTTACCAACATTTAGTTTGAGCACACACCAAGGGCTAGTAATAGAACTGTATATGTCATGGCTACTATTGGCTCTTTGATTCAATAAATAGATAAAGATAGAGAGTATTAGTTCCTCATCAAGAATTTTTCAGCACCAGTTCATGAACCTTCAATCATTATAATGATTTGTGATATTGTTGGTCCTAAATCTATCTGGTACTCAGACCTTTACAACTACCTTCATGAACAAGTTATGCCACCTAACCTATCTCAAAAACAAACCAAAGAATTTATTTATCGTTCCACTCATTATACTCTGCTTGGATCCACCCTTTACCATCATATTTCTAATGGAATGATGCTTCATTGTTTAACTTTGGCAAAGTCTATGATAGCATTAAGAGAAGTTCACAAAGGAGTATGTGGCTCTCATTCTAGTGGGGTATTCCTATCCAAAAATATCTTACGTAATATTTATTATTGGCCCATAATGGATGCAAATGCCACTGCATATGTAAAAAATTATGGCAAATGTCAATGGCATGCTAATTTAATTCATGCCCCAACAAAAATCTAAAATTGATGTTGACACCATGGCCATTTTCTGCATGGGGACTTGACCTCATTGGGAAGATTAACCCCACTTCATCTGACGGCCATAAACATATCCTTACCACCACTGAGTATTTCACTAAATAAGTTGAAGCTATACCCCTCACATGATTGAAAAGCATATTTTCAAATTCATTTTTAACCATCTGATTTGCTACTATGGTATCCCCTCTAACATTATATATGATAATGGAGGATCATTCAAGAACAAGGATGTCAATTAGCTATGTACTGAATATACCATCATGCAACATTTTTCTATAGCTTATTACGCTCAAGGTAATGGTCAGGCTGAGGCATCTAACAAAACCATTGTCAATATCCTCAAAAAGATTGTCAATGATGTCAATCATGATTGGTACCTTCATATATTCCCTACCTTTGGGGCATACCCTACCAATCACCATAATCCCACATGAGCCACTCTATGCTCACTTATTTATGGTACTAAAGCCATACTTCCCATTGAGATCAAATTGCCTTCACTGTGCATCTCTTTTAAACATGTCTTGGATGATCATGACTATCGAGTAGCTCACATGTGAGAGCTAGACCTACTTGATGAGAAATGCATAACTATGCTCAACAATATTCAAGCATATCAAAATTGACTCAAAGGCCACTATAATCAGTGTGTTAAGTATAGAACATTTGAACTTGGTGATCTTATTCTTAAAAAAACCAAAAGAATACCACAATAGAAAAGAAACATAAAGGAAAATTCAAACCAAACTAGATAGGGCCTTTCATCATTACTGTAGATTATGGATCAGGAGCATACAGGCTGGCCACACTAGATGAAGATGAACTTCCTAAGCCAATGAATATTATTCATCTCAAGTAGTACTATGTTTGAGCGCTAAGGTGTATTATCTATAAGGACCATTTCAGTTATGTCATTTTATTACTATTCTTCTTTTTACATAATACCATCCTTATCCATCTTCTTCACCATATCCACTTTTTGCTTCTGACTTATCAGCCCAGTCTATTCTAAAAATCTTAGCCTATTTGACCTTGGTTTTTTCCATTCATTACGCATTTTTAGTATCAAGGTATTTGATTATTTTCATCAGTTGGTTCAAGAGATTTAGATAGATATTGTATTTCAAGACAGTGTAACAAAAGTATTGGCAATTGTATCCTTCATTTGTTATTCCTTTCTTACCACTGATCTTGCTACGAATTATAACTACCTTTGGGCAAAGTAGTACCATCGATCTATGCCATTATGTCTTAGTTATAACTACTATGGGCAAACTAGGGGAAACATAATGCCTTGATGTACTAACTTGCCACTTCTAATATCATACTATGCCTTTTTACCAACTGTGCCTATTTTGTTTGAATTGACTGCTACACTCATCAAGTTCCTTTGATGTAAAGGAAGAACTAAAGTGACTTGAGGTCCTACTCTGAGACTATGTAGGTAACACTCAATACTTATTAAGGTCAGCTCAGTAACCCTTTTCCCCATGCTCTCACCATTTTGTGAGCAACCTTAACCATGCTCTCACCATTTTGTGAGCAACCTAAGCCACACTTTCACCATTTTACGAGCAACCAAGGCCACATTCTCATCATTTTCAGAGCAACCTAAGCCATGTTATCACCATTTTATGAGTAACCTAAGCAATGCTCTTGCATTTTTATGAGCTTGACCCATTTTAGTGTCTCATCATTCTTGATCGATTTGAGATACTTTAAAAAATTCCAAAAATATTTGAAAAATTGTTAGAAAAGAACAAAAACATTGACCACTTCTTTGCCTTAAGGATTCTAGGAACCCTTAATAAGTTACAAGAAAATCACTTGTCATTTAGTTTCTCCATCTTTTTTGGCTTTTTTCTCTCACACACTTGCCATTTTTCAAGACCATTCCTATTCTTCTATCACATCTATTCTATTTATTTTCCTCGATTATGACATTCTTCCCATTCCCTGGGAGAACTACATTTGGCCTAAAGTTTTTTATTGGATATTAAATCCATGGAACTATTTAGGTATCATCCACTTTCCTATTGCATATGGAGACATCTTGGCCAACCCCTTCCTTTTCTTTTATTCCCCCATTTTGTTCATTTGTTAAGTTATCACCTATTTTCTAGGGGTAATGTTCATAGGGTTTCTATTACATTGTTTGTTTGTTTATTTCTACTTATTTTATTTATGCGTCTACATGTTTGTTTGCTTTTAGAACTACTGCCTTGATTCATTTTATGTGTGTTCATTGGGTGATTCCTTTCCCACACTTACACTTGAATCCATCCATATTCATATGTTTACATTGTCATCATTGTTTCTATCATTGGTACATTATTTTCTATTGAGAATTGGATTATGGGTGTTAGTCCTCATCCATATTTTGGCTAAGTCATCATGATGTTATACCATGATGCCTACCGACACATGATACAAAAAACTTAAGCTTTAAGAAGTCTATTCAATAATGGCAACATCTCTTCAACATCGATATTCTGATTCCATCTTAATCATATCCCAAATAGAGTAATTAATCATGAAAGAATTTCAACCTTTATTAGATCAGATGAGCATCTCCCTAATAGTAGTTTGTTCTAATTCATCATTACCCTCTATGTTAAGTTATCATCATCCTCAACCAATTTTATCATGTTTTCCATAATCGAGGTCCAATGATTATAACCACCTATGGGCAAATCATTTCACACCATCCCACCTGCATTTCTCAATGATTATAACTGCGTTTGGGAAAATCATTGTGTTGTCACCACTTTACTTTTTCTACCCATATAGGGGCATGTTATTATATTATTTGTCTATCCTAACTAGGGCAACTCCATCTTCTCAATGATTATAACTGCCTTTGGGCAAATCATTGTGTTATCATACCACATTACCAGTATCAAGGTATAATGCTTATAACCACCTTTGGGCAAACCATTGTACACCATCCCACTTGCATTCTCAAAGATTTTGACTACTTTTTTAGTATCATTGTGTTTTCACCCCATCATCTTTCCTTTATTTAGTCCCCTCATTTTGCTTTTTTCTTTTCAAGAGACCATTTGTCGACTTACTTGTGCCAATTGTTCCCTCGAGGGGGAATCATATAGTTAGTTTATTATCATTATAGTTATAGGCATACATAAAATTTTCATTATTTGAAAATATGTTACTATGTTTATATCTTACAATGCTTTCCCAAATAAGGGAAAATTGTAGACACCTAAATCTGGCTACTAATAACCTCTAGTCAGGCTTTTGGCCAATTTCCACCCAGAATGCACAATTTGGCCTAAAAACACTAAAACATGTAAAATGATGTGAAACTAACATATTCAAGTGCCAATTTTGGCCAAGGTATCCCTAAATAGATAAATACAATTTATGGGCTAGCTAACTTTGATCAAATCATTTTGAGTCAAAATGTTGATTTTGCACCTAGGTGCTCTGGATTGCTCTTTCCTATCATATCTCTTGCACAAGATGCATGCCTTTATTATTTTTTGTTGGTAACATTATAAATGGTAATATGGATCCAACACATTTGACATTACCTTCCAATTCCAATCCAATTGAATTTTGGACCAATAACAAGGCATTTTGATCAATTTGAGTAATTTGTGCACAAAGTGCTTAAACATGCTTAAGAGCTAATTAACCCAAATCAAGGCATAATTAATAATTCCATGGAAAATTGTTGAATAATTTTTTTTATAATTGAATATTGAATATCTACATCATCATGTGACCTCTTTTCTTGGGAAGACATCCTTAGGCCATAAATGCCACAAATATTAGGATTCATAACCTACATGCCTCATCAATGCCTTCCATGATGCCCTCCATGCCTCTTAATTTCCCCTTATTCTAATGTCATGATGAGGATAATTATAAACTTAATTCCAAAAATTAAATTAATCCTCAACCACACATCTCAATCTCAAGATGGATGGTTCAAGTTGATTCTAGAAATTCTCAAAAATCTATAACTAGAGAGGCCATGAACATCATTTCTAAGCTATTTTGGTGAAAAGTTATAATGCACAAATATCTTCAAGAAGACATTTCAATTAGTTTTACCATAAAAAATTGATTCCAAGCCAAGCCAAGTCACAATCCAAAGGTGCCAAGGAGATATGGAGGTAGTCAAGCTTCCATTGCCAAGGACTTCATGAGCACAAGCTGAGAAAACCACCACTACAAAGGTATTTGGAGCATCTAAGGAAGGTGAAGGAATTCTTGTGTTTTATTCTTTACTTTTTAGTTGTGTTTGTCATTTTTTTTTTTAACTAAGCTCTCCCTAGTGTCTAGGCCTAGAGATGTTATGCTATTAGTATGTTTCTTTCATCTTGTTTTCATTTTTGAACTAACACCATACTAACCATCCTTTTTTTTAGTCAAATTCCTAGATCACACTTTTCTCATGTCAAACCTACAGGGTGTCTTTCTCTGAGAGTGCCCTCCATTTGAGATAGAATAGAGGGTGCTTCCCCTATTTACTTAAGAAAACTAACATTATGAGGATCTCAAATAGGTCATGGGGACCCTCTACACAAAACCTTAGGTCTGAATCACATTTTTAGAACCTCCACACCTCACAAAATTCAAGGTAGACTTTATGTATTAGTGACTTTGCAAAGACCTTTGGTCATGACTATATTTTTACTTTGAATATTGGATCTTTCCCTATTTCCTTATCTTGATAATTTCATGATATGGTCATTATAATTTATGAGGATGTTCTAATCATGCCCAACACTCATGATTTCTTGCCAATTCCTAACTTTCACCCTATATTGGCCTAATTAGTAGATAGTTTACTTTGTGTTGACTATAAATGCATGTTTTGGAGCTCTCTTGTAGATGCCTTCCATGTTAATGTCTTGTATATCATGATCCACTAATATACTTGAACTCCTTAATAGCATCTCATAGTCATATAGATCTATTCACATTATACCTATGTTAGGCTAACATCCAAACTATCATACCCTAGTGTGTAGTCACTCTACCATTAAACTATAGATGATCATTCTAAGATAAAAAGGACCCTTATATATGGTTTACAAACTTTGAACCCTATGTTACACACCTTAGGGCCTTCTTGAATTTGTTGGGGTCAACTCCAATTGGCAAATATTCATGTTTACAGGGTTCCCATCTCTAGGTTCATATCATGAACTTGTAGGTGCCTATAGTTAGATTGTAGGTGACATTTTTGAGGATAAAGGTGCACCTATAGGTGATGTTTCACACCAAAACCTTGTATATTTATCTCCTTGGATACTATGGAGACCATGGTGTTCTCTCTATCCAATTGGGGTCATTTTCTTGTAGGTTATACCTCCATCATACCATTGTTGGACTGTGAGATCTTTTGAAGTTCAAAACACTATAGAAAACACTAAAAACCTATAGTGAAAGATTGTTTGAGTTTCAAACCTTCTTATGTCACCCTTTCTTGTCCGAAAATTCATGATATTTTCCAAGGAATTACCCCTACATGTGGGCTACATGATGAGATCATTCTAATCTATCTAGACCGTATGTCACCCTATCATGAAATGATCAAAACACAACATCCCTATTTTGGAAAGTTCAAGGTAACATGTCTCTAAAACTCTTTTTCCTCATATGAGCATGACTCTTAAATTTTGTTTACAATATGATGATTTTAGGACTATCACAGTGGCATTTTCAATGATCATAGGCCTTAGTGAAGGTCCAAACAAGATCAAACACCTAATATTCAATTGTCCACTCCCCTATCAGGACCACTTGTAGCTATATATGTAGGAGGTTTATATGTGAATATATGATATATGAATGTGCACATGGTAGATTGGTTCTACAACCCTTCCTATATCTTTACCATTGATTATATGATGCTCTCCATGTTTTTAAACTTGATGAGGCTCTCAAAATAGTTCTGTTGTTCCCAAAATCCATCACTTGTTTTTGTGGACAATATGTCAACCATTTTGGTCATGCAAGCCAAAATGATCTTTTCCTTTCTCAAAAAAATGTTCTGAGCAGTCAAGTTTTTCAGTCGCGCAAGCCTTTTTCAACTAAGGAAATCGCAGGTTCAACAGGCAGGTTTTCACAAGAAGTTCAAAAAACACTTAAGGCATTTCATGAAAAAAATTGTAAGGAATGAACCTTTGAACCATTGAAATCCACTTCCAAGAGTTCAAAAGGTTCAAAGTTCAAAGAGTTCAAAGCTCAAATGACGGGCTTTGTAGAGTTGGAATAGATTGTTGAACCATTGAACTCCGCTTCAAAGAGTTCATAGTCTAATGGATTCAAAGCTTCAACAGTGAAGTTCATTAAAATGGAACGAATTAGCAAAAAAATGAACCAATGAACGATTGAACCATTGAACTCTAAAAGGTTCAAAGTAGTTCAAAGGTTCAAACGAGTTCAAAAGGCTTCAAAGAGTTTAAAGGGTTCAAAGTTCAAAGTTCAAGTGAAATATTCCAAAAGATGTTTCAAGCAGAAGACTTCAGAAGAAAGATTCAAACAATTGGTTCAATGATACGTTGAACTCCTTAAGAAGACTAAGTGAACGTGACTCTTTATCGAACATAAAAGATTAAACTGCTGAATCGTTGAACCACCTGATGAATTGTGAACTATTGAACCATTGAACTGATAAACATCAAAAGGTTCAAAGGTTCAAGGTTCAAAGTGGTTCAAGCGACTAGCAACGTCCCCGTGAACGTCAAAATCAGGGTAATGAAATAACCATTGATTTTCAAAGATACAGACCTAGGAACAAAGCTAGTAGAAAGTGACAAGAGAGCCTGAGAGCTTAGATCACCAAGAAGAGACAAAATGTAATAAGTAAAGAGGGAATGTTATAAGAAATCTAGAAATATCTAAAGGAGAGTTATTCCAGTAGGTGGAACAGTCCACCTGGTGGACATCAGAGAGTACAAGCATTCAAAGGCACGGCCTATTTTTCTTCATCAAAGTAAAGGCAAAGGGACAGCCATGTAAGCATCATAAAGAGGACCAGGCAGCCCATGCTTTGGAAGAGACATTTTGAGATGATTAAAATGCCAAAGTCTAGGCTGGGAATCTGCTCAAGCATGGCCCCTTCACAGAATTTCCAATGCATTGAATACGGCATGGGCCATTTCGTGGAATCAAGCACCAAAGTCTTTCTTTTGTTGCTATATATTTTAATCTCTCATTTTGTATAAAGGGGATCTTTTGGTTATTAGAAGCAAAACTCTGCCCAAATTGAAAGGCATTCCTGAGACTTTGAGCTTAGACTGTTAATCATATTTTGTCATTTGAATGAGAAAGCAAGTAACCTTTCAGACTTTGTGTTGAAATAGTTTGTGTTATCTAGGAAATTATTCTTATGTCTTTTTTCCTAAATACAGTCTTGTCTATTTGATCAAATATCAGAACTAGTGGAAATAACCTAGAAGGTGTCCTAAAACTAACTGTGGGAGACTTTGTGCTACCACAATTGTCTTTAGTTTGTTATGTGTTGACCAAATTTTGCCTGCAGGTAAAATTTTGGTCCCCTTCTTCCCTTGCTGTTCATGCCAGTTATATTGCAGGTTGTTCACATTCAGCATTCTCCGTTTCATGGTGCAAATGTTCAATTTTGAGTTCAATTTCTTGGTTCAAGTTCAAAGGGTTCACTGTTCGGTTTAAGTATTTCAATGTAAACATGTTGAACCTTCGTGGAAGGGCAGTCAAAGCAATAAAGGGACTTTCAGCCGAGTCCAAGGACTTTTCAAAGGGACAGGTGCCAAGAAATCTTCAAGATAGAAGTGCCCGAGAGGATGCCACGTGGACCCGACTGACGTGGCAATGGACCCGATGACATTTTAGCAGGACCCGATGACGTCCCGGTGGACGTCAAATTTAGCAAAATGGTTTAGCCATTGGATCTCAAGCGACGACGCTCGAAAAGCCATCAATTTCAATAGGATGGAATATTCATTGGTTTTCAAAGCTCGACAACTGGATGAGCGTCAAATTTAGCAGAATGAAATAGCCTTTGTTTCCAGCCAAGAAAGTATTGCCAAAGAGTCCAAAATGCAGCAACCTATAGAAAGTTCATTCCTGGGAGGCCGAACGAGTTAGATAGAGACAAATTCAATAAAAGACAAGAGGACATGCACGGAATAAGCAAACAGTTAAGTCCAAGCGGTGCCAATTTGAAGAAGAGACTCCAGTAGGTGAAATAGTGTCAGCGAGTTGACCATGAGAAGATGCAGTAGCTAAGAAATGTAAACAGTTTCTTCATTTTTAATTTAATGGGTGGATAAACCGTGTTTTGCCATTTAAACTTCAAAGTAGGTAGAGCAGATGGCTCATTAATATTTTGAGCAGCTTGTTTCTTTTCATGAACAACCATTTGTAAAAAGAGTGCCAAATGAGCCTCTTAGACTTTCCTTATATATTTGATACTTGTCATTTTGTAATCATCTTTTTGCAATTTTGGTAAGGCACAGCCCTGCTGAAATTTCTACCTAAATCTATAAAGACTATTTTTTACATCTTCTTGGTTAGATTTTTTGTGTATGTCTGAGTGTTTGAGTTGTGTCCAGTCATTGTCTTTAATGCTCTCAAGTTCCAGCACCAACACACCAGTTATCCACAAGGCACCATTGTCTGCAGTTGACAGGAGGAGAGTTCCATTTTGGAGATACAGAGCAGAAGAAGTCATTTACAGTATGTATTTCATAGCATCTTGGTGAGTCTCTGTTCCTGTGTTTTCATAAGAACCTCCCTGCCATTTTCTTGTAGCCTGGTTTCCCTGTCGAGTCTGAGTGTATGTTTGTGCTCTTTGTTCAATTTTGAGAGTAGGTGTGAGAATATCACCTTTATTTTGGTGTATCAACTCCTTAGAGTAGTTTGTTTTCTTGCACTTTCTTCCCTTTTCACCCCCTCAGTTTATATATATATATATATATATATATATATATATATATATATATATATATATGCCTGTATGTATTTTTTTACACTGTCTGAAACAAACAAGATACATCAAAGGGAACTAGCCCATACCTAGAGACTCTCCTCTCCTACTTCACCATCCCACAAGCGAGAGAGGAGTTTCCATGTTGTGAGGAGAGGGCAGGAACATGTTTTCCTGCCACTGGGTGCACTTTCCAGCGTCAACAGTTCTGGCACGCCTGGTGGGACAACAAGTTTTTTAACGCAATAAGTTTTTAGGATTGAAGCTGGTCCTATCACAGCCATTTCAATATTTCCCAACATCTAGCGAATCTAATAGTAAGAGCTTCATTTTCTATATTAAGACTAGTGTCTTAAATTTCTATGCCTAAAGTCACCACTATGTCTGCTTCAAAAAGGATTCCTTTTGAATTTGTTGAACTACCTCTAAATTTTGCTAAAAGATTAAGGTTTAAGAAGACTCATCCTTATCCAACAAGTCATCCTCCTAGACCTGTTATAAGAGACACAGTTACAGTAGAGCCTCAGTTACGCCCCATCCCAGCTATGGCTTTGCCATTTGCAGCCTTCCGTGGTGAGAGCCCCTTGAACCTCCCACAATATGACCCAATTCCAGGGGTAGCTCTAAAAAATGTACCTTCTTTCGATGGATTGGGACCCATTACAGTCGTTGAGCACATCAAAAACATTTCTAATCTCACCAATATTCACAATATAATAGAGGAAAATGTCAAAGTTAGATTACTAGCTTTGTCTCTTAAGGGCAAGGCTCTTGACTGGTACAGGACCTTGCCTGTGAATTCAATCCATTCCTAGAATGAACTCGATATTTAGCTAACAGACCGTTTTGGGGAAAAAAGTGACGACCTCTCACTTGTTGAGTAGTTGATGACCATACAGAGGGCTCTGCATGAATATATGCAGGACTTTAACACAAGGTTTCAGAAGACCTGGCAGAGGATTCCCATCCTAGTAAGGCCGACTCCTAGCTATGCTTTTTTATACTACTTGAAAGCATTAAACAGTGATGTTTCAGTCATGATACAATCTATGGGAGGGCATATATTTCTTGTTGCTTATGACATAGCCATAGCAGCAGAGAACTATTTAATACAGGCTAGGAAAATAGCCCCTAGACCCCACATGCCACTTTTCCCAGACATGCTGCCCCCAGCTCGAACCGTTGCTCCCACATTGGCTCATATGCCTGCCATCGAAAAAGTAGCTACTATTTCATCAAATGAGCTTCATGAGGTTAAGAGTATGTTGCAGATCATGTCCAACGAACTTGTTGCCATTAAAAGGTAGCAAGCCCAAAACAACAGGCCAAACCAAGGGTACCAGAATTATGGTCAAGCCCCTAGACCCCCTTTCCAAAATTATAATCAAGGTCAGGGGTAGCTCACTACAACCAAGGCTTTTCAAAATTACAACACTGGTCCCTCTTCATCATCTAAGGCCATAGTGCCTGTTCAAAATAATCTTGTACAAGAGCAGCCTAGTTGTTCGACCATGGGATATGATCAAGAACAGGTTGTTCACACAAATGAGATGATGAATTATTTCCAGAATACAAAAAATTAGGTTGCTGCCTTTTCTCAATTTTTTGAGGCTCCAACTCAACCCATCACAAGTAGTAGTCAGAGTCAGCCTGACTTTACTCTTATGAACCACTTGGAAGGTGAATTCTGCGCAATCAATTATGTGGGTGCTGCAGACAATCAAGTTGACTGTGTTGCAGCCAACACAAGATCTAAAGGGAGAGCTATAGAAGAAACTCAAACAACTATTCAAACATCCACACCATCTCTTCCACCACATGCGAACCAAGATTTCCCAAATTTTAGGCTGCCAGTCATAAATTCAGCTCCCCAGCCTATGCCTCAGAAGGCTGCAAGCGACCCCAAAGAAAATATCGAAGGGAGCGATCCTCAAATCAACATGGCAGACCAAGTGAAGGATCTGCACATAAATATTTCCTTGTGGGATCCATTATCGATATTGGATGTGTCAGATGAAAGAGATGTTAAAAGCTTTCCCTTTGAGCCAGGAGGGAATCAAAAATACCTGGTTAACTGTATATAGTAAGTTGCTTTCAGTTTTCTTTCCCTATTTCCCCTAAGTGTTATTACACAAGTAGTTTTCTTAGTCTTGTTTGTGCTATCTTTTCATGGAGGTAGATCTCTGTGGCTGGTTCTAAGTTTTGATAGAGCTCTTGCTGGTTTTCAAAGTTATTATTTGACTCCATGCCCAATGGATTGCAAGGCAACTAGTCTCTAAGCATAGCAGGCATGCTTCCCCTGGGAGTCACCAATTTGTTGACCAAATTTTGCCTACAAGTAAAATTTTGGTCCCCTTCTTCCCTTGCTGTTCATGCTAGTTATATTGCAGGTTGTTCAGGTTCAGCATTCTCTATTTCATGGTGTAAAGGTTCAATTTCAAGTTCGATTTCTTGGTTCAAGTATTTCAATGTAAACATGTTGAACCTTCATGGAAGGGCAGTTCAAAGCAATAAAGGGACTTTCAACCGATTCTAAGGACTTTTCAAAGGGACAGGTGCTGGGAAATCTTCAAGACAGAAGTGCCCGAGAGGATGCCACGTGGACCCGACTGACGTGGCAATGGACCCGATGACATTTTAGCAGGACCCGATAACGTCCCGATGGACGTCAAATTTAGCAAAACGGTTTAGCCATTGGATCTCAAGCGATGACGCTCAAAAAGCTATCAATTTCAATAGGATGGAATATCCGTTGGTTTTCAAAGCTCGACGGCTAGATGAGCGTCAAATTCAGCAGAATGAAATAGCCTTTGTTTCTAGCCAAGAAAGTATTGCCAAAGAGTCCAAAATGTAACAACCTGTCGAAAGTTCATTCTTGGGAGGCCAAACGAGTTAGATAGAGACAAATTTGATAAAATACAAGAGGACACACATGGACTAAGAAAATAGTTAAGTCCAAGCAGTGCCAATTTCAAGAAGAGACTCCAGTAGGTGAAATAGTGTCAGCGAGTTGACCATGAGAAGACGCAGTAGCTAAGAAATGTAACTAGTTTCTTCATTTTTCATTTAATGGGTGGATAAACTGTGTTTTTCCATTTAAACTTTAAAGTAGGTAGAGCAGATGGCTCATTAATATTTTGAGCAGCTTGTTTCTTTTCATGAACAGCCATTTGTAAAAAGAGCACCAAATGAGCCTCTTGGACTTTCCTTATATATTTGATACTTGTCATTTTGTAATCATCTTTTTGCAATTTTGGTAAGGCATAGCCCTGCTAAAATTTCTACCTAAATCTATAAAGACTATTTTTTACCTCTTCTTGGTTGGATTTTCTATGTATGTCTGAGTGTTTGAGTTGTGTCCAGTCATTGTCTTTAATGCTCTCACAGTTCCAGCACCAACACACCAGTTATCCACAAGGCACCATTGTCTATAGTTGACAGGAGGAGAGTTCCATTTTGGAGATACAGATCAGAGGAAGTCATTTATAGTATGTATTCTACAACATCTTGGTGAGTCTCTATTCCTGTGTTTTCATAAGAACCTCCCTACCATTTTCTTGTAGCCTGGTTTCCCTGCCAAGTCTGAGTGTATGTTTGTGGTCTTTATTCGATTCTGAGAGTAGGTGTGAGAAGATCACCTTTATTTTGGTGTATCACCTCCTTAGAGTAGTTTGTTTTCTTGCACTTTCTTCCCTTTTCACCCCCCCAATTTATATAGCTATATATATATATATATGCTTGTATGTATTTTTTTGCCCTGTCTGAAAAAAACAAGATACATCAGAGGGAACTAGCCCATACCTAAAGACTCTCCTCTCCTACTTTGCCATCCCATAGGTGAGAGAGGAGTTTCCATGTTGCGAGGAGAGGGCAGGAACCTATTTTCCTGCCACTGGGTGCACTTTCCAGCGTCAACATTATGTGTTTTATGTTTCAGTGAAAAGGATATTGGAGAGACTTTGAGCCCCCATTATCCTTTATAACCTTTTATCATGTTGTAGTTAAGGTGGAGACTTTGTGTTACACTTCATTCTATTGTGTTACTGCATCTTGATTCAATGGCAGAAGCAACAAAAGACTTTGTGCTTTCATGGGTTTCTTGTGATTACCATTACTACCTAGGAAGTCTTCCTCTAGTTTTCTGAACACCATTTCTAAAAAAAGAGAAATGCTTTCAGTAATTACCCAAGAATTATCCTTAACTCTGTGAACATCATCTCTGAAAAAAGAGAGATGGATGGTATGATTTCACACCTGAGTGTATTTTCAGCTTATATTAGTATATTATAGTTTATAGGGAACCTCTCCTTGATGAGAGGAGAGTTTTATCTCATTATGCTATGGTAAACTTGCACATTTTTCCATATAAATCTCCTTATGTTGAGGTTGATATACCTATTTTACTATCAGTTAGCTAGTGACAAAATATTCACCCAATAGTTTTTTGTGACTCCATTGGGGAAGAATGCACAGTTTAAATCCTCAAGTTTCAAATTGAAGTAGTACCAATTATTTTCCATTTTCATTTTACACTCTGGTAGATCCATGGTATACATGAAGCCAGAGAGCTCAAGGTATTGTTGACCCTGTATTTGAGTTTGTGCAACAAAATGATTTTGATCTTTCCCCTCCACAAACTCACCTTCAATAAACTAGGAGTTTTCCTCCTACCAATGTCAGGTCACCAATACCAGGTAGAGATTCTCTTTCCTCTACTAGTAAAGCTTTGTCTATACATATCCCACCAATATTTTTTATCCCTCCTTTCCATTGTCATATCATGGCAGCTCAAGGCCCCTGGGGTAACACCTTTGGTCCCTTGAATCTAACTCCACCCTTACATGAACTACCTCGCAGTTCAAGGAAGAATTTTTCCAAGTTTTATGGTGATGGGAGAGTTCATCTTGATGAACATATTTTTAATTTTTTCATAGCCTGTGGTGTGATAGGTGTGGAATATGAATACATAGCAGTCAGACTATTTGTAGAAATGTTTTAAGGCACTACTGCAGACTAGTTCTATCATCTGCAAGCTCAGAGTATAACTGACTAGAATACCTTCAAGGCCAAGTTTGAAGCTAGATTAAAACCTATAAAAGATGCACATGCCCTATTATCCCAATTTACACAAATGAAGAAGGAGCCTCATGAACCTATGCAAGACTTCATTGCTAAATTCAACAAGCTGAGGAGTAGAATTCCTACAATTGCTCAGCGAACACCTAAAAATCTTAAATGTTTCTTCATCATTTCACATCTTTTTAAAGTGAGTTTTTTGTTGAGGTGATCTAGCCATATAGATCTCGTTGTAGCTCAGGATTTAGATATTGAGATTGAATATGATCTTATCTTGGTAGGAAATATAAGAAGAGATCCTAACAGAAATAAATTTTCTTCATCTTCTGAATATTCTTCTACATGCACCACTAATCTTGTGGTGTAAAAGCTAGCAAATGAATTGCTAGCTCTACAAAATCAAATGGCACAAGGAATGTCTACTCCTCCTTATTGGGATATACCAAGGAGGACATTCCCTAACCATTCATATCAAGGCAATGCTACCAAGAATCAAGGGAAACTAAATCATCTTCCTCCCCCATAGGGGAAGCTCACCATTGAAGTAGCACCAACTAACTCAATTTTTGGTTATATTAAAAATAAATCTGATTTCTCTTTTCAACCTAAGTTGAACCAAGAAGATGACGCTAATCTCTTCATAGAAGGAGAAGAAGAATTAGCTAGTGACTCCAACATTAGTTTCCTGAATTACCAGGATGAAGCTCGAAGCAAGGGAGAAATGTTTGAGGGATCATACACTATTCTTACGAGGTCCTAAAACCAGTCAACTCAACTATTTGATAAAGGAAAAATAGGGGAAGAATCTCGACTAACAATTTCAATTGCTAAAAGGGGGAGTGCTCTTCCTTTCCAATCAAAGGACTCGGTGACCAATAAAAAAGTAAGTACCTCAAACAACCATGCACCTTTTGCTTTAATTTATCAGACTAGTACCACACCCCAGAAAACCCAAAATGATGGACTTCCTTTCTCTATTCCTAGTTATTTCCAGTCATTTGATATAATTGACCATACTAGAAAGACCAAAATCTAAATGACTGATTTTGAATATTTACAAGCCAACCCTGAGCAGTTGGACAGGTTGGTCGAGTGTGTAAAGAACAAAACCATCCCTATAGGACAAGATGTTTCAAAGGTAACTCATAATCCCCCAAAAAATATATCCACCCCAAATAACCTTGTCACTACTCCTCCTACTACTCTTGGGAAAATAGAACCTTTTTATGTTTCCCAGTTGATAAATGGACATAAGCTGAGCAATTGTATAATTGACTCAGGAGCTTTTGATAATGTCATTCCCACCATGGTGGTAGATTCTCTCAGCCTCACTCTGATTAAAAATTTTGGGAGATGTTTCTCCATGGAAAACAAATAAGTGCCTCTGTTGGGTCAAATCAAAGATGCCTAATTTGTATTTGTGGCCTTTCTAGAAAAGAGGATTAAAATGACACTCTTGGTGGCCAACATTCTAGCTTCCTATGGCATTCTGCTTGGATGAAATTTTTGCAAGGATGTTGGTGGATAATTGAGCATGGACTTGTCTGAGGTGAGGATCCCTGTGAAGGGCATCATGCAAAGGCTACATCCTAAGAAGGAGAAAAAATGCATTGTTACTCAGACATCAGATCCTGAGGCTTAAATTCTATTTGAGTCTTCAAGAATGGGTAATTACTTCCTATCTACAGAAGATGTTTCTATTTCATTAGATGAAAATATTATAGGTGACAATCCAAAAAATTCAGATAAGACACCAGAAGAATTGGTAGAGCATAGTTCAGATGCAAAAGAATCCTCCCTCCCTCACAAAGAGAAATCTAAAAAAAGATCAGATTTGAATGATGTCTGGATTCTAGAGTTTGATGGCAGTTGTTCTTCTACCAGCTCTAGAGCCAAGATTGTTCTGATATCTCTTCAAGGAGATGTTTTCCCTTATTCATATACGTTGTAGTTCAGCAATACCAACATCACTGTCGAGTATGAATCTTTGTTACTCAGGTTGAAGGTAGCTCAAGATAAAGGTGTTAAGCTCCTTCATGCCAAAGGAGATGCTAAACTAGTGTTTTATCAGGTGAAGAACCTGTATCAAATCAAGAATAAAAGATTGTGCCATTACCACAATCTTGTATGGGACTGCATTGAAAGTTTTGATGATTTTAGTATCTCTATCGTGCCCAGAGAGTTCAATGATCGAGCAAATTTATTAGCTTTTTTTACGACCCTCATGGTTCCTCACCTTGATTTCAAAGGGAACAAGTACACTATCAAATTGATTTTTTGACCAAGTGTGCCTGATAATGCCAATTATTGGTAGGTATTTAATGGTGACAACCAAATCATTGCCTTTTTGGAACAAATGGATAGCTTTGAGGAGCTTTATTTGAAGGCGATAAGTCTATGTCACAGGAATCAACTCTTAAAATAAGTTCAAACACTAGTGAAGAATTCCTTCAGGTCAAAGGGAATAAAATCCCAAAGGGATTGATTTCCCTTAAGACACTATTTGATAAGCATGACAGGTTCGTCAAGCTGTAGCAAATAGATTCAAGTTCCTCCCAAGAGTTTGATCAAATAAATTTGAGTACAAAAGAGAATCCCAAGATGGTCAACATTAGGAAGTGTTACACTCCTAATGAAAAACTCAAATTTATTACTTTGCTATGCCATTACATTAATGTTTTGATGTATTCTTATGATGATCTGAAATCTCTCAAGCTTAAATAAATTCAGCATGAAATTTCTCTTAAGGACAGGTCATTGCCTCACAAGCAAAAATCAAGGTAGTACAACCCCAAGATATCAGGTACTATTCTTTCTGAGATTCAAAAAATATTAAAATCAAGGATAATTTTTCCAATCTATCATTCCACCTTGATTGCAAACATAGTCCCTATGAGAAAATTTGAATCAATCATCTCTAAAGGACAACTACCCCCTGCCCATCATGGATCAAGTCCTATAGACAGTGACTAGTTTAGAGATGTTATCAATGTTAGATAGTTTTTTAGGGTACAATCAAGTGGAAGTCAGTGAAGTAGACCAACATAAGACTAATTTCACTACACCTTGGGGCACCTTTGCATATCGTAGAATGCCTTTTGGTTTGATCAATGCTAGTGCCACCTTCCAGAGAGCCATGGATCTTGCCTTCAGGAATAGAATGGGGAAGTTCATTGTGGTATATCTTGATGACTTGACTTTCTTTTCCAAATGCAATTCTGATCATGTGCATTATTTACAACAAGTTTTGGAATGATGTCGATAGAATGGCATTTCCCTTAATCTTAAAAAATTAGTTTTTGGGGTTACAAAAGGGAAACTTCTCGATCACACTGTATCTTGAAGAGGCATAAAAATTGACTTAAAAAGAGTCAAATCCATTTGAGAGCTTACTCTTCCTGCTAATAAGACTACAGTTCATTCTTTCTTTGGAAAGGTGAATTTTCTATGAAGATTCATTCCTAAGTTTACAGAAAAGACTCGCCACATCATTGACATGATGAAGGGAAAAGCTAATTTTCACTTGACTAAAGAAGGCAATTCAGCATTTCAAGATATGAATAAATCTATCACCCATGCCCCAATCCTAGTTTGCCTAGATTACACCAAAGACTTCATAGTGTACAGTTATGCTTTTGAACACACACTTTTAGCCATTCTGGTTCAGTAGAACAAAGGTGTAGAATCTCCTATCTCATTTATGAGTTATCCTCTTAAAGCTCAATAATTTAAATATTCAAACATGGAGAATCATGCTTATGATGTGGTTAAGGTGGTGAAACACTTTCATTTCTACATCCTGAACTCACACACTATTGCTCTAGTACTTGATACCATGGTAAAGTCCATTTTAACTCAACATGATTTTGGTACCAAAAGGGGAAATTAGATTGCTAAAATCTAGGAGTTTGATCTTGTTATCAAACCTATGAAGCTTGTGTGAGGAAGATGCCTCTACAAATTAATTACTCATAACATACCAGAGGAAGCAAAGCATGGAGAAACAAAGATTGAAGGCATGCCTACATTTCTCTTTATCACTACTACGGATGAGTGGTATTCTAATATTGCTCATTTCCTTACCTATGGTGAGTGTCCTACCCTATCTTGTAAAGAAAAGAGAACTGTTAAATTGAAGGCTACTAACTATGTCCTGTGGGACAATGGTTTGTACAAGAGGAGCCTTGATGGGTACTCCTTCGTTGTGTGGACAAAGTGCAGCAGTTTAAATTGTTAGAGTCTTTCCACAATTTGGCCTGTGGAAGACATTTTTTTGCACCTATGACTGCTCATAAAATTCTATGAGCTAGGTATTATTGGCCTACTCTATTTCAATATGCATACACCTGGGTGCGTAGATGTGAGCTGTGTCAACAGTTCATTGGGAGACCCAACTTGGTTGCATTACATCTTAAGTCAGTGGTGATTGAAGAGTCATTTCAATAATGGGGTATTGATTTCATTGGCACCATAAACCCATCCTCAAGTGCTAGACATGACTACGTTCTCACGACCATAGACTACTTTACCAAGTGGGTGGAAGCCATTCTAGCCAAGCATGCTACTTTAGAAGTGGTATGTAATTTTCTTAATGAAAATATTATTTCTTAGTTTAGAGTCCCAACTAAGATTGTAATAGATAATGCTACCTATTTTACTTCTTAAGAGGTTACTAAGTTTTTCTACAATTATGGGATTACCCACTCCCACTCCTCTAACTATTATCTACAAGGAAATAGTCAAGCAGAATCAAGCAACAAGAACTTGGTGACCATTATCAGGAAGCTGATAGATGATAATTAGAGAACTTGGCATAAATCATTGTTTGATGCTCTATGGGCAGACATGATTACACCCAAGAGGGCAATAGGTATGTCATCATTTCAACTTTTGTATGGTTTGAATGTAGAGATACCACTCACTCTGGAACTACTAGCACTAAAGTTGGTGAAGGTTGTCAAAGATCAAACATTTGAATATTCCATTAACAAGAGGATCATGTGCTTGACTGAACTAAATGAGTAGTGAAATATGGTGGTAGACCGTATTGCTGTATATCAAAGTCTAGTAAAGAAGTTATTCAACCAAAAAGTAAAGATTCATGATTTTTAGATTGGAGATCAAGTCTTGTTATGGGACAAAAGGAGAGAACCAAAAGGGATGCATAGAAAATTGGATTCCCTATGGAGAGGTCCATTTTCCATTCACTAAGTAAATGGTGAGAATAGTTTCTTGTTGAAGTATCAAGATGGCACACCATTTTCACTGCCTCACAGTGGGTAGCATCTGAAGCACTTCAACTCTTGAAGTATCAGATAAGATCAGTTGTACATTTGTATAGTCTTTTGTTTGTTTTGTGTTGTTCATTTCATTTTTTGGCATCTTTCTCTTTTTGGGTGGCATGACTCCGTAGCCCAGTGGCATAGATGAAGGCACTTAGAGTCTAGATTCTACTCCCTTCAATCATTTTCATAATTGATGGAAGTTCCCCAATTGGAGCTAGCTATTGTTCCCAAAATCTATCACTTGTTTTTCTGGACATGTCGACCATTTTGGTCTTGCAGGCCAAAATGATATTTTTCTTTCTCAAAAAAATGTTTTGAGTAGTCAAGTTTTTCAGTCGCACAAGCCTTTTTCAACTAAGGAAATCACAGGTTCAACAGGCAGGCTTTCACAAGGAGAAGTTCAAAAAACACTTAAGGCATTTAATGAAAAAAATTGTAAGGAATGAACCTTTGAACCATTCAACTCCACTTCTAAGAGTTCAAAAGGTTCAAAACTCAAAGAGTTCAAAGCTTCAACGACGGGCTTTGAAGAGTTGGAATAGACGGTCGAACCACTAAACCATTGAACCATTGAACTTCACTTCAAAGAGTTCAAAGTTCAATGGATTCAAAGCTTCAATGGCGGAGTTCATTAAAATGGAATGAATCGCCAAACCAATGAACCATTGAACTCCGAAAGGTTCAAAGTGGTTGAAAATTTCAAACAAGTTCAAAAGGCTTCAAAGAGTTTAAAGGGTTCAAAGTTCAAAGTTAAATCAGAATATTCTAGAAGATGTTTCAAGTAGAAGATTCTAGAAGAAACTTTCAAACAATTGGTTCAATGATACGTTGAACTCCTTAAGAAGACTAAGTGAACACGACTCTTTGTCTAACATAAAAGATTGAACCACCGAACCACTGAACTGTCTAATGAACTTTGAACTATTGAACCATTGAATCAATGAACATCAAAGGGTTCAAAGGTTTAAGGTTCAAAGTGGTTCAATCGACTAGCGACATCCCTACAGATGTCAAAATCAAGGTAATGAAATAACTGTTGATTTTTAAAGATACAGACCTGGGAACATTGCCAATAGAAAGTGAGAAGAGAGCTCAAGAGCTCAGATTACCAGGAAGAGACAAAATGTAACAAGGAAAGAGGGAATGTTATAGGAAATCTAGAAATATCTAAAGGAGAGTTATTCTAGTAGGTGGAACAGTCCACCAGGTGGACATTAGAGAGTGCAAGCATTCAAAGGTGCGGCTTATTTTTCTTCATCAAAGTAAAGGTGAAGGGACAGCCATGTAAGCATCATAAAGAAGACCAAGCATCCCATGCTTTAGAGGAGACATTTTGAGATGATTAGAATGCCAAAGTCTAGGCTGGTAATCTGTTCCAACATGGCCCCTTCACAGAATCTCTAATGCATTGAATACGACATGGGCCATTTCATGGAATCAAGCACCAAAGTCTTTTTTTGGTTGTTATATATTGTAATCTCTCAGTTTGTATAAAGGGGATATTTTGGTTATCAGAAGCAAAACTCTACCCAAATTGAAAGGCATTTTTGAGACTTTGAGCTCAGACTATTAATCATATTTTGTCATTTGAATGAGAAAGCAAGTGACCTTTCAGACTTTGTGTTGAAATAGCTTGTGTTATCTAGGAAATTGTTCTTATGTCTTTTTCCTAAATACAGTCTTGTCCATTTGATTAATTAAGCCGTCAGTTAGCTAGTGACAAAATATTCACCCAACAATTTCAAACACTTGTATTACAATCTCACATACCTCTGTGGAGTCATAGTCAAACCATTGTAGGTGCATATGCAAGTTACAAGGTACTGGGTAAATAATTAGTTATCAAAACCAATAATGAAACTATTTAGACATTCCAACATGTTGGTTTCACTTTAGAAAATTTCTCGCCACCTTGAAAGATTCATGCTTTAATCATCATGATTATGCAAGGTTTCCTTCTCTTGCCTGTAGGTGGGCTGTTTATAGGAAATTTTAATTCTATAGAACTCATAGGCCTCGCATCTCATAAGGAATACTATTAGGACAAGGACCTTTATGAAGGGAAACTGGTAAAAACATTATGAGAGGTTGAAGGAAACATTATATCTTTATATAAATCCATCTCTATGAAAATAACTATGCAAAAAGTGAACATATTGGTCTACAACCTCAATGGAGTTATCAACTACAAAAATGAGATATGTTATACATCAAATCACCTCCACACATGCAATCAAAGATGGAAACCATGAGAGAATGATATCCACATCTTCTAGAAACAATTTCATTAATTGGTTTGTATAGAACATTGTAAAAACCCACAAGATATGGGAATGAGCATGCAAAAAAAATGACTAACACTCTTAGCATTGGTTCATAAAGCATGAAAAACTAATCTCCAAAATCCTACCATGTATTTTAAGTATAAAAATTTTAATAACATATTATAGGAGCATATGACCTGGTTCAACTCTTGTTGGCCATACCATGAGAAAATTGTTTGACTGTATTTACATGCCAAGAAGAGTGATAAAGGAGCATAACAGTTATAGTCCAATTTTGGGACTTTCAAAGATGATAAAATGTGAATATGGGTTCAAATAAGTTTAAAATTCACTTTAGAATCCTGCCACATGTGCCACACTCCTGTAGAAGCTATACAACCAACTAAAATTGCCCAAACTGCCACCTTTTCAACTATTTTCTTGTTCTAATGTAGAAACTTGTAGTTTATTAGTTATAACATAGTACTTCTAACTCCCACTGACATATGGGACATTGAATAACCTCTTAGAACATTTTTCTACTTAGGAAAATTGTATAAACTTCATTAATGACTCAAATATGATCTTATGTGACATGAAATGGTAAAAAGACTAAAAGTTGACTATGACCAAGGTAAAGACACAATGCATTACATCACTAGGACCATGACACACCCTATAAGAACCTAATAGACCCTTACACAAGTTTTTAACTATAAGGGGTTGACTTATTTTGACCTAAGGTCAAAATATTCAACACCTTCATTACAAATTATACCACTAGAAAAGATACATACATATGAAATAGGGGAGTCAAGAAAGATTGATGATTAATTATCTATTATAAATTAATTAATGTAACAAATGTAAATAAAGGAAACACAAGAATAGAACATACTATATATTCCCTTATTATTCAACTATGAGGATCTAAATCAGATATACATGGAAGAAGATGTTAGTGATAATGTTGATAACGACATCCCAAAGAACATATATGATTATTTGTCTCATCTAAATCCATTTGGTCTAGGAGAATACAAAGATGAATCCAAGGTAGTAAGCAATACAAATGTGTATAAAGGAAATGTGCACCTTCCAGATACTAATAAGGATACAAATGAAAATAAATTTTTAAATATAAAAATTAAATTTTATATTGTTGCGTGTTTCATGAAATTTGAAGGTTATATTGCCTAGATTCTTGGTACATGGGTTCTATATAAAACTTAAATTTTATATTGTTTCATTAATAGTTATTGTTATGCCCTTATAAATCATGGGTTGAATATTGAAAGGGTTGTTATATTTGGTTGTGGAGATTGTAAGATAGTCCATGCCATTATTTTAACTTATATGTTATACATTGTGCAACATGTTGCTAAGCTTTTTTAATAGAAATATTTTAGTTGTTTTGGTCTAGATTTAGACATGAAACCTCTCATTATTATTTGTTAACGTGTTTTTGTCTAATAATAACTATTATAAACTAGGCACTTGTCTTTGATTTGGTAAACATAAATAATTTTGTATTTATATGTCAAGATATATGAGTCTTAGATAATTATATATTTGATTTTTTTGTGAGTGGCTTGATAACAATATACAAGGATGGTTTTACATAAATTTTTGATTTACACAAATTTATAGTTAAAACTAACAAAAAATTGATTAAAAAATATACATGAAAGTTTTTCCATATATATTTTTGATTTAAGTAAATTATTGGGTAACATGTAAATAATATAATAATGGTTTTACATATAAGTGCTTTTAAGTATTTTACAATTAACAAATTATTGTGTATGATTAGTGCTTGAATTAAATAACATGGAATAGGTTATAATTTTATATTATGGTAAAATTTCCTCATAATATTAAATGTGAGAGACTTTTTTCACTCATAAGTGACTCATCAAAAACATATGAGTGACTCATGATTTCTTGTTAGAGACTCTAAAATACGAGTGACACATAAAATTAAAATAAATGACTCATGATATTTTTATGAGATAAATGTAATATTTTTATGAGTGACTTTGAAACTCAAATTTTATAACATCTTTGAGTTCAAGATCTTATTTGATGAATTATTGAAAGGTCATGTGACATGGCCATGAGAAACATTTTATTATGTTTCATTCTTGAATAAGTGGATATAACTTTGAATTTTATAGTTACATGCTCTGGTCCTATTAATATTTTAAAGTAATATTTATAAGAGCCTTTCTTCTTGTTTGTCAAATGACTTAAAGATCGCAGTTAATTTAGTGAGGGTTTGTCTTCTACTGACTAGTTGCGATAGAAAGGTCTCTCTACAAATCTTCAATCATGAATAATTTTTCACACATACTTTTTTCATCCATATCAAATTTATTGTAACTTGAATGTGCAAGGGTAAATGCAGATCAATAGTGTCTTTTGAAGGCATATTATCATTGTCAAAGGTAATTATAATACAAACAAAGTGAGATGGTTGAGTATCACTTGGAAATGTTAAGTCCTTTAATACTTTGTAAATTATATCCTTATACCAATCAGATTTGGTATGAAATTATATAATCAATATATCTATGTGAGGGATATAAAGTTGATAAAAAATATCACATTCTTTGGTTTTTAAAATTTGATCTTAGGATCTTGTAGAATATTTGGAGGGATATTTGGGTTGTTCACTATTTACGTAGGATTTTTCAAATGTTGAGAGCTATATCTCCTTTGCATTGTGTGATTTATCTCATTATGTTTCATCATTCATTGAAGCCTATTTATGTTGGAAAAAGATACATCTACATGTGGGTCCAAACATATTTTATCATTAACAAGAGGAGAAAGACATAAACATTAATAACCATCGTAATTGCATGAAACCTTGTCATTTCTCAAAACATATTCTAACATTTTATTGGAAACATATTTTGGTAAACAAATACTATAAATTTTTATAGTAAGAATGACATGATACATAAAAATATATACAATCTAGTAATATATCATGTATATGTAAACATTTAAAACCTCAACTTAATTAAATTCATATCTAAAAATATTCCTACTCATAACAAGAGATCATATTAAATTTTATAAAGAAAAAAAATATATAATAATTTATGTATTTAATGGCTAGGGTTGGACACATATGACAATGAGAAAAGCATTAAGTTGAGGCACAAAAGAAAGCACAATTTTCTAAAGCACTATATGATTTGGAAACAAAATTTCATAAATTTGAAAATGACCTTAAGCTTGGAGGCAAGCGAGATATAAAAATGCACATAGGATAAACCCTAGAAAAATTAAATGGATTAAAATGTAATGTTAAATGAAACATGATCTATCCCCATGGGAGGAAAACACATCAAACAATCCTAAGCAAGCTAAAATCTATCACAATATGGAACAAGATCTAAAGCTAGAGAGGTGTAATAGGGCACTAGTTAACCAAAATGTAATATAAATAAATAGTTTTGAATCAAATTTAATTGTATATATACATAAACATTATAGTTAATCCTAATCATGTGTAAAATAGTAAAATCAAGCTTAATTATTGTTGGAGTTCTATATTTTCACCCTAGCTGAGGAGGGGATTGTTCAGATCTTCCTATTCAAATCTAGTCCAACATGAGACTGAGCCTAGGATATGGGTATCCTAAAAGTGGATCAGACCTCTGAAGAAGGTTGGCTTCCTTATGGATCTATCACCTACACTAAACCTAAACTAGCACTTGCTTGGAAAAGGGAGAGAGATTTGACAAAACTTATAAAGCATGCAAAAGTGGTGATGAACCAATGATTTGATCACTCTAATTCACACAAAACATAATATGAGACACTTTTAAGACCAAATAAAATCAATTCCACATAAATATTTTAGAATAAGGCATTAATAAGCTTCCAAACTAGTAAGAGAGGGTAGATATCCACTTTCAAACTAGACAATACACTATAGATTGAACTTATAATGACCTATGAGAACTATTAAGGCACTTCCTAAAGGTGATAAAAAAACTTAGACATAAGCAAGGAACATAAATTCACTTAACTATGGTGCATGAATTCATAGAACGCACTTCAATCTAGCTTAGAAAAAGATTGAATTCAATCTTTATTACATCAAAGAGGTGTCACAGTACAAATTTTGGTAGAGTCTAGTCATACTAAAAAGAGGGATAGAGGGATAAATTTCAAGGCATAAAAGCCTATATTTATAGAAAAGAGAAAGGGAGAGAGAGCTATGTATTGAAAAAGGCCCAACCACTTTCTATGGATTAACACTCTGAAAATGCTGACTCAGGATCTTATCAACTAGAAACAAATTCTATAAAAGAATTAAACATCAATTTCCCTTATCTAACCATCAAATTTCTTCTTATAAATCCATGATATCATCTACTTGATCTGTTGATGAGGATCATGTCTTGGAACTAGATGAAATGTGCCACATCTGCATTATGTGGCCATCAAAACCTAAAAATGTGAATCATGATGAGGTGAGACAGAGGTCCACTATATGTGAAAACCAATCTTAGACAATTAGTTTTCATATAGTCATAATATCTATGAAAGTTTGCAAACTGCCTAACTGTGCTTCATAGTCATTAGTTTATCTTCACCTTTGGTATTATATCCAAAAGATATATCTTACCTATATGGAGCTTTTAATGGAGATGTTTGGTCTCTAAAATGTGGCCCTGGTTCAACCCTAGTCTGCCTTTGAGCTCAACTCCTTGATATTTGCTTTGTTTGGGTCTCAAATAACCTTTTTGACTTTCATAAAAAATGTCCTAAGTTTTCTTTTACTTATTGGCTATCAATAGCCAACTTGGACTATCTACATTATGCCCAATTATCTTTATGCTCATTAGTTCTATAGATACACTAACTTATTGACTTTGCTTTACTCCATTAATCTACCTATGCATAAATTATTGCAAGTCGCCAATCTTCTACCAACTAAATACACTTGTCATGCATGCATTTTCTATTTGGATCCTTTAACCCTTTGACCTCTAATCATCATTAAATCTAAATTCTTGATTAAATGTGAGCCTTTAAATCTCCCTGGTCCCACTTTCCTTTCAATGATTTCACTTTATTAGATCAAGATGTATGAGATCACATTGATCATTTAATTTAGCTTGGACCCATCTTTTTATTAGTAAACGTGCACCATTGGATCTCTATTTGATGGTCCCACACTGTTGGATCATATTTAACTTGTATATTTTTAAAGGGTTTAACTTGGGGACTTTTTGACTTATTTGACTCTAGCACTGATCATTAGATCTCATGTGTCAGTATGAGGGCTCCCATAAACCATTAGATCTCAACAACTTCAAACCTTTTTAGGACCTTTTAAACCCAAATGGTTACTTACTATTGTTTGAATTTGATAGCTATGTGAACATCTTATTGACTTATTGACTTGATACATGCCATTGTATCTTTTCTTAGATTGAACATGGACCATCGATCTTTAACCCATTTGAATATAAATGGCTATTTCTTGAAGCTTGAACTTTGATGTCTACACAAACCTATTTAACATCTGCCTGAACATCACTGCATATTTAAAAAACAACAATCATCTTCTACATTTTAATTTGACACTTGCAGGGCCATCTTGAACTTTTTTTTGGGGCACCCTATTTGAAATAACCCTTAGAAAACCTTGAATTGGATCATTTTCCCAAGAAATGACCCTTCAAAAAAATTGTGTAGGGTACTTTACATTGAAAACTAACCTTTTGGGACTTTTAAAAATGGACCAGTTCATTAAATAATGACCCTTCAAAACTTTTGTAAATGGACCACTTTTTTGAAGAATGACCCTTTAGAAAAAATTTAAATGGACCACTTCATTGAAGAAAGACCCTTCGAAACTTTTGTATGGTTCACTTTCTTGAGAAAATACCCTTCGGGAAAATGTTTTGGCACTGTAATTGAAAAATATATCCTTCAAAAAAAATGTTTAAGATATTTTGTTTGAAGACTTGCCCTTCAATATTTTTGTATAGGACCATTTCATTGAAGAATTATCCTTCGAAAAAATTATTTGGACAATTTTACTGAAAGAAATAGGCCTTTGTATTTTGATCCAGATAATTTTTCTGAAAGGAATAGGTCTTCGAAAACTTTGTCTCAAATATTTTGTCTGAAAAAATTTAATAGTTAGCCAAAAGGGGTCCCAAAAGAAATTAATTTAGAAAAGGAAATCCCAAAATAATTCAAGTAAAGACTTGGCCTAAAAGGATTATTGTACTTAGCTTTTCTTTGAAATTGTACTTGAAATGTTTCTGTATCCTTAAAGGCTTAGACACCATGAAAAAATATTCAGATACTTGCTCCTTCCAACTATAGAAAAGAAGATCCTGCTCTTTCTACTAAACTCTTAGACTAGACATATTTTTGGTATGTAGACCAAAATTTGGTTAACATCTTTAGCAACTTGGTTTGGAAGCATTCCTAATATGCTTGAGAACTTGAACCATATAAACCATTTACATGACTGCAAGATAGTCTTTTGATTTAAAAATACAAAGATTCTAACAATAGGGAAAGAAACAAACTAAAGCAAGGAAACTATCCTAATAGAGCAAATGTGAAAATAAAGTACTTATCTAAGACAAAATATAAACATACTAATCTAATTAACCATGACAAAACATGGTCCACTTAGATCAAAAGGGAAACACATGAATTTACTCATTTTAGGGCAAGGTATAAGTTGAAAAGTAGGATTTTTATTAAACATGACCTTTGAAGAGGCAATCTTCTTGCCAACCATTTCTCTTAACATCTCCTAAAATGAGCCATCAATAGCAAACCAGTCACTAACAGAGACAAATTCATCTTGCACTTTTGGATCCTTTTCAAGTAACATCTCATCTATGCCTTGTCCTTGAGTGACCTTATCCTTCTTATCAATTGCCACAAGTTCATCTATCTCTTCAAGGATCTTTGAATAGTCAACCCAAGTTGTATCATGATCTTGAATAGGTACCTCTTGATCAAATTTATTGATAACTTGCTCTTTAATACTCTACAAATATCTTTAATATCTTCCAGAGATTCAAGATATAGATGCCAATCATTCTTTTGTTCTTCACTTTGATCAATTTGAATAGGATTAGACTAAATGGTATCTTGAACTTCCTTAAGTGTATATGTTTCAACCTTATTTATGACTTCAGCATGTACCAATTATTCATGGAGTTCTTCTATATCAAGCTCAACCTTTTCCTACATGCTAGAGATAACTTCTTCAATATTAGTTACAATCTTAGTTTCAATTTATACCTCAAGTGAAGTATCAATGGAGAACTCTTTGTCATACACACTTTAAGCATCTTCTTCACATTATCCAAGATCTTGACTTGCATCTGTAACCTCTTCTTCTATTTCCCATAGAATAAGCTCCTCTTGAAGAAGGGATATGGTGGGAGGGTGATGAATTTCTTTGTTTTAAGAGGGAATATGAAGCATGGAAGGCTGATCATGATAATATTTTGGGATTTTGAGGGCAATGGAATCATGTAGGGGTTTTTAGAGAGGAGGAAAAGAGAAACTTGTGTAGACATCCACATTCTGCTCTTTCCACTTGTCTATTACTTCATCAAGGTTTGAAACCTTTTTGTCCTCATGGACAACTTGATATTGAGGGGTAAGTGGTGAACAAAGGGGACTATAAGAAGGTTTAGCCTCTTGAATAGGATCTTGAATTGACATGCACTAGGCTTGGTCGAGAATTTCATGAGAATAATGAGTATCAGAAGACTAGTGAGGAATAAAATAGGATTCTTGTAACAACTAATTCAGCTCAATTTATTGCCTCTCCAAAGCTTCTATCATTTTTAATACAAAAGTACAAAACTCATTCCTCTCTTCTAGATCATTGGACACATTCTGAAAAAACCCATTCAATTCCTCATACAGAGAGTGTGAACAAACCTTTCCTGCATATTATAGTATTTTAAGATCTATTTCATCCATTCTCTCTTGGAGAAAAGGGTACTCATGTGCAACATCATTTCCATATGAGAAAGATGTAATCTGATTTTGAGACTAATATGGTTCATAAGGAAGGTAAGAGTCATGTTTTTTTATAATAAGGATCATGGGAAACTTGATGAGGCTTATCATAGCTTTAATAAAACTCCTAGTAAGGATAATTAGGCTCATAAAAAGGCTCATAAGGATCATGATAGGGCTGATATGATTCATCATAGGGATGATAAGGAAGTATAGCATAGGGATTTTCCTCATACATAATCATGAAAATAACATCAGGATAGTGCAATGAAATAGACTTACTCAAAAATTACCTGGACTGTTAGAAGTAATTAATTGAGCTTGGAATCACTATATTCTTCATGAATAATAGTATTATAAATACAATTCCACCAGGACCATTTCCAATGTGTCCCACTAGGCTTGCCAAAAACTATTAGGGTTCTATATTTGTACCCTAACTGAAGAGGGGATTGTTCAAATCTTCCTACTCAAATCTAGTCCAATATGGGAATGATCATAGGCTATGGGTATCTTAAAAGTATATTAGACCTCTAGAGAAGGCTAGCTTACTTATGGATCTATCACCTACACTAAACTTAAACTAGCACTTGCTTAGAAAATGGAGAGATATTTGACAAAACTTATAAAGCATGAAAAAGCAGTGATGTATCAATGATTTGATCACTTTAATTCACATAAAACACACTATGAGACAATTTTAAGACCAAATAAAATAAATCTCACATAAATATTTTATAATAAGGTGTTAATCAATTACCAAATTAGCAAGAGAAGGAAAATATCCACTTTCAAACTAGATAATAAACTATAGATTGCACTTATAATGACTTGTGAGAATTATTAAGGCAATTCTTAAAGGTGAGAAAAAACTCAGACATGAGCAAGGAACATACATTCACTTAACTATGGTACATGAATTCATAGAAAAAAATTCAATCAAGCTTAGAAAAAGATGGAATTCAGTCTTTATTGCATCAAAGAGGTGTCACAGTATAAATTTTGGCAGAGTCTGGTCATGCCAAAAAGAGGGATAGAGGGATAAATTTCAAGTCTTATAAGCCTATATTCATAGAAAAGATAAAGGAGAGAGAGTTATGCATTGAAAAAGGCCCAACCACTTTTGATGGATTATCACTCTCGAGGATGCTGACTTAGGATCTTATCAACTAGAAACAAATTTTATAAAAGAATTAAATGTCAATTTCCCTTATCCAACTACCAGATTTATTCTTAGAACTTCATGATATCATCTACTTGATTTGCTAATGATGATCGTGTCTTGGAACTAGCTCAAATGCGCCACATCTGTATTAGGTGGCCATCAAAACCTAAAAATGCAAATCATGATTAGGTGAGACATAGGTCCACTATATGAGAAATCTAATCTTAGGCCATTAGTTTTCATATAGTCACAATATATATGAAAGTTTACAAACTACTTGAATTTAATTCACAGTCATTGGTTTATCTTCACCTTTAATATTAGATCTAAAGGATCTATATTACCTATATGAATATTTTAATGGAAATGCTTGGTCTCTAAAATGTGTCCCTACTTCAACCCTAGTCTGTCTTTGAGCTTGACTACTTGATATTTGCTTTGTCTAGGTCCTAAATAACCTTTTAAAGTTTCATCAAAAATGTCTCAAGCTTGCTTTTGTTTATTGGCTATTGATAGCCAACTTGGAATGTCTACATCATGCCCAACTATATTTATGCTCATTGATTCTATAGATATGATGACTTATTGACTTTACCTCACTCCATTGATCTGCCTATGCATAGATGCCTATGAGTCATAGATATTCTACCAACTAAATGCACTTATGCCACTTGTCATGCATGTATTTTCTCTTTGAATCCTCTGACCCTTTGACCTCTGCTCACCATTATATCTAAATGCCTAATTAAATGCAAGCCTTTATAACTCCCTGGTCCCACTTTCCTTTCAATTCTTTTACTCTATAGGATCAAGATGTATGAGCTCATGATAATTTTTTGATTTAACTTAGACCCATCCTTTTGTTAGTAAATATACACCATTGGATCTTGACTTGATGATCCTACACTATTGGATCATGTCCAGCTTGTAGATCTTTAAAGGGTTTAACCTGAGGACCTTTTGACCTATTTGACTCCAACACTAATCATTAGATCTCATGTTTCATTATGAGGCTCCCACAGACTGTTAGATTTTGACCAACTTGAAACCTTTTAAGGACCTTTTAAACCCAAATGGTTGTGTGCCATGGTTTTAATTTAATATCTATGTGAGCATCTTATTAAATTATTTACTTGATCCATGTCATCATATATTTATTTGGATTAAACACAGATTGTTGATCTTGAACCCATTTGAATATAAATGGCTATTTCTTGTAGCTAAAACTTTGACATCTGCATGAATGTATTTGATGTCTATGTGAATGTCACTGCATATTTTAAAAACAACAATCATCTTCTACATTTGAATTTGAAACTTGTTAGGCCATCATAAAATTTTGTTTAGGGCACATTATTTGAAAGAACCCTTAAAAACCTTGAATTGGACCATTTTCCCAAGAAATGACCTTTCAAGAAAATTGTATAGGCCACATTTCATTGAAAACTAACCTTTCAAGACTTTTGAAAATGGACCACTTTGTTGAATAATGAACCTTCAAAAATTTTGTAAATGGACCACTTCATTGAAGAATGACCCTTCAAAAATTTTGTAAATCGACCATTTCATTTAAGAATGACCCTTCAAAACTTTTTTATGGTTTACTTTATCGAAAAAAGACCCTTCAGGAAAATGTTTTAGCACTTTGATTGAAAAGGATATCCTTCAAAAAAAATGTTTAGGATACTTTGCTTGAAAACTTACCCTTTAGGATTTCTATAGAGGACCATTCATTAAATAATTATCCTTCAGGAAAATTGTTTGGACAATTTTCCTGAAATAAATAGGCCTTTGTCTTTTGCTTTAGATAATTTGTTCAAAAGGAATAGGTCTTCAAAAACTTTATCTCAGACATTTTGTCTAAAAGAATATAACAGTTAGCCAAAAAGGGGTCTCGAAATAAAAAAGCTTAAAAAAGGAAAGCCCAAAAGAATTCAAGTAAAGACTTGGCCCAAAAGGATTTTTGTACTTAACTCTTCTTTGAAACTCAGCTTGAAATGTTGCTTGATCCTTGAAGGCTTGGACACCATGAAAAATTGTTGAGATACCTGTTCCTTCCAACTGTAGAAAAGATGATCCTACTCCTTCCACTGAACTCTTAGACTAGACATATTTTTGGTACGCAGATGAAAATTTGGTCAATAATTACTAATTTAATTCCAAAGTAATAATTAAAAAAGAGAGGGTTTAGATAATTATTTTATTTTCACACAATATCATAATAATCATCATAGTTTGTTAATAGAATTAGATTTTTTGTGGTACGATAATGAGAACCTAAAAAATATGTAGAGACTTGAGCACCTTCCTATAACCATACACTCCATGTTTCTAATAACCATCATTATATACAACATGTTTATAACATACAATAAATAATAAAAATATGATTTTCTCAAATGTGTTCATGTATACACTTGATTGTTGTATTAAACACTTGATAGTGTTAGTTTTGAGCAAGCCTTAGTATACATGAATTTTTCATACACATTAATATTTCTCACACTTTTCTCTCCTAGCCATTCACTTATATATGGGCCCAACCTTCCCAATATGTCATTATTCATGCATAGGATTTCCCTAGTATATACCTAAATATCGTATCATCTTACTTTGTCTACTCCCTAATCAAAGATCATTGTTTCCTATCTACTAGAAACCTCCAACCAAAATAAAAGGAATCTAGTTAACATAGTTATTTACCTTGGCAAAACTAGTTTGTATGTGTTTTGAAATCTATTTTCCTAAATTAAAATCCCTCCTTTGGATTATACTATAAGGTTTGCATGTTATTTTGGAAGGAAATTATTGGAGAATGCCACATATCTGTTGAATTGAAGAGTGCACTGGTGAGAAATATGAGATGTGAATTGTATGAAGGCAAGACTAAGCACACACATACAAAACTGCAAGTTATGAATAACAATGAGATAAAATGCAAAAGACATAAAATGGATCCAACTCAATATGATAAAATAGAATAATAAAAGTGATGTACATATAGTAGGTGAATGTGTAAACTCCTCCAAGAATAAAGGTAACCTCCACCTAGAAATAGCCAATCAATAGACAATTGGTCAAGAGTAGTAACTACCACTAGTTAAAATAGTGTGGTCAAGTGTACACCTAAGAAAATATATCCCATAAGTGTAGGGAAACTCTAAGTGAGGTGGAATATCCTGAGTAGGCTAATACAAATAAATCTAGGAAAATAAATCCTATACTAACACCCCCCCCATAAGCAAAACTTAGATGGGTGAAAATAAAAATAGGTCCCAACAACTAGACTTGATGAGGTATCCATGTATAATACAACTCTCAAAAGTAGAGTAAAAGGATAAAACCTAGTGGGAAACCACCCCCCCCTCCCCACCCCCCACCAAAAAAAAAGAGAGACAAAAAAGAGAATGTAGGATTATAAATACCCACTTGAAGCTACAACTAATTGTAGACACCCTCTGTCCTATAAAGCAGCCTCTTGGAGTGATTATGGATCATAAGTAGATGCAGTGAAGAGTGGATCACCATGAAAAGGTGAATGAATCCACCAAGTATTTAATGTATCTCCAACCAAGGTGTGTTTCCCATAAAATTAAATATGTTCCTCATGTAAATTATAAATGTAACTGCTCCATGAAGTGATGGTAAACTTGAATTAGAATTAAAGGAGGGTGGAAGTCCCTACAACTATGTAGAAGACTACCTAATGTTGATGTATCCTAAATCAAATATCTTGCTCCTTTAAAATTCTATGGTGGATTATAATTAGGTAGATACATAAATAAATCTTCAAGACATGAAAGGTGATAAGGAGATGGAGGAAGTACATCCACATCACTACTATAGTCATATGTGGTAGAAGAGAAGTCATCAACATTAGTAATGTGCTCAAGCTATAAAATGCCATCAACTATAGGTGAATCTGATGAAGAATCTAAAAAAGGGGCAAAGTAAGAGACAAAATATAGTTGAATCTCATGATCTACTAAACCCCCAATAATGATATTATCACTGTGTAACTCTCTGACATACACTAAATCTGGAGTGAACTTAACTTACATGCCCTGACCAAGGTGAGTAATCTGATAAACTAATAAGATATTATTTGATAGTGAGGGTATACTTAGAACATTTTTAAATGTTCCACCACTCATGTCAATATACCCTCTCTCAAAAACCTATGTAGAAGTATTATCACCTAGTCAAATAGAAGACATGTCACATGGATCCAAAGAAGTGAACTCCACATGTGAATAAGACAAATGATGTCATGTACTAGAATCAATAACCCATGTAGGAGTTGGAGGTAATACTGTAACTAGAGATCTCCCCTTTGGTTTTTTATCTTGATTCTTTCCCTTTCCTTTTTTCATTTTCATTTTCCTTGGAATTATGGGTTGATGAAGATGGTTTGATAGACTCAGTAAAACCTATGTTGTTCTTCTCAAGAAGACTCATGAGGTGACCAATCTAATTTTTAAAACACTTACTTTCATCATGGTTTCCCATGAAATACCCACATTTAACCCTTGTTGTTTTGGATTTAACACTAGAAGAGGAAGTGTTATTGTTTGGATTGGCGGTGGGTTGATCCTTGTTGCTCTTATGATCCTTAATGTTATGTTTCTTCTCTTTTTAAACCTTTTTGTTGTCATGTCCTGCAAGTAGAACATGTGGTTTAGTGGAATTTAGTGCACCCATCTGAATTAGTTTATTTTTTTCCCAATTTAAATCAGCAAAAAACTCATCAAATGAGGGCATAGAACATGAATTACCAAGTGCTCTCTTGGTTTCATGGAAGGTGGAGATGAAAATAGAATAGTTAGGCCCAAGTTTTACAAGAATGAAAAAGGATGAGTTGTGAATACTTATTATCAATTTTAAATTATTTTAGTTGCAATCTAAATGATTTGAACTTGGTGAAATAGTCTTGAAGTGTGTCAAAAATGACAGGGCTAAGACTAATCAGCTCATTTTCTAGTTCATCCCCTCTCGTCTCATCCAAGTTCCCAAAAAAATTTCCTAGGGTATCCCATACTTCCTTGGGTGTTTTGGATAATTCAATGTGAAAGTACAGATCTAGTGAAATAGAAAGATATAAAACCAAAAGCTTCATCAAACTTGTCAAACCATTTTTACTTATATATACCCGATTCAGTTTGCATATCCGTAGTTATCCTTTAGAGCTTCTTATTTCTCAAGGCAAGTGACACGAAAGCCTCCCATTTGTGATAGTTGAAGGGTGTGATAATATCAAATGAATTAAGATCCATTAAAGATAATGTGAGTTTGTTTGTAAAAAATTAAATAAATGTAAAAATAAGGAATCATCATAATTTGTACACACCTTGAAATTATGCTTGACCCTTCCAAATTTTAGCACTTTATACTTTAGTGCAATTTACAATGTAAATAGGTCAAATGCATGGGAAATGAAAAAGTGTTAACTTTTGATAATATGACACTCAATTTAGAAATACCAATCAAAAGTTATTACAAAATTACTTTCCCATAAATGAGGCTTATTTAATAAAACATACACTAAAACTTTAAAAAATGCCCTATGGTGAGAGTGGACATAACCTTCCAACCACTCAATGGAATCTTCAAGGAGTGTAGAATACAATGGTTTAGATTATGATGGGGAATTAGCCTTCTACCAACTTGGGCCTCTCCCTTCATCTTTGATAGATGAAAAATAAGGACTAAAAACCACTTAATTTACCCTTAATAGAATTTTCCCAAATCGAATTGTATTAAAAAAACATAAAAAGCTAAAATTTTGAAATACTAATAAGGTAAATGGAAAAACATGTGTAATATCCACCTTGGAATGTGGTGGGGGCTACAAAGGAAGATGATGTGGATTATTTTAGGTTTTTGGAAAACCTAATAATCTTTATGCATATTTGCTACTATATGATGATGCCATTAGAAAGTCACAGGTTTAAAAATAAATAATTTCAAGCAACCAACAAGGTCTGGAATGCCAATGGAGGATCAATGCATTATTGAGTATTGTCATTGATGTTAAAGGTGCATCTTCTGAAGGTTGATGTCAAAGGTGACTAAGGATAGTTAGCAGTATGTGATGTGATAGGAATGCATTGAGAGAGTGTTTTCATGAGAGAGTGATGTCATGAGAGAATGGTAAAGAGAGAACTTGAAGGTAACTAATGTCTTATGTTTGAATTAAGGTACAAGTCATTGATGTCAAAGTGAATAGGAAGCCTAGTCATGAGCCTAATCATTGCATGAAGAGGTATGTGCATGAAAATGAATGAACATAGACATGTGAAGATTGTATGACATAGTTTGAGCATGTATGTGAGATATTGAAGTATTCATGAGATTTTTAGGGTGAGCCTATAAGGGTAGGACCTTTATATGAAGCCTACACCTAGACCTCTCTTAGACCCTACTTGGCTTAATGAGGTATGAAGATCAAATTTCAAGGCAAGTATGCATATGTGAGCATGGATAGAGGTGAGATAAAAATTTTAGGCATGTTCATAAAGTTTGAGGTCATGGTTTGAAGGTAATTCCATGAATCAATGTTTTAGGCCTTTTTGAATTCAAATAATGAGGTCTCAAGACATAAGAAGAAATTTTAGATGTTCATTGACACATGTAACCTCTGCATAGGAATTTGAGATATTAAGGAGAGATGGGGAAGGGTCTTGATCTAGGAGGATCCCCCACTAAAATAATACTAGTCCAATATCCTTCTAAGTACCTATGTTATTTATTATCTAGACATGAAGTTCGAGGCAAAAGGGGTAAAAATAAAAGGTCTCAATTCTTCTTCAAACCATTTACTCAATGTAGAGCTCATCGAGAGCTTTTCATTGCATTTTTTATTTGAAAAATAGAATCTATAAGCACAAGATATGACTAATCAAAGTTAGTCAAAAGTCAACTGAATGGGTCAACATTGGTCAACATGGGTCAAAACTGGTCAACAAGCATTAAATTCCATTCATGGGTTGTGATAAATGTAAATGGGGCCATTTAAATATTAAATTAAAAAACCCCACTGAATTACCTTTTGTTTTCCTATTGGTTTTTCACCACCATGTGGTATGTGACATGGAAGAAAGTTATCTTTTTATAAAAAAGAAATGGATAAGATAAATGCATTGTCCCATCCCAACACCAAATTCATAGGAAGGGGTTTTATTCCCTTACCTTTATGTAAACCTTTTGATAATGCTTCCCACCACTAATGTGGGATAAACAAAATGTTATAGGATTTACGAAAGGGATTCAAACTTCAACCAATTTGGGTAAAAAGATAAGACTTGGCCACTAAACCACAAGAGGAAAACAAGTATAAAAGGGCACAAGATGTCATTTGTAAATCATATCTTGGAGTTTATAGAGTGTGTTTAGCTTCATATGATAGGAATTAAAATTGGAATAGCTAAAGTACATAATTTTAATGTGATCTTGGCTAAGTAGAGGATGTTATGCATAGGGTTTTGAGGATTAATTTCTATGTACTTTGATATTGTAAGTTTTTGTATCAAGATATTTAATGGATCAGTCACAATGGAGTGGACTCGGGGACGTAGACAATTGTCTAACACCATAAACAAACTTGTGTTGTTGTTCTCTATTGCTTTTGTTCAAATTTTCCTATTTATAATCAAAAATCCATGCAATTATAAATAGTTAAAAATACATTTTTAAAGAATGTTATTTATCAAATTATTTAAGATCATTATTTGATGATGTTAGTGGATCAATTTGGTATCAAAGATAGTGATCTGTGCCAAATAGCAATATTTTTGGATTGCAAGTGGATTGTTTATGTTAACTAGGTCAAGATCTAGAAGTGGTGAAGGTGAATTAGAAGAGTAAAATCTTGATATAGGTACACAACTTACAAGTCAAGAGACACAAATAGAAGGGGAATTAGATTTGCAATAATATTTTCATCAATATTTTGAGCAAATGGAAATCATGATAGAAGATCTTTATCATGAATGTAAAAGTTGAATTGAATGAGAAAATAAAGGTAAAGACGTAGAGGAAATTCCTTGGTCTCCTCAAACTCCTAATGTAGGTGATGATAAGCCACTAAAAATATTTGAGTCTCTTCCCTTTTTAAAGTTTGATATTAAGTTTAAGTTCCTTATATATAATGGAGAATTGAATGCAAAAAAATTGGATAATTGGATTAAGTAGATTGATGTATACTGCAAGATTTATAATATTTCAAATGAAAGAGCAAAAATTCAGTTAGCTACACTTCGGATGGGTGGTACAATACTTATCTTGTGGGAAAGTAAGTGACAAGAGGATTTGGTCAAACAAGTCAATGACTTCTTCTTGGAATGAATTTGTTTCTAAGTTACATAAGCAATTTTATCCATTGGGCTACATACAACAAGCCATGATGGATTTGCAAACTCTTAGGCAAGCTAAGGGCCAAAGTATACAAGATTATACATAGGAGTTTAGGAAGCAAGCTTTTCATTTGAATATTCCCTTACACACACAAGAGACTTTGTGAAGTATATTGGTGGGTTACATATTTATCTATGGCATATGATATTGGTTTTAAATCTTACTAATCTAGATTTTATTTGTGTATAATCTACTCACTTGGAAGCTAGGGGAAAATACCTAAAGAGAGCTTTTCTAGGCAAAAACCCAAGCAATATGGAAGTAAGGACAAAGGTCTGAAAGGAAAAGGTAAGTATAAAATGACTTATACTGTTAAAAAGGAAGATGAAAAGCCATTATATAATCATTACAAGGAAAATCATGATGAATCTAAGTGTTAGAAATTACATCCAAAATTAAAACCTAAATGGTTAAACAAGAAGAAAGGAAAAGATAAGAAAACCAATACTATGGAGCATGATCTTGGATCCAATTTTGATGATGAGACTAAGATCAAGGACATGAGTTTACAAGGTTGTAATTCTTACTCTTCTTATATCACTAGTTCATATAATGATGCATCTTCCTCTAAAAAACAATCTATGCATGATGAGAAGAAAAGAAATGAGATTTTCCACCTTAGAGTTGTTTCTAAACATACTAAAATAGACACTCTATTTGATAGGTGATCTCAAGCTAATCTAATTTCAGAGGAGGTTGTGAATAAATTGGGACTCCAAACCAAACCACATCCTAAGCCTTATCCTTTTAGTTGGGTTTGTGATGATGTAACATTACAGGTGACAAGAAGTTGTAGACTTAGATTTGCCATTACTAACAAGTTCATTGATGAGGTTGATCTGGATGTTGTTCCATTAGACATTTATGGTGTGGTTTTGGGAAGTCCTTATCTTTTTTATCATAAATCAATCTTCTATAGGGAAGAGATTAAGTAGTTTTTAAATATGGGATTAAATATATTGTTAGAGCTCATCGTGTAAAAATAAGTCTTTCTTTGATTACTATAGGGTAAATGAAAAGACTTGTAAATTCAATCAAGAATTTCTTACTCAAGGTGGTCAAAACCAAAGAGAAATATCATGAAAAGGCTTTTGATAATTGTGATACTAAACATCATAATGAATTAGTTAAAATTGTTTCTAACTATGATGATGTTTTTCAGTATCCATAGGGTCTACCTCCTAAAAGAGGGGTTCAACATGAGATACAATTATTTTAGGATGCACCTATTCTTAACATTGGTATGTATATATTGTTAATGGTTGAAAATGAGGAAATCAAGAAGCAAGTGATGGAATTGTTGTCAAAGGTAATTATCTACCCAAGTTCATCCCCTTGTGGTTTGTCTATCATTTTAGTGCCTAATAAAGATGGCACATGGTGGATGTGTGTTGATTTTTGTGCCTTGAACAAAATCATGATGTAAAATATTTAACCTCTTCCTCACATTAATGACTTATTAGATCAGTTGAAAAATGTTATTTATTTCACTAAGTTAGACATAAAAATTGGCTATCATTAGGTGAGAATCAATGAAGGTGATATTTGGAAAACTACTTTTAAAATAAAATAGGGTTTGTTTGAATGGCTTGTTATGCCTTTTGTATTATGCAATGCACTAGCTACATTCATGTGTGTGGTGAATGATGTTTTTAGGCCATTCATTAATGATTTTGTGATAGTCTACTTAGATGATATTCTAATTTTTAGTCAATCATGGGGTGATCATGTCATACATATTCATAAAGTCGTATATGCTTTGAGAAAGGATAAACTATATCTGAAGATGTCTAAATGTGAATTTGGGAAAACATCTTTGGCTTATTTGAGTTATGTTTTAGGACATGGTCAATTGAATATTTATCCTACAAAATTTGATGTCATTGTTAATTGGCCTAAACCCAATAATGTAACATAGGTTAGGAGCTTTCTTGGTGCATTCCAGTACTAGAGAAAATTTATTGGTAGCTTCTCATTTATTGCATCTCCTATAAATTCTTGATTAGCATTAAGCAAGTCTTTTAGTGGGGAGGCAAACATCAAAGAGATTTTGATACATTGAAAGAGAAAATAAGTACCACTCCTATCTTAGCACTTCCAGATCTACAATAGCCATTTGAAATTGAGATGGATGCAAGCAATTATGCTATGGGGATAGTTTTGATGTAGAAGAGTAAATCGATTTGTTACCATTTAGAAACATTTAAAAGTGTGGTAAGAAACTATCCTAATTATGATAAAGAATTTTATGCTTTGGTGCAGAGTGTGAAGAAATGGAAGAATTGTTTTATGGGCAAAGAGATAATGATTCACACTGATCATCAGCCACTATAGTATCTTCAATCACAAATGCAGCTACAACAATCAAGACATTTTTGGTGGATGGGATTCTTGCAGCAGTTTCACCTTGTGAAAAGGTATAAGAAAGGTACATAAAATAAGGTTTCTGACATGCTTTATAGACCTCCTATTTTTGTATTAGTTATTTTATAGAATATTTCTTTAATGAATGAAAATTATAAAGAACAATATATTAATGATGTTGACTTTAAGGAAGTGTATGAATATTTGATTAGTGGTAAATAGGTGGGAGAATTTCACTATCATGTACATGATGGAAAATTATTTCATCTTGGAAAAATTTGTATTCCACAAGATGAACAAGAGCATATGGTTAGAGAAGCTCACACTTCTCTTGTTTCAGGTCATTTCGATGTTGTTAAGATAGTTGCACAATTACATAGGTATTGTTATTAGCCTCATATGTAAGAATTTGTTGCAAAATATATGAGTTATATTCTTTGTGATAAAATTAATACTAGTAATAAGAAATTGGGTTTATATACACCTATCCCTATTCCTAATAGACATTGGGAAAGTATTTCTATGGATTTTATAGGAGGTTTACCAATGACATGAAGGAAACATGATTGTCTCTATGTCATTATGGATAGATTTAGTAAAATATGTGTATTAGTTCCTTGTACTAAACATATTACTGGTGAAGGGGTAGCACACTTGTTTTTTTAGCATGTTTGGGTTCATTTTGGATTACCCACATCTATTATCCCTTATCAGGATTTTTGATTTTTTGGAGAGTTTTGGTCAACTTTGTGGGACTTAATGGATACTAAGTTGAAGAAAAGTACTACTTTCATCCATAACTGATGGATAGGTAGAGGTGGTCAATCATATAGTGGTACATTTACTCTGAGGTTATTGTAATAAACATCCTAAATTATGGGATGAACATCTTTGTTATGTGTAACATGCTTATAATTGAGCACTACATTCTTCTACACAAAAGTCTCCTTTTGAGACTTATTTTGGTTATCTACCTTAGTCACCATTAGACTTCACATTTGAAAATGAATCAGTTGAAAATGGAGGAGTTGATGCTGAGAAGGCCAAAAATTTCATTTAGAAGATACAATTGGTTCAACAGATGGTCAATGAACAGTTGGAGAAAAGTCAAGCAAAATACAAGGCTCATCATGATAAACATCGAATCGATCATCATTTTCAAGTTGGTGATCAAGTATGGCTTCATATCAGTAAGGAGAGGTTTATAGGTGAAGGTAAAAATCTTAAACCAATTTGATATGGTCCATTTAAAATTTTGGAAAATATTGGTAATAATGCTTTTTTATTAGATTTACCACCATACATCCCAATTTATTCAGCTATGAATGTTGAAAATCTAAAGTTGTATGATCCTCCTATGATTTTAGATTATGATGAAAGTGTTTTTGTACCTTTTATTAATTATTTTTCTCCTAAGCATCTAAACAAGTTGCAGGAAAATACCATTCTTGATAAGAAAGTGAGAACTTCATAATGAGGTGATGTTAAATATCTTTGTGTGGGTCTAAAAGGAGCACATATAGGGAAGGCTAAGTGGATGGAACCAAAAAAGTGAGGGAGAAATACCCTCACCTTATTCCAAAATAAATCACTTTTTGAGGTCCAAAAGCTCCTTAGTGGGGAGGAGTGATCTAGGATGATCCCCCACTGAAATAATATCGATCCAATATATTTCTAAGTACTTGTAATATTTAATCTCCAATCATGAAGTTTGAGGCAAAGGGATAAAAAATAAAAGGTCTCAATTCTTCTTCAGACCATTCACACAATGTAGATCTCATTAAGAGATTTTTGGCACATTTTTCAATTTGAAAAATGGAATCTATAAGCACAAGATATGACCAGTCAAAGTTGATCAAAAGTCAACTAGATGGGTCGACATGGGTCAAAATAGTCAACAAGAATTAAATTCCATTCATGGGTCATGATAAATGTAAATGGGGCCATTTAAATATTAACTTAAAAAACCCCATTGAATTATCTTTTGTTTTCACATTGACTTTTCACCCCCATGTGGTATGTGACATGGAAGAAAGTTATCTTTTTATATAAAAAAGGGATAAGATAAATGTGTTGTCCTATCCCAAAAATAAAGGCATGGGAAGGGTTTTTATTCCCTTACCTTTATTTAAAACTTTTGATAATGCTTCCAACTACCAATGTGGGATGAATAAAATGTCATAGGCTTTGCTAAAGGGATTCAAACTTTAACTAATTTGGGGAAAAAGATAAGCCTTGGTTGTTAAACCATGGGAGGTAAACAAGTATAAAAGGGCACAGTATGTAATTTTTAAATCATATCTTGGAGTTTATAGAGTGTGTTTAGCTTCATATGATAGGAATTAAAGCTGGAAGAGTTAAAGTACATAATTTTTATGTGATCTTAGCTAAGTAGAGGATGTTGATGCACAAGGTTTTGAGGATTCATTTTGATGTACTTCGATATTGTAATTTTTTGCATCAAGATATTTAATGGATCGGTCATGATGGAGTGGAACTAGGGACATAGATAATTATCGAAGCCCATAAATAAACTTGTGTTTTTGTTCTCTATTGCTTTTGTTCAATTTTTACCATTTATAAGCTAAAATCAATTTAATTATAAATAGTTAAATACATTTTTAAATACATTATATATCAAATTATTTAATATCATTATTTGATAAATTTAATGGATCATTTCCTAGTTAATATCTCCAGGTATTAGTTTTGGATTCAAGGGGCAGTCCTTTATGAATAATTTTTAACACTAAAACCCGTGTTAAACCTCCCTAAAACCCTAATAAAGACCTGATATGAAAGATATTGTTCAAAATAAATTAGTATAGATTAAAATTTCTATATAAACTATTATAACATGTATTAAACTCTCTTAGGTACCTCTAGGTGGTGGCGGTTAGCCAAATGAGAGAGAAAATGCATTGATATAGGCTTATTTGTCAAGAAGTTGCTATAGCTCTCAAAATTTATATCAGTCAAGAAAATAAAACCGATGGTAAAAGAAGATAAATAATAATTTTACATGTCCATGATGACTTTTTGATATGTTATATCTTTCAAATGTTCTAATTTTGTCATCTAATTTACCTAGTCACAAACATACCTAATAATGTAAAAAGTGCAAAACCTAGGCAGAGATGAAAAGATAGATTTGAGGGTCTAAACATGATGGATTAGTGAAATAAAGTAGATGAATAATTTATTAATTAATTTTAAGACACATTAATTCTTTGTGAAATCTTTTTAAGTTAGTATATATGGTGAAAAATTTGCTCACAAAATGACATGTCTGGTTTAGATAAGACTATGTGATATAAGGTCAAGAAATTGGTCTGCAAGACCAACATTTTCCATTAGAACATATGAATTTTATATATAATTATTTTATATATATATATCTCATATAATAATTTACATTCATCACGAGTCATAAAAAGTGTCTACACAGGTGTTAGAGATCTAAGTCACCTTGGCTAGTTTTTTAGGTAAATTGGCAGTTTTGAGTTAGTGAGTTGCAAAGATGTTCTTGAGTATTTATCTCTTGAGTGAAAGCATTCCAAGCATCTGGTGATGACTCTAAAATCATGTATAATATTTATACATGTTTATATTATCATATTTTAGTATCTTTAGGGTTTTTAAGCTTCATTTTTTCACAACAAAGTTTTTAGGTACATAGGCCTAATAGGGCAGTTTGTCCTAAAGGAGCTTTCATGGTATGAATGAAAGATATAGGTCTAAAAAATCATGGAATATGTTATTATAATCCATTGGATAATTTATTTAATAGTTTTTTATTGTTTTAAAGAGTCATCTGGGCCCAATAAGATCATAATTGGCATTAAATGGATAAACCTATTGCAATTAGGTCTCCATGAGACCTAAAGAAGAAATGAGGTCTAATTGAGTTGCTACAAACTAAAAGGGGTTAAAATTAAATTTTAATCATGTTCATAAGATGTTATAAGACCTATTTTGTGTCTTACATAATACGTTAAAGCTATGTGTCCAACCAAGTGGTGTGTGACCATGTGACTAGTATATATACAAGGTAGTTTAGGCCTATTTGCAAGGTATGTAACATAAGCAAATAAAATATTGCATGGTTGAGTATAAGGAGGTATTTAAATGAGACCATAATATAAGATCAGAGTTTTGGTGATTAAAATTCATGAGGTGTATGAGTTGGTGTTTTCTTGTAAGTGCTTGCTAAAGCCTAGTCAAGAGGGTGCTTGACTTTATTGGGGTTGATGCTCCAAGTTGAGTTGGTGCTCAAAAAAATTTGGTATTTTATTTTATACTAATATCGTCCATTTTTAGATATCACAATGGGTTTTATTCCCCTTTAGGTTTTCCTACTCATATATTTGTTTCTCATGTTATGCTCATATGAATGATTCTATATGTAGTGTTATATCACTGTATTGATTTCTTGGTTCAAGGAATGTTAAAGGATAATTAAATGAAAGTTTTCAAACACTAACTCACCCCCCCTCTCAGTGATTATGCTTCCAATAATTCATATAATATCTTGGTCCTTTGAATCATGCCTAACAACTTAAAGGATATCTTAGAACACAAGAATGTCTAGTCATCAAGTACAAGGATGTTTCTCAACCAATAAGGCTCCTCTCTTTAGTGGGACTAACTATGCATTTTGAAGCATTAGAATGAATACCTATATAATTTCCTTAGGCTATGACATATGGTAATGTATTGTTTATGGATTCACTCCACCTTCGACACCACCAACTAATGCAATAGGCAAGAAGACAAGTGAGAACAACTCTAAGGCAATGAATGCCATCCTATGTGGTCCTTTAGAGGCAAAATTTGTAAAGGTCATGCATTGTGATACAACCAAAAATAATTTGGGAAAGTTACAAAACATCTATGAAGGAGACACCATAGTGAGGTTGTCAAAGGTGCAAACCCACTAAAGGCAGTTTGAAAGTCTGCGAATAAAGGAGGATGAAAATAATGCATCTTTAAGAGTAGATGAATTAGTAAATGCCATAGAGGTCTAGGAGAAAAGTTGGAAGAATAAATAGTAGTACAAAATGTACTAATATCCCTAACATCTAAGTTTGATTTAAAAGTGTCTATTGTGGAAGAGATCAAAGATCTTAACATACTATAGATGGATGAGCTTCATGGCATCTTGACTGCCTATGAAATGAGAATAAGTGATGGAAGATATTCCAAGAGTGAAGCTACATTCAAAGTTGAGAATAAGTCACAAAGTAAAAAGGTAAAGGATGAAGTTGATACAAACATTGATGATGATAATATAGAAGCCATGTTTGTCAGAAAACTAAGGAAAGGATCAGGTAATTATAAGGGCAAGTTTCCATTCATATGCTTTAATTGTGGTAAGATTGGTCATTTTACATCTAAATGTCCTAAAAAGGATAATAATGAGCATTATGGAGAGCATGATGAACATCATGGTGGTAATAAGAAGTTATATAAGCCTAATAAGAAGAAAAAAAACTTTCAAGAAGTATGAAGGTAAGAAAGGGTCATTCAAGAAGAATAGAAGTTTCTATATCAAAGAAGATACTAGTTCATTTGATGTAAGTGACACAAGTACATCTAATAATAGTGATGATAGTAATGATCAGGATGGCAATGAAACTTTATTCATGTCTATATAAATAGATAATGAGGTTTGTTCAAAAGGGAAAAGTCTTATGGATGATGAAGAAGAGGATGAAGAAGAGGATAAAGTGAACCTTGAGGTAGAATTGGTGAATTCTCTAGAGGAGTTAAATTTTCACATAAGGAAGAATAAAAAATTAAGATCATTGGTTAAGATTTATGAGGAACAAATCAATATCTTTGAAGAGAGACTAAATAACAACACTAATGAACATGAGGAGATCATCAAATAGTTGGAAACTTAGATTGATATTGTTACTGCGAGTCTTAAGACCAAGGAGGAATAATTCATCAAGTTTGGAATAGAAATGAAGTCCTTAAATGCAAAATTGGATCAAGCAACAATCAAATTGAAGACACACCAAAAATTTGAAAAGATCATTGAAGTCTTCAATGATATTTTGAATAGTCAGAGGTCTCCACATGACAAGATAGGTCTTGGATTCAAATAATACCAAAATGAAAATAAGGAGAGTCAAACCTCAAAGGACAATGGACTATCAAGAAGTAATGGTACTAATAAAGTAAATATTTATATAGAAACTCTCAAATTTGAGAATAAAATTGGTCATCAAAAAGTCAATAAGGATGTGATGCCTTCAAAAGACAACAAAGGTATAGGTGCATCATTCACCATCAGATAGATAAGGTATGAAAATCCTTTCAATGTTACAATTTCTCATGTAATCAATATGTACATAGAGCTATGGATTGTAGACATCATGCTAGAATCAATTCATCATAGAGAAATAAGGTGAATGTCCATTTCAATAGTAGAATGAAAATTTATTCTATAATTATGATCAGAGATGACATATTACAAGGGATTTCAAGATAAGGAATATGAGGAAGAATAGTCAAGACAAAAGGTTATATAGTCATACCACTTAGAAGTGGATCAAGAAGATAGACCCTATGGACAAATTAAAGGAGGAACAAAAGACTAAAGGAGAAGAATCTATGCTAGTGTAGATTGCCTTTCACATCCAAGATGAAGTAATTAAGTGGTGTATATATATTGTTTGATCAAGACACATGATATGGGATAATAGCAAGTTCATCTCATTGAAGAAGAATGTTGCATGAATAATAAGATTTGGAGATAGCACAACTACCAATATAGTTGGCAAGGGTATCTTGAGTTTGGATAATTGGAAAACCAAGATAGAGAATGTGTTATATGTGGAAGGATTGAACACAACCTTCTTAGTGTATGTCAAATGTGTAGCCAAGGACACACACTAACCTTTTATGACAAAGGGTGTGATATAAGGAGAGCCAAATCAAGAAGGCTAATTGCCATTGCTAAGAGGATTGAGAACAATCTATATATCTTGAATGAGATAAAGAAGGAGAGATAATTTATGATTAATATAGAAGAAAGTTGGATATGGAAAAAAAGGTTGGGTCACCTAAACTTTGATAATATGGTCAAGATAAGCTCTAATAAATCTATGAAGAATATGCCTAAAATCACCAAACCTACAAACACATTTTTCAAGGCATGTCAACATGGTAAGCAACCTAGAAGAAGGTTTAATTTTAAAGAGTATTCTACTACAAGACCTTTAGATATAATACATAGTTATATTTTTGGACCTACAAGAATTAAAATCATTCAACGAGATAGGTACGTCATGTTACTCATAGATAACTACATAAGAGTGACTTGGGTAGCATTCTTAAAAGAAAAGTCAAAAAATCTTGACAAGTTTAAGGTATTCAAGGCTCTTGTTTAGAATTAAATAATGATAAGATCAAGTGTCTAAGATCTGACATAGGAGGAGAGCTTTTGTCCAATGAGTTTGATGACTTACATAAGGTCCATGGAATAAGGAAATAGTTCTCACCAGCTAGGACACCTAATCAAAATGGGGTAGTGGAAAGAAAGAATAGGATAGTTCAAGAGATGAAAATAACTATGATAAATGATTCAAGTTTAGCTGATGGATAATAGAGAGAGGTAGTGAAAACTACAGTCTAAATTTTGAATAGAGGACATATAAGGATTAATGGCAATAAAACTCTTTATGAACTATAAAAAGACAATCCTACTAATTTAGAACACTTTAGACTATTTGGAAGCAAATGCTTCATAAAAAGAGATGAGGAAGACTTAGGTAAGTTTTATTCTAGATTTGATGAATTTATATTCTTGGGATACTCATTAGTGAGCTCAGCCTATAGATTATATAATAAGATGTTGTAGAAGATAGTGGAAAGCACCAATGTGAAGATTGATGAGACAAAGAAAGCACACTCACAATCAAAGGATACATCAGATAATATAGAATTCAATAATGAAGAAAAAATAATGGATATTGATGAGGAAGAATAATAAGTTGAGAAAAGATAAGACTTAAAAGGCCCTTCAAGATAGATTTAGAGAGACCATCCTAAATCACAAATCATTGACAATAAGGATGCAGGTATGCAAACAAGGAGAAGATTGATAAGTAAACTAAATCAAGATAATGTTGATCTATTGTCTAATACTAAATCTAATAAAATTTTATAAGTAAACAAAGACAAGTTTTAGATAGGTTTTATGAATGAAGAGTTAAAACAAATATAAAATAATGAGACTTGGGAACTAGTTCCTCAACCTAAAGACAAAAATGTCATTGGCACAAAATGGGTATTTAGAAACAAGTTGAATAAAGATGAAGTCACTAGGAATAAGTATATATTTGTATGGAAGGGGTATGCACAAGTTAAAGGGGTATATTTTGAGGGGACATTTACTCTAATAGCAAGATTGGAGGCTATCAGACTATTTCTAGCATATGCAGGATTCAAAGGGTTCAAGGTGTATCAGATGGAATTTAAGTCATATTTTCTAAATGGGAACTTGGAAGAGGAGGTGTACATAGAGAAACCTAAGGATTTATCATTATTATGTAACAAAGACTATGTTTGTAGATTTAAAAAGGCTCTTTATGTTCTAAAACAAGCTCATAGAGCTTGGTAAGCCAAATTAGATAGGTACCTATTGGACCAAGGATTCAAAAGAAGAGTTATAGATAGTTAATTTGTACATAAAGATAGAAGATGACCATTAGTTGATAGTAGTTATCTATGTGGATGACATCATATTTGGTAGAAATAGTGAGAATATGACTAAGGACTTTATAGATGTGATGAAGGAGTTTGAGATGTCCATGCTGGAAAAACTAGCATTCTTTCTTGGATTACAAATCATTTAATCAGAAAAAGGTATATTCATTTCACAAGCTTAGTACATAAGAGATATGTTGAATAAGTTTGAAATGGAATATATCAAGGTAGTTATCACACCTATGATCATAGAGTGTAAGTTAAGAAAGGAATATGAATCTCTAAAGGTCAATCAGACATCATATAAGTCAATGTTTGGAATTTTTCTATACACTACTACTTATAGACCTGACATCATGCAAGTAGTAGGTCTTATGGGAAGATTTCAAGAAGACCCAAAGGAAAATAATCTAAAAATAGTCAAAAGGATATTTAGGTATCTCAAGGGGACTATAGAGTTTGGGTTATGGTATCTAAGGAGCAAGGAGTTTAACTTAATACCCTATACAGATCTAGACTAGGCAAGGAGTTTAGATGATAAGAAGAGCACTAGTAGAGGAGCTTTATTCTTAGGAGAATGCCTAGTATCTTGGATAAGCAATAAGTAGCCATTTATATCACTATATACTTGTAAGGTTTAGTACATTGCAGTAGCTTCATGTTGTACTCAAGTCCTTTGGATGAGATAGAACTTAAAAGACTACAAGGTGGAGTATGATAGTCCTAACCCTATCTATTATGACAATAGAAGTGCCATAACCATTTTAAAGAATCATGTTATGCACTCAAGAACTAAGTACACTCCCATCAAGTATCAATTTCAGAGATAATAGGTAAGTGAGTAAAGTGTTAAACTTGAATATGTTTTTACAAAGGATTAGATTATAGATATTTTGACCAAGCCACTTCAAAACGCAACATTTGAGCACCTAAGACAAGAATTAGGAGTAATTCCTAACCCTACTAGTCATTGAACAAGTCAAGGGTGATGAGAGATAATTATGTGGTTCATTGTCTCCAAGATAAGGTGAGTAGTGCTAAAAAGGTATGCATGGAGATAGGGGAACATGTTTTTATGATGCTTCATTGACTCATAATCCTATGTGTTGATTTTTCTAGTTGCAAGAGGTGTGATCCAAGAAGTTTCAGGTATCTCTTTGTCATTGATGTCAAATGGGGATAAATTCTATAATGGGGGGAAAATAGCATGTTGAGAGAATTTTCTAAGAGTTGTTGCCATCAATGACAAAGGGGGAAATTGTTGAGTATTGTCATTGATGTCAAAGGTGTATCTTGTGAAGGTTAATGTCAAAGGTGACTAAGGATAGTTAGAAGTATATGATGTGACATGCATACATTGAGAGAGTGATGTCATGAGAGAAATATAAAGAGAGAATTTGAAGGAACTAATGTTTTATGTTTTCATGAAGGTACAAGTCATTAATGTCAAAGTGCATAGGAATCCTAGTCATGACATGAAAATAGGCATGTTAAGGTTGTATGGCACTATTTGATCATGTATGTGAGGCATTTAATCATTCAAAAGAGTTTCATGGTGAACCTATATGGGTAGGACCTTCAGACTAAGCCTACACCAAGATCTCTCTTAGACCTTACCTGGCTTAATGAGGTATGAAAATAAAATTTCAAGAAAATTATATATATGTGAGCATGGAAATAGGTGAGATATAAAATTTTAGTTATGTTCACAAAGTTTGAGGTCACGGTTTGACGCAAATTGCATGAATTATTATTTTAGGCCTTCTCAAATTCATAGAATGAGGTCTCATGACCCAAGAAGCACATTCAGATGTTCATTGGCACATGTAAGCTTTGAATAGGAATTTGAGATATTAAGAAGAGATGTCTAAGGGTCCTAGATAATATATCCATGTATTAATTTTGGATTAAATGGGTAGTCTGTTATCAACAATCATTAACACCAAAACATGTGTTAAACCTCCTTAAAACCCTAATAAGGACCCAGTATGAAATATATTGTTCAAAATAGCTTAGGATGGATTAAAATGTCTAGATAAAGTATGATATCATGTAGTAAACTCTCCTAGGTACCTCTAGGTGGTGATTGTTAGTCAAATGGGAGAGAATTTACATAGATACAAGCTTATTTGTCAATAAGTTATTGTAGCTCTCAAAAGTTATATTGGTCAAGAAAATCAAATGGATGGTATAAGAAGATAAAGACTCATTTTACATGTATATTATGATTTATTGATAGGTTATGTCCTTTAATTTTTTCATCCAAGTTAGCCAGTCATAAATAGACCTAATAGTCCAAATAATGCAAAACCCAGATAGAGATGAAAATATAGATTTGAGGGTATGATCATGATATATTGGTGAAAAAAAGTGCATTAAGAATTTATTCATGATTTTAAGATACATTCATGCTTTGGAGAAACTTTAGAGGTTAGTATATATGGTGAAAATTTTCCTCACAAAATGACCTGTCTGGTTCAGATAAGACTGTGTGATATAAGGTCAAGAAATTGGTCTGCAAGACTAATATTTGCCATTAGACCATATGAATTTTATATTTGAGTATGTTTTTGAGATCTAAAAGGATCATTTACATGAATTATGATTCATAACAAGTGTCTACATAGGTGTTGGAGGTCTAAGTTACAATGACTGGTTTTTGAGGTTAATTGGTAGTTCTAAGTGAGTGAGTTCCAAAGATGTTATTGATTATTTATCTCTTGATTGAAAGTATTCCAAGCATTTTTTGATGACCCTGTGGTCATGGATAATATGTATATATATATATATATATTTTCATATTTTGGTAGCTTAAGGGTGGTTAAGCTTCATTTTTCCAAGATAGACTTGTTAGGTACATAGGCTTAATAGGGCAATTTGTCATAAAGGAGATTTCATGGTATGAATGAAAGATACAGTTCTAAAAAAACATGGAAGAGGTCATTATAGGTCACTTTTAAAGTGATTTAATGGGTTTAATTGTTAAAAAGATTCATCTAGGCCTAAAATGATCAAGTTTTGTTGGTAAATGGATAGACTTATTGCAATTAGGTCTCCATGAGACCTAAATAAGAAATGAGGTCTAATTGGGTTGTTGCAAACCAAAGGGGGTTAAAATTACATTTGAAAAATGTTCATAAGATGCTATAAAACCTATTTTATGATATAAATAATTGGTTAAAGGTGTGTGACCATGTGACTAGTATATATACAAGGCAAGTGAGGCCTATTTGCATGTATGTAACATAAGCGAATAAACTATTACATGGTTGAGTAGAAGGAGGTATTGAATTGAGACCATAATAGAAGAGAAGAGGTTTGGTGATTAAAATTCATGATTTGGATGAGTTGGTGCTTCCTTGCAAGTATGTGCTTGCTAAAGAGTAGTCAAGTGGGTACTTGACTTTATTGGGGTTGGTTTTCCATGTTGAGTTGGTGCTCACAGAACTTGGTCTTTTGTTTTATAGGAATGTAGTCCATTTATAGATATCATAGTGGTTTTGCTTTCCCTTGAGGGTTTCCCACTCATATATGGGTTTTATTATCTTATGCTCATATGAATGATTCTATATGCATTTCTATATCATTGTATTGGTTTCTTGGTTCAAGGAATGTTAAAGGATAATTGAATGAAATTTTAAAAAAATTGATTAATGCCCCTATTAGTGATTTTGATTCCAATAGGTCCAATAACTTTGAGCACTACTATTACAGGGCATTTAAGGTCTAGTTGTTACCAAAATATGCCCTTGGAGAAAGCCACATAAATTTTAGAAAAATGCAACTATGGAGAGATTACAAACCAAGATATCAAACTTGTGGAATAGGCCATCAGAACTCCATAGACATTAAAATTCCTTTGAATAGGGGTCTTTATTATTTGAGGGAGGCTTGGTGGGAGCTAGGATTCCATTAATGGTGGCTATTAAAAATTGAACTTTGCCCAAAATAGGTTGTGAGAAAGTTATAGGATGGTGATCTAGGTCATGGAAGATTCAAAAAAATAAGCTCGGCTCCTATTAGCTCACCCTTGGCTCAACCCCTACACACCACTCTCCAGATAATCCTTTACATCCTTTGTAGGGGCCACAAAACCTCCTTTACAGGTTTGTAATGACTTGAGTGGGCTCGAAAATGTCTAATAAGATTGAAAATGGGATGTAACACCACATATCAGAAAATACAAGACACCCAACACTAAAACTATGCAAATAATGACCTCAAATGAACATAAACTTATAGAATAACAACTAAACAAGCTCAATACTAGTGTGGCTCTAATACCATATTATAGAATACCATGGATCTACTAAAATGAAGAGTGTAGTAGTGAGAAATGTGAGATGTGAATTACATAAAGGCAAGACTAAGCACACACATACAAAACTACAAGTTATGAAGAACAATGAGATAAAATGGAAAAGACATAAAATAGATCCAACTCAATACAATCAAATAGAATAATGCAAGTGATGTGCATATAGGAGGTGAATGTGTAACCTCCCCCAAGAATAAGGGCAACCTCCACATAGAATAGTGGTAACCTCCACCTAGAAATAACTATTCAATAGACAACAGGTCAAGGGTAGTAACTACCATTAGCTAAAATAGTATGGTCAAGTGTACACCTAAGTAAGCATATCCCATAAGTGTAGGGAAACTCCAAGTGAGGTGTAATATCTTGAGTAGGATAATATAAATAAACAAGGAAAATAATCCTACACTAATATAAACCACCCAGATAGTCAATTATTTAAGCACCTAAATCCTAACCCTACTCCTATCTAGAACTTATTAAGAACACATATATTATTCATCTACATGTTGATAAGAACTACCATAAAGCTTTCAAATATGGAACCACTCAAAGGATAAATCCATAAGCCATGTTTGAATAATAATTTAAGGTCCAAAAAAAAAAAAAACCAAGTGTCAAAATCCATACACATAATTACACTACATGCTAGTATTATAAGGATTACACATACATAGTTAGGTTGGAGAACTATGTGTAGTTTGATCCCTCTTCAAAGTATAGGAATGTAGGTAGCACTTAACCACTAAATGAGGGTGGTTTAGGTCAAAAAAAATTATATTTTATATCTCATTTTTACAAGTAAGCACCAAATGTCTAAATTAGATGGATTTTATGTGTACCATTGAGGTTCTAGAGGTGAAGCGGGATCATCACTAGGTGAAACATCGAAATAGGATGTAGTCATGGTAGTTATATCATTGATAAAAAAGCCATCAAAAGAAGTATTCTTAGGCTTAGTCATGAAATATATGTGAGTGGGATTACAATAATAGTTAACCTTTTCAATATTCACAAAATTGAAATTAGTGTAATAGTGATAATAGTCGGCATCAACGACACACAAAAAAAATGTTAGAATGTTGTGTAGTGGGATTAGATGTTTGAAAGTATTTTTTAGAGTTTTGATTTGAATATTTAAGCTAATTATATTATTTTTAAACTTATTTTAGGTATTATCTATGATGTTATTCAATGATAAGTTGTGATTAAAGTTCCCCCCCAAAATTACATTTCCAAAAAAAATATAAAGTGCACAACATGTCTCATGAAAATGACCAATGCCAACATGGAACCATCATAATTTGGTGGGATCATGCCATTATGGGGGGGAGGGGGGACAATAATTAACTTATGGTTTAGATGGAGAAAATAATTTCCCGAGTTCTTACATTTTTAAGGGAGCATGAGTGGAAAGTTGATTATTTGAATTCAATACTCCTACTTTGGGTTGGGGAGGCTTATTTTGAAAAGAATTAGTATTTATTGCATTGGTTGAGGTTTGAAAAGATTTATTTGGGTATTTTGAGATGGTTCAAATTGAGTCATGAGGGAATTACTCTTCTAAATTTTTAAGAGAGAATATCTTAAATTTGTATTGAAAAGAGCCTTAAGATTAGTAAAAAATATTTTGAAGAGATTGTCATCACTCATGTTATGGTCCACTTTATGTTTTAATGATTTCCATCTTTTTATGAAGTCATGGAAAGATTCATTAGTAAGTTTTTTAGCATTATTGAATATTCTAAGGTTATTCTTAAGGATCTCATTATGTTGAAATTCCTTAACTAAAGCATTGACTAAATCCTCTAGTTGTGTAATGAAAAGTCTAGGAAGTTGGTTATACCATTCTAGCACATTTTCAACAAAGGTTTTATCTAAAAGCTTGGTAGAAGCATAATTATTAGTTTTTTTATCATTACTTATATATATTCACTAAATATTTAATATGAAATGTGATATCATTAGTTCCATCATATTTTATGGTTGGATAAATACTTCTAATATCCATAGATAATGAATGGAGCTAGAGATTTGTTTCAAACATTTTGAAGCATCTTATTTTAAATTGGATTTGAATAAGATGTGCTCCATTGGCATATTTAAGGGTAGGAGGAAAATGGTTATGGTTTAATTGGATCATGATGATTTGGGGAGCTTGATTAACAACTTTTAATATGTGGTTTTGAAATTGAAGGATTTTAGTACGACTGAAAGCTTGCATTAGGGCAATTTACTAAACCATTTGTGCAAGAACTTGTGAGGTATCTAGAGGAGGATTATAATTGGCATTAGTATTTTTATTAGAGTTATGTGGAAGAATATAATTATATGGAGGATTCCCAACATTGGTTTTGGTAATAAGATTCCTAACATTGGTGTTGGTTGGTCCAATTTATGTAGTAGATGGGGGAATTTATTGATACTCTCTTATTATTTGAAGTATAAATGGTATTATCATCAGTATTATTAATAAGATTATTCATATCTCATATATTTGAATTTTTTATGTTTTTAACCATGTTACATTTAGTAGATATACACTAAGAATGGGAGAAAATACACCATGAGGAATTTCCATCAAACCAAGAATGAAAGAGAAACCCATATAAAATTTGAATGGGTCGAATCTTTATGAAATATCCTACGAAGAGACATCATGATGAAAATTTAGGATGAAAAAATTCATAATAAAGGATAATGTAAAAAAATAATAAGATAGTATCAGCTTGATAATGTAGTAGAAAATTGATCTCAGAAAAAAAAAGTTGTATCAGGCAGGTTGATACACTATTATCAGAAAATTTCAGGCTGATACATTATTATCAAAAAATTTAAATTTATTGAGTCATATGATACACATGGCGAAGATGCATAACTATATGTACAATTATAGAATGTTAAAAAATTATCAAGTTAGCCTATACAATTAGGTTAGAATATTTAATAAAATGTATGGTGATAGTGAATAGATTCTAACAAATAAATAGAAAAAATGAAAATGATCCAGCTAGATGTGGGATAAGGTTCATGTCGGGTTCACCAAAATGTATGCATTGGCTAGGATGACTTATAACTATCCTCTTTCTCTCAATATACTAGGACTTGAATAAGGTCATAAAAATAGATCATGTATATACTTGGATGAATAGGTGAGGATCTAAAACAATCATAGACCTAGAAGAGGGTAATCTACAGTCAAATGTTAAGAACAAAGGGTTTCAAATCCTAAGCCTATGACATGGGTTATATAGATCTCACTAGGGATCAATATAGATAAGTGATTGTAATAATGATTTTAAATGGGTGTATCAAATATATAATAAAGATACCATATGCAAGGAACTAATGAACACATGTAACCTAATCTAAGATAGCTATAAACACTAAACTAATAAGAAAGGTGATAAGTGCAATGCTCCAGTAGATGATCTTTGCAACCTAAACTGATGATGGTAAGCCTAAGAAACCTTATATCTATAATATATTATTTGGTATAATAAGGAGCATAAACAAAGAAAAAGAACACATATAATATAACAATAAAAAATTAATATCTAATCTACTAAATAAGAAAATGAATGGGATTAAGGATAGAGATAATTATCTTTAGGTGGACCTATCATCATATCAACTCCCCCTTTATCTCAAGTAAAACTTTACAATAGATGATGTTGGTTAAAGACCTCAAATGGTATGATAAAGACCTAGATAAATAATATAGTATACCAAAACACAAAAACATTACCGATTATATGCATTGTGTTTACATTTATTTTATTTTCCATACACTACATATGCTAGCTATCTTAGTATAATCAATTTTATCATACATAAATGCTTCACTTTTTATTTTTGAGTGCTTGTAGATTACATACAGGACTTAGTTACACTACATTGATCCATACCTGATATCATCTACCCACTGGGGGAATATACATCGATACAAGTTTATTTATTTGATACATCCACCCATTTGGGGGCATCTCATACATAGTTTCTACTTTTAGGATCTATACTTACATTCTTTACATTCTAGTTTACACATTGATATATCTTGATATTGATCATTACTACTCATACTCATTTTTTTTACCATTAATAATTTAGACTCAACATTTTTACATTCTTGCTCTTACATAGATTTATACTACATAGTTATGCATGCTTCCATTTCTAGATTTTATAGTTTAAACTTGATTGTGTTTCCTATGTTTCTTCTATTCAAGGGCATTTGAATATGTCATTATTCCTTGGATCTATTCCACTTCTATTCATGTATACCTTGGACATGTGCCCATGTTCCTTGTGTATGATTTATTGATTATGTATGCATACATTTGAACATGTCCTTCTATGTGGATCTAAGACAAATTGATTTTTTCTTACGTATGTAGACATTTGGACATGTCTTTGTATGTCTTCTATTCCTAGATTTAGTGACATGTGCATGTATCCCTTGTATTGTGGCCCCTTGGCCTATTTTGCATGCTTCATGTATTTTTTATGTATACTTCATCACCATAAAACTTGTATTTTATTGTTACACACACCACTTTTTGATGCCATGAGGACCTCATGCATCTACCCTTCCTACTTGGGTGCCTTGTTATAAATCATGCTCCATCCCCCTAGGTAGCTACTTAGATTTATTTTTATATACATTGATTACATCTATCTTGACACCCTTGTGCAATGTTAGATTCAACATACATATTACATTACATACTTATGCTCATATTATTTTACATTATAATGTTATGTTTGCACATTGTATTGGAATATCATGTAGTTATCATATATGCTCTGACTAACACATTTTGTATAGCTATTTATTTTGAGGAAAATTCTTGCACAGGTTAAAAACTACCCTCAAAAGAGGGGGATTTTCATAGGGGTTTATCATAGATATCAAGATCCTACATTATTATTCACAAATCATTTTTAGTACACAGGCTTAGTTTTAGTAAATTAGACACATGAAAAAATAGGGACTCAAAAAGTAGTCCAATCACCTAGATTTCAGACCAGACATACATTAGCACCTAGATTGGCACACTAAAACCATAAGGCACTATTGTCCACTACATGGTGATATTGTCTAGTAGCCCTAGCTTTAGGGTAGTCCATATTAGCTAGATTAATACACCAGGTATAATACATGTTTGTATAGATACAACTATAGGTTTGATAATTATGTTTAGATTTTGCTTAGATACACTCACTTCCAGCTCTAATTCATATCAGTTAGTTAGATTGATGACATCATGTGTGGCATGATCACTCCCACATTTAGTTCAAATGCATATATATTATTATTACATACTCAGTCTAAAATTAGTATACTCATATATTAGATTTGAGTCATATGTATGACACATTATTTGCATATGCTTAGTTATACATAGGTTGATCAGATGGAATAATAAAATCCATGTCATTCACTACATTGTATATAGTTGATATCATATTCCAGGTTGTCACCAATTTTATGATTTAATCCATCTAAAGTGGTTGTCATTCTTGAGTGGCCCAGATATGCTTAATATACCTTAGTGGCTACAGAGATGACATACACAATTTGATATACCCATCTAGAAACTTTCATTACTTTGTGTAGTTTAGTTTTAGATGCATCCACTATACACAAGTGGGAAATGATGGAGTCATATTGAGTTCTTGATCCACCCACATGATAAGGTTAAACACACTTATAGTCTTATCCAATCTATTCATAGGTCATGATCCACTAATCATGGGTGGGTAATGATGGATTCAAAATTGGATTGAGTTCTTGAGACACCCACATATGAGGATGAATCAAGTCACCATCTCAGTCCAAGCTATTCAATGATTTGATCACTATGTATATGCACACATACAATTTGTCACTAGGTTTATGCATTGGTTCATGTACCTAATGAGTTTTATTCATTTCTTTCTTCTTTCCTATCTCTTTACTCAATTACTTTATTTAACATAGTATTTTGAATTTGACATCTCTTAAGGACTGATTTATGCATGTTTCATTGTAGATTATTACTTTGTATCATGATTCACATATACAAACCTAGCTTCACATACTCAGACTTAGCTACATGGGCTTCATTTCCTAGGTAAGTCTAAGTATGTTTTTTTCCTTTTATACTAGTCATTTCACTTTGCTACATTTCTAACTTAAAGGGAGGTCAAATGTAATCACCTAAAAGTGGTATTTGGATTATAAGAGGTTTTTTAGACAACTTATTCTTATCTTAACCCTAGACCTATATTAGATCCTTTATCATACCTTTTTAGCCATTATGTAAATGACATATATCTCTAGTCAGCCAAAACATAGTCTCCGTCCTGCATTTCCATATCGTGACCTTTCATGCCTAGTAGCCTACCAATCTAACACTAGTACCACATTAAAGATATTAGAGCCACATGGTGCTAGTGTCCACAACATGGCGCTAGTGTCTCTTGACCTAACTCTCCCGAACAGATATATTTTCAAATGTGTAACCCATCTAAGGTTAGTCTAAGCACATTTTATTATTCGTACAAGCTATGGATCACTTTATATATAAGATTATTAGACATATATCCACTAGATAGACAATAGTTGAAAAAATCCTATTTAAATAAGAAATAAGTTGATCAAAATCAAGGTTATTAATTTTTATTATATCCTACTTTTGCATACTACCATCTACAACCATCTTAAGCCCAAATTTCAAATATTTTTAATCTCAAACACACTAAAGGCATTCAAGACCAATATAATTATATAATTCACTTTCATTTGCACCAATCACTAAGTGGAATAACTACATTGGGATTGATCCATCCTCAGAGTATTGGTATGTAGGCAACTCCCTTCACAATGGGGTGTTGAGAATGTCCAACCTATCCTAGTAGCAAACACATATTTTTATCTCATGTCATACTTGTAAGGAGGTTTAAGGTTTGCATATTAAATCATAAATTTTAGGCATAATACAAAGTTAAAGATTTCATGCATGCAAGAATAAAACCTATAAATATAGGTGTAGGTGCTCATATAAATTAGGAATAATCCTACAAAGAGGATATAGCAGCATTTTTAAGACACTAAATCCATATGGCACTATTGCTTAGATGGGGTGTTACTGTCTAGAGAAGAATCTAACTTAGGGACCTTATTAATGACACTTTGACCTATCCATAATTTAGTTTTCTGCACTGAGATCTTTTGTGACAACTATTTTCTAGATAAGTCTCTATTTACACATATTTATTACTATTTTTAGAAAGTCAAAGCAAGTCAAATTCTATAATAAATTAATGGTTATTTATAGCATATTATTTCCTTGATTTAGACAACTCAACCCTTTAATCTAACTTAGGATTTACATAGCTAAAACCCTAAAAAGTTAAAATAGCATAACATTCATTAAATAATTTGAGTTATATTAATTGGAGTATTTTGATTGCTAGTGGTAAGAGGTGGGATGTTAGTGTTGGTAGGAGGAGCATTCCGTATATTAGTAGTAGGGAATGGATTGTTGGGTGGATGATTCTCAACATTGGATTAGGAAGAGGATTAGGATGAATAACCTCAATTGTATTATATTCTGTAGTAATTGGTTTTGGATTAGGAAGACATGAAGGAAGAAATTGAATAGTTTCATTTGAAGTAATAAAATAAGTGATTTTATGATCTAAATCTTTAATTATGCAGTGTTCTTGACTAATTAGAGACTAAAAAGATGACATCATTATGAAACAAGACTAGATAGTTAAAAATAGTAATAAAATAATAAATAATTAAGTCAAACATGTCAACTTATTTATGTGGGAAAGCTAAGTAGAATAGAATGTAATAGACTAAGTCAAATTAGTTGACTGTGTTAGAAGGGAAGATAACCTATAGAAGACTGAGTCGATTGGGTCGACTATGTTTTAAGAAAAGAGAATTTTTTTAAAATGTGATAAATTGTAGATGACTAAGAAAATTCAATTAAACACACAAACAACTAGATCAATGTGTTTGATCTAATTGTAGCACACAACACAAACCTTGTACCAATGTTGGTTAGTACAAGTTTTTTAATACAAAATATAATTTGTAAAGAGAAAACAACAAAACTAGAATGTAAATGCTAAGTTAAGTGGTCATTCCTAATTTTTGTTAAGTTATAATAAATTTTGAAATTGATGTGATGGGGATTTGTTTATAAGAAGGAACTAGAAAGAAATATATGGATAGCTTTAGGTAGTTTAGGTTGAAAGGGATTTGTATTGGTGATGGTACTAGCTTAGTATTGGATCTCACCCTCTCACTTCAAAATCTCACAATGATAAGGGTGTTGGGTGCTTTGGCAATATATTCCATCAACCAAGTGTTTGTGCTTTACAAAAAAACCAAGTTGGCTTCCCTTTAGTGATAAAATCCAAGTAGGTAGACCTTGGGAATAAAATGTTTAAATGTTTTTCAGTGTTAAGTGATTTGGAAGAGTGTGAAAAAGAAAAATAGTGTGACTAAATTGATAAATTAAAAACCACCAAATTAATCTATGTTTATTACTCTAAGCATATAACAAAATAAAATAAAAAGTGAACTAATTATTAGCAAAATATCTTAATTCCTTAACTATGAAGAGTATAGAGTTGGTTCAAGTAACACTATATGCAAACAACACAGAACATAGTCGAGAGGGTTTCTAATTTTTTATGGAAGTAAGATCTAGAAGAAAACAGTTGAACAGATTGATTAGGTCTTATATATAGAAGACATGCTACTGAACTATGTTGAGCTAGTTGACCTAGTTTGCTATAGGGTTGTAATTTTAAAAACTACAAACTTATGAAAAAAAATATTGGAAATGAAAAATTGAAATGACATAGAAGGTAATAATGAACCTTGGTGGTTTTAAAGATGCTTAATTTTGTAAATTTTATGTTATTGTGCTCAAGTGTTGATTAAAATGTTTAGAGAACAGAGTCGACTGGCTCAATAGAGTTTACAAAACATATGTGTTGAAAAAGAATATGTGAACATAGTTGTTTGACTTGACTATGTCTGTAAACCTGTATGTTGAAAGAGAATAACTATGAACATATTCAACTAGTTCAACTATGTATGCAATCCTATAACTAAAGAAGAAGACTATGTCAAGCTAATTGATCTAGTCACCTATATTTAGAGAAGACCTACATAGACAAAATAGAGTCATTTTGGGGTGACTATGTGTTAAACTTGTGCATAGATTGTTATAACTATACCAATAGGTTTGATATAGTACTAAAAAAATGAAAAAATATAATATGATGATAAAAAATGAATGCATGAAAGAAAACCTATAACAGTTCAATTCACGTCGGGTTCACTAGACTGTATACAACTAAAAATGTAGATCACCTATTAATCAATTGTATCTTGAAAAAGATAAATCCTACTTATATTTCTATTTTTTGATACATTAGATATTTGGGGTCATGACCAAGATGGATCCACTAGACCTAACTAAGGGATTTCTTACCACAATAATATCACTAAAGAGGGTTTTAAAGCATCTAGTCAATTACACCATGCAATAACCCTAGCTAGGTCCTATATTTTCATATTCACTAAGGAAATGATAAGTAAAATAAAATCTAATATAGTGCTCACCAAATTTTGTGGCACAAAGTGGGGGTAATAAACATAATAAGTAAACATGCATAGAAGATCTATACTCAAGTCAATGTATAGGAAATCTTAATGCATGAGAGAGAAGTACAAATGCTAATTTATCTAATTTAACAAAGGATAAACAAAGTTAGGAATACTGATAGTGATAATTTACTTCTAATTTGGACCTAGATATATAGTTGACTTCTAATTTTCTATAGCACAACCCAAAGCTCATTTTTGATATTGATAATGATAATTTACTGAGATATGTTACAAAAGAAGAAATAGAGGTAACAGTTTTCTCTATGAACAAAGACAAAGTGCCTAGTCCTAATGAGTCCCTGATGGTTTTTTTTTTTTAAATTGAAAATTTATTAAGATGGATTTAGGGGCAACAGTTAATGAATTTTTTTCCTATGCAAAATTTCTTAGAGAGCTCAATAATCCCTTTATTACACGTATACCTACGAAGATAGGAGCATCTCAGTTCAAGGATTTTATGCCTATCAGTATGTGCAACTCAGTATACAAATTTTTTAGTAAAATTTTGGCTTTATGTATAAAGCCATTTTTGGATAAAATTATTTCTTTCGATCAAGGAGGATATGTAATTGGAAGACAAATCTAGGATGGGATTATTGTAGTTCATGAGATTGTTTATTCTATGAAGAATAGTAAAAAAATAGGAATGGTCTTCAAGATTGATATGGTCAAAGTGTATGATAGGGTGGATTGGGGTTTTTTGGATTTAGTTCTTAAAAAAATTGGTTTCCACAAATAAATCAGAAGATTGATTTATAGTTGTATTTCCATGGTGATGTTTTCCATAATAATCAATGGTTTTCCTACAAGATTTTTTGGGAGTGAAAGAGGAATAAGACAAGGGGATCCTTTATCTCCTTTCTTATTCAGAATTATGGTAGTCTCTTTATGTAGAAATTTATTGGCGGCCATTGAACAAGGTAATGTAAAGGGTTTTACACTAGCTTCAAGATTTGTGCCTTCTCTTCATCAACAATTTGTGGATGATATGATTATTTTGGTTGAGGCCTCAATTAAAGAGGCTAAAGAAATTAAGAAAATTTTGGATAATTATTTTTTTGTTTCTAAATAATTAATAAATTACTCAAAAAATAATTTATTCTCTATTAATACTCATGGACTTGGGCAAAGAAGGATTACCCTTATTCTTGATTTTCATATCAAGGATCTTCCTTCTGTATATTTGGGTATGCCCCTTTTTCAAGGTAAGATGAACAAAGAATTGTGGTACCCTTTATTGGAAAGGTTTCAACAAAATCTTTCAGGTTAGAAAGGAGCCTTTCTTACGCAAGTTGATAAAGTTCTACTCATCAAAAGTGTGCTTTAAAGTCTTCTCATGTATATTATGTCTCTTTTTAAAATGCCAAAGGGGATTTAGGAAAAATTTGATAAAATTTAGAAGAGATTTATTTGGATGGGAATGGAAGATAGTCATAAGTTCCCTTAGGTGGCTTGGGATAAAATTTGTCTTCCCAAATCTTGTGGGGGTTTGGGAATAAGAAAAGTCTCATTTATGAACAAGGCTCTTGTTTCTAAGTTTTGTTGGAAATTTATTAAAGAACCATCTCCTTGGGAAAACATATTATGTGCTAAGTATTTGGATATTAAATCTCCTTTATCTTTCTTGTATGATCCATTGAATATTAGAGGTTTTGTGATTTGGAATTTCTTCTCCAAAAATAGATATACTTTGTTGATGGGAAGAAAATGGAAGCTTGAAAATAGGTGGAGTATATGTTCTTGGAAAGACCCCTAAATTCTTGATCAGTCTTTGGATTCTTTGGTTCCTTGGAATCAAATTGGCCCTACCTTATATGTTTCTTATGGGGAAATGGTGTCTGATTATATTCATGTTTGTAATGGATCTAAAAAGTGGAAATCATTATCTATGGATAATGATAATGATGACACAACCGTTATTATTTATGATCTAAATTTTATTCTCCAAGGGAATTATATTACTAATTTCCAAAGGGAGGATGAGTTAATTTGGGGAGATTCTCCTAATGGTTATTATCAAGTGCAATTAGGATATATGAAGCTGCTAAATATGGAAGAAAGACCTAAACCCATTGGGGAAGATTTGGCATAAAATTTTTATTCTAAATTCAATATCTTCAGTTGGCTAATTATTCAAAATAAAATTCTAACCCTAGATAATTTAACCAAAAGAGGCTTGTACATGGTTAATAGATGCATTCTATGTAAAAATACGTGGGAATTAGTGAATCATATCTTTATAGAATGTACGTTTGCCTTCCAAATATGGATCTATTTGCTTCAAAAATTCAAGGTTTTGTGGGTTTTTCCTCCAAGTATTGTGGAATCTTGTTTAGCTTGGTTTGGTCCTTTTAATAACTAAGAGCGTAGGGAGCTATGGAATCTGTCTTTTCCTCATGTGTTATGGGGTATCTAAAAGGAAAAGAACAACAAGATTTTTAAGAATCACCAATGATACTTCTATAGAGTTTCTAACCAAATTTTCTTAATGCTACGAAAAAACTTCAAGATTATTAAGTGGGGAAAAATGATCCCTTTTTTTCCATTTGAAAATATTATGGCTAAAGAATGGAATCTTGATCTTGATAATATTTTGTTGGTTGATCCCAAGGTTGCTTTAAGGAAACCTATTAGATGGTTGGTTCCTCAAACTACATGGATAAAACTTAATTTTGATGGATCCTCTAGAGGTAACCTAGGACTCTCGAGAGGAGGTGGGGTTATTAGGGATCATTATGGGTAGTTTATTTTAGCTTATGAAAGAAGTATGGGCTTTCAAAGGATTCAGTTATCTAAAGATCTTTTAGCCTTATGGGGTATGCAAATTGCTAGCAAATTAGGGTATAAATGCTTATGTGTTGAGGGATATTCTCTCAATATTATCAATTGCCTTAATAAAAAATCAATGGTGTCTTGGTTTATAGATCATATTATTGATTAAATTCTTCATATCTACAGAGAATTTGAAAAAGTTAATTTATAATATACTTACAGGGAGGGAAACATGTTGACAGATCTCTTTGCCAATAGAGGGGTGAATTCCAATGATTTAAAAATATGGGGAAAAATTATATTAGACTCAATATAATTAATGATATGCTTCAAAAATAAAATCTTGATACTACATAGATATAAAATTATGGTTGAAAAGGTTTTAGCATGCCTGGGCATGATGTGGCGTATTTGGTTTTGTGTTTTCATTATGAGAATAAATTATGAATGGGGCTTTAATTATTATTTTTGGCATGATTACTAAAATATTATTGAGGAATATGGGGTTATTATGTTTAAATGGGAGTGTTTTGGGAATGGGATTGATTACAATACTCATCTGGGCAAGGTGGACCATAGTGAGGTGAAAATCAAAGCTAAGTATAGGTTTGTAGAGATGGGTAGAGACCTGAACAAGATTGAGCCTTTGAATGTCGATTCAATTAGGAAAAAATCCTATGTTTGGAATGTGTTTCAGACTAGAATCCAAACTACATTTATGGACAAAATTTGTGGTTATAACCTGTTTCTCTCTATGCAAATTTTTCAAAATTGGAATAATAGCATGGTTCACATTAACAACATTTCCATCGAGATAATGAAGGAACTAATTTATAGGGTCACAAACCTACACATTGAATAAAGTAAATACATTAAGATTACTATAGCGCAAGAGCAGGAGAAGATGAAGTTCTTGGTTAGGGATGAGAAACTAACAACGTTTTAGGGATGTTTCAAAAGGGAGGATTTTCCAACCCCTTTTGACGATGTTTTAGAATAGATTATTAAAGTATGTTAGTTTAGATGGTTGTTACAAAGTTGTACATTACTATCATTTCCTATTTTTGAACTACATGCGCCATCACATTTCGTTGAGAATTCCTTTCTATATTTTACACTCTTTGGAACATTCTATGAGGGAGGTTTAATTGGGTATAAAATTGAAACCTATGTATCATGTAGTCATATTTTTATCTACAAATTCTTTAAGGCTCAGAATCCATCTCCAAAATTTTATATTATGAGAAGGAAAAGAGAAAAACACACTGATTTTGTGCTGGAGGTACCCATCAGAAATTTAAGGAGTAGCAGTAAAACAAAACCCAAAAATAGTGATGGCCTAA